>VDFB02105785.1:112879200-113301661 GCA_007258455.2 Sequoia sempervirens
ACATTTTCTGGCTGAAATATCATTTTGTCCATTTATCATTAAATATGTTTTTTCCATAACCCTGCAAACAAATACAAACTGCGCCGGTTTCGATATCTTACCTTCAAATCCCTGTGGTAGACACCCCTGTTGTGGCAATATCCTACTGCGTCAATTAGCTGCTGGAAATACTTTCTCGCTACGTTTTCTTGCAGTTTCCCGTTACACGCCTGAATCTAAATATTATATTTTGTAAGTGAACAAGCAGAACAGTGACGTGAAAAAGTAAAAGCTTCGCGAGATAGCTTCGTCATACTCACGATTTTGTCAAACAATTCTCCTCCGGTAAGAAACTCTAGAACAATATATATTTTCTTCTTACTCGCCAAAATCTGTCAGAGATTGACATCAGAAATCATATTAAATGTCTTTACAAGCCACCTTAGGAACTTCTTATCACAACACCTGCGCTAGCATATACCTCGTATAATCTCACGACATTAGGATGTTTAATGAGCTTCAGCGTGGATATTTCCCTTTTAATCTACATACAGAAGGAATTATGAAGATCAAATCAGTACATACAAAGATCGCAACTTTTCCGAATCAAAATCTTTTATATTTCGCATTTCCTTACATGACTCGCGATTTTGTACTCGAAAACCTTCTCCTTATCCAAGACTTTCACGGCATAGCTCTGCCCCGTTTCCACGTCAACGGCGAGTTTAACCTTGGCGAAATTCCCCTTTCCAAGCGTCCTTCCTAGCTCATATTTTCCAATCCGATTTTTTATGTTCATTCCCGTTTGCTTGTTCGCCAGCGTAAAAGCCCGACGGATCGTATCGCAGACCTCGGCTTCAACTGGAATCTTCAGTAGAAGCCACAGTTCTTTGAGCAGCGGTAACCCTGATAAGCAAAACACAGGTACCTAGGTTCGAATCTCCAGGCGCGTTATTATTATAACAATCAAATGAAATCTTTCTTTGCGGTTCAAACAATCTTTTCTATTAACTCGGTCCAAACACGAAAGGGCAAGCCACGTTCTCCAGATAAGAAGTAGGTAATAATTGGTTTTACTCCTCAGTCCTCACGGCTCTTGAACGAATGACGTGGCAAGTACTGAACAGACACGCTGATGTGAGCCACGAGAGCTTCCGGGAAAGAAGGGTTTTGTGTAAGAGAAAAGGGCAAATACCAGGTGATCTTGTCCGATGATACTTGGCTGCTGCTTACACCCTATAGGAAAGGAACTCTTGTATGGAGCTGTCCAAACCCTCTTGAACTATCAGCTAAACTTACACGGTTGCATTTTCTTGTATCTGATACATTATATCTAGAAAACCAGATGAGTGTTTCACAACAGTTACAGCGGTGACAACCACCTATGCATTGCATCTTGCTTATGAATTTAGATTGCTTGTACAGACTTCATTAACTTATTTTTAAGTGAAAGTCAAATAGCGGTAACGTACACTGAACAGTATTATGAAATAATAATAATAATACTTCTCACATGCAATGGGAGGGGCTCTACATGCAAATTCTTGAAAATAGCGAATAAGGAAAGATTAATATAATAAATATATAATTACATTCTTAAACTTGACTAGTGTTTGAGTAATAACTAGTTTATGATATTAGAATATATTTTTAACTTTATTCATTTCAATAAAATTTGTGTTTCTTGTTAACGGAACATGCTTAAACTTTTGGTTAAATTATATGTTAGTATGTTGTGATACTAACATAATGTTCAAATTAGGAAGAAAAAGATAAAATAATTTTGTTAATTAATAAGTTTTAAAATTAGTTAATTTATTAAATTATACATGTTATATAAGTAGTGGTATATGGAGTAAAAATAATAGAAAGTGAATAAAAGTATATATGATGATTTAGTTTCAAAGTTTGAATAATTTTTTATATTTAATTAATAATATTAAATTAAATATAAAGAAAGTTTTATGATTTTAAATAATTTTATAATTTTTATTACATAATAATTATTTCTCTTATATTATCATACATTCTAAAATTCTATATCAAGTTTGAATTTCAAGTTATATTTAGAATATTCCTTATAGCTATCATAACTTGTCATTAAACATTTTATAGTCAATGTTTTGATTTGGGCAACCTAATTTTTCATGTTCCTCCACTCAAATATTCTTTATAAAATGTATCATAATACTTCCATAATGATGGTCAAGGTTTTAAACTAGCCACCATAATTGTGCTTTTATGCATCATTTAATCTATCATAAGTAACTCCTACATATTACAATATAATAAGAACATAAGAATAGATGAAAATGGTATTATATTTTCTTACTCATTCTATGCATTCCAAGATGGCTAACATGTGGAAAAGAGTGACACCTGGGTGAAGCCACAATAGCGGTTTACAATTGAAGTGAGGAAGGAAAAATCACAAAACACGAATGCATGGCAAAAAAATTGATTTTAGGGATTCGTACGAACCTATTGGTTCGACCGAACCCATTAGGGGTTCACTAGAACCTGGGTTCAGGCGAACCCTTTTAATTCTTTCCCGCCAAAAAATCCTACAAAACCCCTTATAGAAGGGGGGTTCGAATGAACCCTAGTTCAAATGAGGGGTTCACTCGAACCCCCCTTATTCCTCATTCCCCCCTAAGACACAAAAAAACACAAAATTTGGCACTTCGGAGCTCGGGTTGAGGATGAAAATGGAGGAATCTTCACAAACCCAACTGGAATCAGGTAGTCCTCGGAACGAGCTATCCAACGAATGTGATTTTAATATGTTTTGGTTTTATTATGTATTTGTTTTTTTTAGTTTTATTAAGCATAGGTTTTTCATCGAAAATGAAGGTCTATGTTCTGCACATGTACAAAAATAGCATATTATCAAAAAAAATTTGAAAAATATGAGTGCACCAGATATTGAAGTCCTTGATCCAACAAAAAAAAATGAATTTCGATATATACAAAAAAAGTTATGCGTTATACGGTCGCGCTATGTCTGAATTGTAATTGGTTTGACTTCGAAACTTGATTAAATAAAAAATATTCAATAAAAAAATTTCTAACCAAGTGGAAGCACTAGATATCAGAGTTACAAATCTAAATTCAAAAGAATTAGAATTTTATCCTTCATAGAAAAAAAGTTATGCATTATATGGTGTGCGTCACTTTTTAAAAATGTTGTTTTTTGAAAAAAAATAGTTTTCATGGGAGATGGAAAAAGAAGTGCAATCTGATTCCAAAATTTTTGAAAAAAATACTTTAAAAATCTACAGACAAAATGTGACGAGACTCTAGTTTGCATCATCTTCAAATTCTTCATGGTTTAGTCGCTATAGGTGCCTGAATGTGAAAATTTAGTTAAAAATAATAATTTCAGTGTCTAATTTGGCCAAAAATTGTAAACCACTATTGTGGGATCACCCACGGTCTTAAAGTCAGGAATCCCATTTCACATGTGAGAAAATAAATAATATATAAATATAACAATTAATAAATGTGCATAACATTAGAAATACAAAGTTCAAATACCTTAAAATCAAGGTAGTGTAAGGAACAAATTCAACTCTAGAAATAGGGGTAAAAAGAATTAGATACAAGAGAGGGGAGGTAGAGGGTAGTAATGGGGTTGTCCAAACCCTTGGGTTGCATGAGGGATTAGGGACCTCATCAAAAAATACATTACTACATATAGGGTAGGTATTAGTGAAAGCACTAGATGCACACGAGAGTGCCTCTGAAGAAGCCACATAAAACTTGGTGTCGTCACAAGTGCAAGCATAAGACTCAAGGGAGTCTCTAAGTGAAGTATTGTATTTGGAGGAACCTGGAAAAAGAGATCATGCTTGGTAATAGTAGTGAAAGGAAACATAGAAGAAAGGATGGTTGGTTATAGATAAATCATAAAATATTATGGGGAAACAAATGTGTGACAAATGAAGAATAGGATGATCATGGTGTATTGAAAGAACTGCTAATTTAAGGAAGTCATGCTCAATGAGTGAAAATAATGGAATATTTCCATAAAGAAGGGTATACAAAATTGACAAGAATAGCTTGGGAAAGACAACTCTAGATAAGCGAAAGGATAGGTAGATCACATCAATAGACTTACAAATATGAGGTATTTTGGTAAATTCATTAAAACAAGGTATTCGAGTTGATGTGCCAACCAATGAGGAAGTTTAATAGAGCATTGAACTAGAGCTAACTAGATAGATTTGCTAATCCTTAGAGGTAGTCTAACACAAGAAAAGGAGATGGTTAGGTAAGATGGAGGTGATGAAAAATTTATCAACTAGAGTAAATCACACCAATGGGGATACAAGGAAAAGTGTAATGACAAAAACACCAATTCTAGGTAGCCACATCAAAGAAACACAATCCTTAATATAAGAAGAATAAATAAAGGAGGGGGTATCGAGGAATGTTGTTCTTAGAGTAGAAAATCATAGAGGAACAAGCCAAAGAGTGGAAGTAGCAGAAAGACATGTGATTCATTTCCTTTCCTCTATAGGAAGTGTCATGTAGGGATATCTAAGGGGAAGCAAGATTGGTTGCAATCATGAATTGGGAAGGAAGGACATGAGTACAATGATGTGTTAGATGAAGACACATATGCCAAGATAGAGTGTAGAAGTGGCCAACGAGAAAAATGACTAAAGAAGTTTGAAAGTAGCATGTAAAGGGTATGGTCGAGGTTGAGAAGTGATGTGGGGGAGGAACATAGATGGTGGAGTTCGAGGACCAAAGGAAATAAATGTTAGACCCAAAGACAACTTGATAGATCGTTGAATTGATGTAGTTTTATTAAATCATCAATTATGAGGTAATTCAAGAAATGTGCCAAAATAGAAATAATTAGGTAGAACATAAAAAAATAGAAGTGAATGTATATAAGCCACATAAGAAAGAGATAAGTGTTTAGGAAGGCCACAAGTTTTAAAGGACGTAGAACCACATGGCCAAGGATAATGCTAGGAAATAAAATTGTGCTAAGGCATGTGCAAAAGAGAGAAGCATCATAGGGTACCCATAAAAGTGTGTGAAGGTGGTGGTAGAAGAGGCTAAAGATGATGAGTACAAGAAACGTGGAACATGATGTGTAAGAAAGAGCCAACAAGGTTGGAAAGGAAGGCATGCATAGAAGTGGAGGATATATGGCAATGATAGATAGATGGGTGATTGTCTACCTTAAGCCTAGAGCTAATATATAGACTAACAATGTTAAAATTTTGATTAACCTAGGGATTTGGTGATAGGCATGAAATGACATCTAGGGTGTCATGAACTACTATAATAAGGAATGTATAGGCCATGATGACATAATGGTCAAGCCAATTGATACCAAAATGGAATTTTTAAATGCAATGGGTAATGGCTATAAAGTAAGATGAATGTAGAGAAAATATTCTTCTTTTGTTGGGAAAATGAGGTTTCCAAGAGAAAAGGACTCCTATAAAGTATGAGGTTTCCAAGAGAACTTTGGCCTGAAAATATGAAAGGCCTAAAGTCAAGCATATTGATCAATGGAACATTCAAACCAACCAAGGGAAAATTGCAACCATGATAGAGTGTCATTAGGGAGGGTAAACCCACAAAAGTGGTTTACAATTCCAATAAGGAAGGAAAAGTTGCAAAAAATGACCCCATGTAAAATAAATTGGTTTTTGGGGGTTCTATTGAAACCCCCTTTGAGCGAACCCATTTAATGATGGGGCCCACCATGCCAAACAAAAATACAAAAGTGAAGGCTTGTGGAAAGGGGGTTCGCTCGAACCTTGGTTCGAGTGAACCCTAGGTGAACCCCCTTTTCCCCCCTTCTCCCCCTTAGGCACCAAAAAAAGTCTAGAATTTTGCACTTTGAAGCTCGGGTTGAGGATGAAAATAGAGAAGACTTCATAGACCCAACTGGATGATGGTAGTCCTTGAAACAAGCTATCTAACAAATATAATTTTAATATGTTTTGGTTTTATTATGTATTTGTTTTTTTAGTTTTATTAAACATAGGTTTTTCACTAAAAATCAAACTCTCTATTCTTTAGAAATGGAAAAATGGCAGATTATAATTTATTTTTGAAAATTATGAGTGCACCAGATATTGAAGTCCTTGATCCAACAAAAAAAGAATTTCATACATACAAAAAAGTTACGATTATAACGGTCCACCTATATTTGAATTGTAATTGGTTTGACTTTGAAACTTAATTAAGGAAAAAATATTCAAAAAATTAGAAAACAATTGGAAGCACTAGATATCAGAGTTACAAATCTAAATTCAAAAAAATAGAATTTTATCCTTCATGGAAAAAAATTTATGCAATATATGGTGAGCATCACTCCTTAAAAATGTTATTTACTGAAAAAATAGTTTTCAAAGGAGATGGAAAAAGAAGTGCAATTTGATTCCAAAAAAATTGAAAATAATATATTTAGAATCTATAGACAAAATCTCACAAATCACTAGTTTGCATCATCTTCAAATTCCTCATGATTTAGCCGCTATAGGTGCTCAAAAGTGAAGATTAAGTTAGAAAAAATTATTTCAGTGTCTAGTTTGGCAAAAAATTGTAAACAAGTATTGCAGGATCACTCGGGAGGTAATAGACCATGGTTAAGTTGCATACAAATGGACCAACTAGCCAAAGATCCATGTTGATAGAAAGACTTATAGCCCAAAAATATTCTTATAAAATGCAAAACATAAAGTTTTATATTTTATCTAATAACTCACTTTATAAAATTAGAACATAAAATAATATTTTTCTTTACTTTACATAAACCTTTTTTATTTAGAAAGATTTGTTATGTTCAATACGTGACTTTCATATTCTTTCTCACAATATTTTTCTTTACTTTACATAAACCTTTTTTATTTAGAAAGATTTGTTATGTTCAATACGCGACTTTCATATTCTTTCTCACTTTTATTACCACTTTAATTTTATTTCCTCACATCTTATTCACTTATAATATTAAAAAAATTAATATTAATATAATTTAATTTAAATACCCCAGTGCTTTACTTGCCACAATAAAGTGAACATTTGAAGTAGTGACCTTTATTAACTTTACAAAATGAAAAATACAAACCCTTTAAATATCTAGACATCACATTTTCTTTCCCGTGTTTGTACCCCATTGCTTTATGAAAAATACAAACCCTTTAAATATCTAGACATCACATTTTCTTTCCCGTGTTTGTACCCCTTTGCTTTATGAAAAATACAAACCCTTTAAATATCTAGACATCACATTTTCTTTCCCGTGTTTGTACCCCTTTGCTTTCTGAAAAATACAAACCCTTTAAATATCTAGACATCACATTTTCTTTCCCCTGTTTATACCGCTTTACTTTATGAAAAATACAAACCCTTTAAATATCTAGATCTTACCTTTACCTTTTCACTTGTCTTTTATCTACTTACGGACCTCCACTTCTTTCAACTTAAAATCAAGTCTGCTTTCATTTTTTATTTTAATGGCAGCCAATTCTCACTTTTTATTCACAGCCTTTGATTTGACCTTTTATCTTGTCCAACAAGCAAAGTAACGGGTGAAGCCAATTGTGGGAGCTTCTGGTAAACTCACCTACAAATAAACACATCATTCCACCAGTCACACAATGGGGAGGATCAATAGTTGCTAGGAGCTTTGCTTGGCAAAGCCTTTACAACTTTGATTCATCTAAAAATTGTTAGATGAAAGCCAACCAATAGTGGAAATCAAAACTAGAAATGAAAGGGAGAATGTATACAAAAAATGAAAGGAAGAATGTAAACAAGACATGCTCGCACCTGCTCATATGTTATACAACCATTCAATTGTTTTTCCAATCCTTTCTTTACATTTGTATGACTACATCATTTTCATTTCAAAATTCTAAATTTTGATGTTTTTATATTTAAAATCACTTTTTTTTTTAATGTAATCTTTTCAAATGAACTACCTAAACAAATCATTTATTTTCGTCTTAGTTGTGCCTTCTTTTTTTAATGGGTATCTTTTATCTCTGATCCACTTTTGGCTTTATATGCCAAGTTAACATCCTAGATGCCATGCAGCTCTTCCATCTTGCCTAGTCTTTACAAATGAACCATCTAAAAAAATCATTTATTTTCGTCTTAGTTGTCCTTTTCTATGGTTACCTTTTATCTCTGGTCCACTTTTGGCTTCATATGCCAAGTTAACATTGTAGATGCCATGCAGCTCTTCCATCTTGCCTATGCGCCATGCTTGTCAACTTTTGCCGACACAGCATCTTGGCTGGTCCATCATTTGGGTGGGCCTCACATTCATTTGACCTTAATCTTCTATGCTGGTGTCGGTCCTCTATGGTTGCGCTGTTATTGCACGGGCCTCCGTATATTTAACCCACACAATTTGAGCTGAGCTGGTCGTTAATGCTTATGTTGGCATGACGACTTCCAGAATACGCTCATATGATGTGCCACTCCCTTTCATTGATGTGCAATGCTTATCTACTTGCGTGCCTTGTAATGCCACGCTAGCATACATTCCCATGCTATGTGTTAGCCTTTCTTCGTATTGTAAGCCCTCTGATCTCCTGCCAAGATCGCGGGCCTCATTCGTGTTGGTCTGTTTTAACGTCTTGCACCATGTCACCTATTGCTTTCACTGACACCTCCTCCTGCTTTGTCTGTAGACTGGCAGTTATGGAATGTTTACAGGGTGACTTTTATGCATATACATTTGACCGTATTTATAAATTGTCATTGCACGTGCCATGTCACTGCAACTTGATGAATTGCGGGCCCCTTTGCATTTAAGCAGGGCTCTGATAATCCTAGGCTGTCTCCTATCGCTGTGTTGAGTTAGCATTAAAATGTCGTTACTTTTCTTCCACGTCACACATATTTCTCATTATGTGGGCCTTACACATAGCCGTGCCATGCTCTCATTTGCTTGTACTAATCTAATTAAATATATGCTAGCTTTTATACATCCGGTGGCATACAGTTATCATGTGTTGTGGGTGGTTCATGTGCTGCTCTTGGGTCCCATAGGCTTCTTTGGCCTCGTGGACGTCATTAAAATATTTCATTCATTCATTCATACATCCGATAATGGCATACAGTTATCCTCATTCATATACATATTACATTACCATTGAACCCATCTCTGGCCTTATTTATAACGAACTACTTTTGTGGATCACTATACTTTGAGAGCATCTTCATAACACCTTGTCTCCTCAAAGTAGACGACATGAAGACAATTGGGATGAGTGCAGCCCCACCAATCTTCGTCTTAAGCCATAAGAAATTGGCCACATGAAAGATATATATTGTTAATGGTGGGGCTTTAATACGTCGAAAGCGTTTTATCTCAAGTGAACCGGCTGACTTCAGATATTGGACGTTACAAATTGTTGGGTATGGGATGTAAGACGATAAAAGCAATCCCGACCATTAATTTTTTTTTAGCCATGTGGATTTTTTTTTGCCATTCTTATTTCGCTTAGGTACTCCACCACCCTCACAACATATATGAGTCCCCCATGTGGGTTATGGGACGAGCAAAGCCAACCACTTATTTATAAGTATGTACTTAGTTTTTAATTGAAACATCAATTTTATATTTTTTGTATTACTTATCGAAGGAATAGTAGTATACATCATATCAGATATATAAATACTTCACAGTAGCAATCCCACTATACACAAAATCAAGAACACCCTCGTTGATCAAACTAACCCATCCCCAAATACATCATTTTCCAATTTACAATACATGAGGAGACCATCTATACAACTTAGCAGTTTACAACAAAAAGTTGTCACTGCCCACTCAAAAACCCGCCCATTCTGAAGCATGAAGGAAGAAGACTGATCATGCCATTAGTGATCAGTACCCATGTGCATTGCATCTTTTAGTCTTAAGAGAGAGCCTGCTACCTCGATTTCCTCCCTAGAGAAGTCTTCACTACTGAGAAGAGGAAGAGCCTCTTCATCCTACTCGCTTTTTCTCACCTTCTCATTGAATTCTTTTTGGAAGGTCTCAAGGGCGCTGAGAAAAATTTATGTAGTATGATGCCACCCCTGTCCAAAGTTAAGCTCTTGAAGGCTAACCGGTATTGTGCCATCTTCACTTTGGAAACCTTGATCATCAAAGCAACTTGCATAGAAATATTTTAGAAGGTGAGTCTTTTACAAGACTCAGTAAGTGCATGCTTGACCCCACTGAAATTTTCATCATTTCTCTTTTTCCAAATAAACCAAAGAATTTCTATTAAAACAAGAATCCAGAACAACATTAATTCTTTTCCAATATTATTAGGAAAAAACAAAATAATTCTATTGGGTCTTAGATTAGTGTTATTATCCCAAATGCATTGATTATGACAAACAAGATTCTATACTTCCCTTGCAAAAAGGAAATCAAAGAATAAATGTTTCACATATTCTAGCACTCTACAAAGGCTGCATATCTCTATATCCTCTGATCTACACTTAATCGACATTTTTTGCAATGTTAGAAACCATCAGAAGCATACTTTCTTTGGCTTCGACATGTTTGACCAGGAGTTTTAAAAAAAAAATTCCCATTCATTCTTGCTCAGCTTAGCTTTCCAGATTTGGTTTAGATAGGTACAAGTATCTTGCTAGCTGGTAATAGTAACGTACACCTTTTTTGCACTTAGATTGGAGAGTTTGGAGCCATCACTCCATCTAAAATTTGTATTAATTTGATTCTACCACATGATTAACATTATCAGGGATATCTTTACAGGCCTCTTTTTGAATGGAGTATGAACTGTCCAATTGGTTGTGGGTAGCTTGAATTCACTACTAAGTTGGCTCCACTTTTTCAGCCCCCTTTCCTTTATGATATCAACAAGATGTTTAATGTCCTTATTTGGCCATGCCTTAGCTGAACAACCCTACTTTAGTGCCTAAGGATTGCCATTATGGTAGAGGTTCCACCATAATGATCAATGGGAAAAGACTATGCTTTCTGAAAAGGCCTGAGTGTTAAGGAAGTGCCCTTTTATGAGCTCCCAAGCCTTCCATATAATCTTGAAGACCACAAACCCCTCAAGCTTTATTAGATGTTTGTTGCATATGAGGTCACACAACAAAAGCCCTTTCCATGCCTTTGCATGCTTAGGCACTCCCCTTTCTATATTATTCCTAATCAAGATTTTCCATGGCTCGTCCCCATCTAGGGCTTTTGAGATCCATTTTGTGGCCAAAGCTATGCCTTATAGTTTCATATCTTTTAACCCCAACCCACCTTCGACCTTGCTTAAACAACAACATTCCCATTTTACTACATGCTTCTTTTTCTTTCCTTTCCCATCTGATCATAGGAAGCTTCTAATTTTTTTTTTGTATTTCCTCTACTTAATGGCTGCTAAATAATCTGACAGAGGCAAAGTATAAACTATAAGAGGTGAGGATTTTTTGGCATATCTCTATTCTCCCAGCCAAGGAGAGAAACTGCATGTTCGATTTGTTGATCTTTTTGTCAATTTTCCCATGGATCCAAAGCCACATATCTCTTAGGTTAGGGCTGACAACAAAAGGTATACTGAGATATATAACTTGCTTTTGGGGACCTCCCTGGCATTGCATACCAAACTTGGCTAGCTTGTCTAGGGGCTCTTCTTTCCACCCTAGCATGATTGATTTAGCAACACAAAATTTTTCTCCAAAGGTAGCACAAAAGGCGTAAAGCTTTTCCATTAGATTAGTAATATTATCTTCATCTAGAAGTGGAAACAAAGCAGTATCATTAGAAAACTAAATATTGAGGAGGTCCTCTTGATTGGGGAGAGAAATATCTTTTATTATAGGAATGACCTTGTCAATCCCAAGGATGAAGTGTAGGGCGTCTATAGTAATTACAAATAGGGCAAGAGCCAAGGGGCATCCTTGTCTGATGGACCTTTCTAAGGAAAATTTCTCGGTAAGAGTCCCATTGATGTCAACCTGAGCCACTGCATCCCTGAAGAGGGTGACCACCATCTTACAAAAAACATCTGGGAATCCAAAAGCCTCAAGCATTAAACGCCGATAAAATTCCACTCCACCCTGTCGTAAGCCTTCTCAAAATCTAGTAGCATCATTACTGCCTCTTGATTTTTCACCTTTGCCCACTCCATAGCCTCCCAACTAGTGATTAGGTTCTCAAGGATATATCTCACTTTGATGAACCCTATTTGAGTGTTTTTTATAAACTTTGATAGGATGTTCACTAATATTCTAGCCAATAACTTTGTTAGAATTCTGTAGGAGACATTTAGCAAAGTTATTGGCATCCAATTCTTTATTAGATATTTATCTCCTTTGGGTATCAGTTTTATAATGCCCTTGTTTATGTTTTTCCCCAGGGTGCCCCTTACCAAAGCCTCATTATATACAACATGCAAGTCATCAACAATCCAATCATTGGAGACCTTGTAAAATTTTGCATGGAGTCCATCTGCACTTGGTGATTTGTCAATCTGTAGTGAGCTAATTTCTTTTTTTATTTCCTCCTTTGAGATATCTTTGCTTAGTTATTTTGCTTCATCCTTTGTTATCTTATTTAGAACTATGCCTTTTATCAACCCCCTTGCATTAGTACATCGTTCCCCTCTACAATCAAAAGTGAATAAGTTTTTATAGAAGTTATAGAACTAACTCTTGATGTCCTCTTGTTCTGTGAATGTCACCCCATCAACTTGGACCTATTCAATTTGTTCTTTAATGCTCTTATCCTTCAAAATTTTGAAAAAGAATTTGAACCCCTTTTTCCCACTCTCCAACCAATTGAGCTTAGACCTCACTTTAAGCCCTTGGATTTTGAAGTTCAGGAGATTCCTCAAGGCATCCTTAGCAAATTTGAGTCTACTTCTAAGGTCTACATACTCGGGTGTTTTCTACAGACAGGTCTTAATAGCATGTAGCAACTCCTCTTGTAAGAGACCCTCTCTCCTCCTCTTGTCCAAAGCTTTCTTCCAATCACTTGAAATGAAGATTTCTAGCCTCTGGTATTTATTCCCATCTTTCAATGGCATTCAGACTCCTATACAACCCCTAATTGATCTTTCTGAGAGACAAAACAACATCCAAATAGTCGTTGTCATGAAGCAATTTTGTGTTTAAGATGAACCCCTCCCTATTTTTTCTTGTAGGCCTACACCCTGATTTGAGTAGAAACCTTAATTTTATGGGATGATGATCAAATAGGGTGGAGGGGTGCACTTCAATTTTACAGCCATCCCTTAGTGTGTCTATAATGAAAAAATCATCATTTAGGTAGAATTTTTCTAGACAACAATAAATTATTTTCATACCTTTCTAAAAATTGCACCATGTGAACCAAATACCTGAGAAGTATTTTTTCTTCCCTTCAATTGGGTCTACCAAGTTTAGTTTGGATTTCATTTTTGGGTTATCTGTAGGATCATGATGGGGCAAAAAGTGAAAATATGATGGGTATGTGGCTGACGGCTATTTTTTTACCAAAAATTGATGAAAGGAAAAGGGTTTTTAAAGGAGATTTTCAGCTTTCCACCAATATAAATTATGCTTTACTTTGAATTTAATAAGTAATTATTATTCATTTTCTATTCAAATTACAACAAAAGTCCTGATTGATAGGCTGATTGAAAAACATCTATAGATTTCAAACGGTATCATATTTTTTGAATCCAAAACATCCATCACATTCTATGCTTCACATACTATAGGATTAAAAAAATAAAAATTGAATTTCATGAAGTTTTGACCAAGTTAAGGTGGTCAGACATACAAGTTTTTATATTTTTTAAAAGTTGTAATAAAAAATTCATAATTAATTATTTACTTAGAAAAAAATTACAAAAAAATATGCATCACATCGAGGCATGAGTCATCTACTTATATTTAAAATATTATCATTTTATTGTGGTTAGGGTGGTCAGACAGACACCTACTTTTTTTTCCCTAAAATGTAAGTACCACCGCATTGAAATTTCAAATTTTCACCAAATAGATTTTTTTTTAAACAAACCTAGTAGTTTAGAAACTACATTCAATTTGCTACAAATTCTATTCTTACATATTTTTGAAATAATATAGATAACTTATTCAAATTTTTACATCAAGTTGCCTAACTCTGATTTTTTTGAATTTTTTGCCACTTAAGGGCATATTTTTTCCATGATGATCTGGCACATACCCTTTGTCCAAAAGAATTTCTCGTTTCCTTTCCATTCCATGTCTATTCCCCCGAATTTTTCTTCTTTTTTTTCAATCATGTTGAAGTCCCCTCCTAAGATCAAGGGTATGTGTTTCCAAGTTGCAAAGCCAATTCCATAGCTTGATCCTTTCACTGTGCTCATTTGGGGCATAGATTGAACATACCCCAAAAGCCTGATCTTCTATATTCAACCTAATCAAAACCGTCCTATTGCAAGGGGAGATCCTTGAGTTAGAAACAAGGTGGCTCCATTTTTTGGAGATAAGGATGGCTACCCCACCTTTACCCCACTCATGGTGAGTGACAAAGTGTGTGGCATCCTTCCAAATGCATCGAAGACTAGTTTCAAGTGAGAAGCCAGTTGATTTGAGATCTTGAAGTAGAACCACATCTTTGCGTTTGCATTGACCAATGAATCTTCTTACCACATACTTCCTGTCAGGGGAATCTAATCCCCGCACATTCTAAGGAATGAAGCTAAGAGCCATCAAGACCAGCCGGTGGGACGATGTCTTTTCCATGCCTAAAGGCATCAAAACATTTGGGCACCTTGGTTTCAGTCTCCATCCTTTTAGCCACCAGGCTTGCAATAATTACACTTAATTTTTTCCTCTTGTTTTTTTAGATTACCCTTCCCAATTGGAATTATGGACCCTTCCTCTTTCCTTGGCATGCTAGGCCTCTATTTTCCAAAAGGGTTGGAGTCACCTTCATTTACCATCTTAGCAGGGGCAGGGGAGGCATGTATGACATTAGCTAGATTGACTTCCTTTAGGATTAACAACTCCTTGTCCTCTCCCCATCTGCCACCATCCCCCCCACCCATACCCACCGCAACACCATCTGTGGACTAATTTCAAGTGTCAATGGGCCCGATCTCCATTTTAAAACACCCCGCATTTACAGACTGGCCAACATTTAGTCCATTGGTGATACTATTTTGTGCATCGATAGGCAGGACCTTGGTTTCAAAGGCAGAGACAATATCCTTCACTTTAATTGGGCTTGCATTATCATTATTGGCATCCTTGATGTTCTCTCCTAACTTAAGCATCTCAAAACCTCTCATGTTATATTTTTTTCCTTGGGACCAATATTACAGGCGGTCCCTTTTTCCTCACCCAAGAATTTTAATTTCTCTAGGGAAAGTTGTTGAGAATTCTTCCTTGCTAGAGTCTTGTTGCCGACATGAGGCAGACTAGCAGGAGAGATAGGGGTTTCAATATGCTTATCTTCTACTAGAGAGCCTAGCTCCTTGTTGTCAGTTTGAATCTCACTACCAGTTTTTGTATTTTTGGAGGCATCCTATTCTACCTCCTTAGAGAATTGAGAGGAGTTGGAGAGCACAACCCCCATTAGGGAGTCTAGTTCAATGGAAATATCATCATCTATAACATCTTGTGGGATTTCACCAGTTTTAGCTAGCCCTCCCAAGTTTTCATTATTAACTTTAGCGTATCTTCCTACATTGTTTAGTTCAGAGTTTAGGGTTTCCATGAATTTATATTCAAATTCAGCATTTTCCATAGTTTTGTTTACTGTTTCAGATTTTTCATTTGCCATCTCTTGAGTGGTGATGCCATTTTCAACTTCCTCACTAAAGCATTTGTTCGAGTTACCAAAGTTAGGGAAATTTTTATTATATATGTATTATCAAGACCACTCACAACCCCAAAGTTTCCATCATTGACCATTTAGCCCCTGGAATCAAGCAGGTTTTTCTCCTCAAAAATATTGTCAACCAAGGGTTTTTGACACGCATTTTTGTTTCTAATAAGCAGACAGTTTTTTCTTAGATACTCTTCTTTTTGGCACAAATAGCAAGCATTTAAACCCCCAAGCACTTCTTGATCACAATTTGTGCTTCCAAACCCTAGGTTTAGTCTCAGAATGTCTAGAATATCAACCCCTGGGTCTAAAGAAACAAAGTCCCTAGCATTAGTGTGAGGAAGGGCGGTTTTCACATTCTTAATTTTTAGCACTCACCCATATGGCTCGATCAATAACGAGATGAGATTCCAAATTTTGGGAGGAACATTTTTAATAACAACCCATCTAGGGAAAGTTAAGGCCAAAATTTCTTCATTGATGACATCTGGCCACTAGGCCATTTCCCTAAATATGTTTTTCTCGATGCTCCAAAATTGTTTGCTCAAAACCCTAGTTTGCATTTCATGATTTCTGAGAAAGACCACATATAGACCTTTTTGAATCATTCTACAAAATGAAAAGAAAATCCCCAATTTCTTCCCTGACATGTAAAACAAACAAGATTCCATGTATCTCCTCGCTGGGATTTTATTAAGATCTACGATGGCCAAGAAAACACCTATGCTTTTTAATTTATTATCTTCTTCACAAAAAACCTTATAAAGTTCTTCATTTGGAGAGAAAACATTGATTCTCTAGGTGGGTCAAGGGTACACTTACCTCCTTTGCATTCCCCATCTTCTCCTCCTTGACTTTCCTGGACTAAGAACTTTACACCAGCTAGAAATGAAACACGCTCACCCGTGACCACCTCTGATGGAAGAGAATGGTATCAAGGAATATGTGACCAATGTTGTACCTATACCTACAAATCTAACTCTACTCTTAGCATATACGAAGGAAGATGCCAAGGTGAGGAGGCTGATCTTTGATGGTGTTAAGGACCATATTGTTCCACATGTTGCAGAAGTTAGATACAGTGAAGAAGATGTGGGACGCCATTCTAAATTTGTACCAGAATGCTACCACTTAGAATTGGAAGATTATTCTCAAAGAAAAGCTAAGGAATACCTGAATGAATAAGGAAGAAGACATTACAAGTTACCTCACCAGACTAAGACTTGTCAAGGATGAGTTGGCAACCATTGGAGATAAACCAGATGATGATGAACTAGTGTGGATAGCCCTAAATGGGTTTACTAAGTAGTGGGATGTCTTTGTTCAAGTTATCAATGGACGAGACACCTTACCAAGTTGGGATCAACTATGGAGTGACTTCACTCAGGAGGAGCTTAGACTTAGTCTTGTTAGTGGAACCAACAGTAAGATTCAGAAAAGTGAGGCAGAACAGGAAACCGTTGCCCTAGCAAGAAAGGGGAAAGCAAAGAAAGGGTCTTGCAAAGGATCAAATCCACAAAGTGAAAAGGACTTGTCTAAATTCAAGTGCTATGGCTATCACGAGTTTGGTCACTATGTTAGTGATTTCCCACAAAGGAAGAAGAATGAAAAGAAAGGCAAGGAGCAAACGGTAGCTTCAACAAGTGCAGATGAGCTCTCTAGCATAATGGACAATGAGTTTGTAGGGTGAAGCCACAATACTGGTTTACAATTTGATGGAGTAAGGAAAATTGAGAAAAAATGACCCCATGGCAAAAAAATTGGTTTTAGGGGTTCACATGAACCTACAAGTTCGACCGAACCATAAAGGGGTTCAACCGAACTAGGGTTCGAGTGAACCCATTAATTACTGGGCCCACATTTACCAAAAAATAAAAGGAAAAATGCATATTAAAGGGGGTTCGAATGAACCCTAGTTCGCTAGAACCCCCATGGTTCTAGCGAACCCCCCTTTTCCCTAATTTTTGACTTTGTTCACACAAAAAACCTAAACTTTTTACGCTTTGAAGCTCTCATTGAGGATGAAAATGGGGCAATCTTTACAAACCCAACTGGAATCAAGTAGTCTTCAGAACAAGCTATCCAATGAATATAATTTTAATATGTTTTCGTTTTATTATGTATTTGTTTTTTAGTTTTATTAAACATAGGTTTTCATTGAAAATGAAGGTCTTTGTTCGCACATGTGGAAAAATAGCAGATTATCAAAAAAATTAAAAATATGAGTGCAAGATATTGAAGTCCTTGATTCAAAAAAAAGAATTTCGATATATACAAAAAGTTACGGTTATATGGCGTGCTATGTCCGAATTGTCATTGGTTTGACTTCAAACTTGATTAAAGAAAAATATTCAATAAAAACTATATAACCAAGTGGAAGCACTAGATATTAGAGTAAAAATGTAAATTTGAAAGAATTGAATTTTATCCTTCATGGAAAAAAATTATGCATATAGTGTGCATCACTTTTTAAAAATGTTGTTTTCAAAAAACCATTTGTGGGAGATGGAAAAAGTGCAATCTAATTCCAAAAATTTGAAAAAATATTTTTAGAATCTATAGAAAAATGTGATGAGACTCTAGTTTGCATCATCTTCAAATTCCGGTTTAGCTACTATAGGTGCTCGAATGTGAAGATTTAGTTAAAAATAAAAAATTCAGTGTCTAGTTTGGCCAAAATTTGTAAACCACTATTATGGGATCACCGTGGCACACTCATAGCTTGTATGGTTAGCTCAACTTTATAGGTGTCTGGTATATAGACAATGGGGCATCTTTTCATATGACAGGAGTTAAAGAGTACTTCTCTAGTTATAAGGAGGAGGACATCAGAATCCATATTTCTATGGGGAACATTTCCAAGCTCAATCTAGTTGGGAAAGGGACTATTCTATTTTAGAGGGAGAATGGCAAGGTGATTCCCATTCATGATGTGTTGCATGTGCCAAGCTTGGGCATGAATCTGATTTCCATGTCTATCCTTCAGGATAAAGGTTCCAATGTACTCTTTAGAGGGGCAAATGTGTTAATCAAGCATAAGGATTGAAAATCATCCATAGCTATTGGAGTTAGGAGCAGCCGACTTTATAGGTTGTAGTTTGATACTCATAAGACACTGATGAGCAGTAGTAATTCTAGAGATCAAGGAGAGCTATGGCATAGGAGGATGGGCCATATACATCATGGAGCACTTAAAATGCTTCATGAGACAGTGACAGGTGTTCTAGAGGTTAGCACAGAGCATGATGATATGTATGTAAGGGATGTGTGTTGGGGAAGTTTGTGAAAGCAACTTTTCCAATGAGTGACACTAGATCCAAGAATATTCTTGATCTAGTACATTCAGATATATGTGGACCAATGTCGATGAAGTCTCTCAAAGGATGCAAGTACTTTGTTACTTTTATTGATGATTTCTCCAAGAAGACCTGGATATACTTCTTGAAGACCAAGGATGAGGTTTTCAGTTGCTTCCAAGAGTTCAAAGCTCTTATGGAGAATTTGATAGGGAGGAAGATAAAGGTTCTTCAGTCAAACAATGGAGGCAAGTACAAGGGGAAATAGTTCCAGAAGTTTTGTACCAGGGAAGGAATCAAGAGAGAGTGGACTATTCCTTACGACCCACAACAGAATGGGGTTGCTAAGAGGAAGAATCAGTATATATCAGAGGCGGCAAGGGTTATGTTGTATGACCAGGATATGCCATGTTACAACAATATACATACAAAATAGGGTTCCACATAAGGTATTGGGAAAGATGACACCAGAGGAGGTGTTCTTAGGGAAGAATCCAAATGTCAACCACTTTAGGATATTTGGGAGTTTGGCATATTGTCACATTCTAGGGCCTACACATTTCAAGTTAGATCAGATTGCAGAGAGAGGGTACTTTGTGGGGTATAGTGAAACCTCAAAGGCATATCATATATTTATTCTAGTGGCCAGGAGAATTATAGTCAGGCATGATGTCAAGTTCATGGAGGACAAGGCATTTACGAGGTCCAGAGATTTGCTAATAGATGATTAGAGTGAGTAGCCAGCAGAAGCTCCAAGGATCATTCAACCAGATCAAGTGTAGCGAAGCTTGAGTGTAGTTACTAGTACAAGAACAAGCTCAAATGTTGAGAGTTTGCAGAGTATGGAGCAATAGATGCAGCAGATCTAAGAGATGCATCAGGGAGACATGGAGGTTGATACTTCATCCTCTACAGTTGGTAGCGGGAACCAACAGACACATAGGGATACTCAAGAGTTTGTGGGAGCTCCTAGGATGAGTAATAGACAATGGAGACAACCAACTCTAGGTATAATGACTATATGACATTAGTTAGTTGGTTGGTCGATAGTGATCCTTCCAACTATTAGGAGGCCGCACAACAGAAGGTGTGGCAAGATGCAATGGTTGAGGAATATACCTCAATAGTGCAGAATGATTGTGGGAGGTTGTGCCTAGACTGACAGATAGGGCAGTGGTTGGATCACGTTGGATCTATAAGATCAAGCATAGTGCAAATGGTAGCATCAAGAAATACAAGACAGGGTTTGTGGCTAAGGGGTTCTCTCAGAAGGAGGGAATTGACTATGAGGAGACATTCACTCCAGTGGCTAGGTATACTTCTATACGAGCTGTGATCTCACTTGCAGCATAGATTTGATGGCAGATCCATCATAAGGATGTTAAGATGGCATTTGTTAATAGTGAATTGAAAGAGGAGGTATACATAGACCAACTGAAGGGATTTGTAGCACACAACAGTGAAACCCACGTATGTAGATTGAAGAGAGTTTTGTACAAACTCAAGCAGGCTCCCAGGGCATGGTATGAGCACATTGATAGATACTTGCGGGGAATGGGATTCGTGAAGAGTGAAGCAGATGCTAACCTCTACTACTTGGTGGTTGGGGGTGAGGTTCTCATTCTTTTCCTATATGTGGACAACTTATTTTTGACAGGTTCATTGGGGCTCATAGAGGATTACAAGAGGGACCTTGCAGCAAAGTTTGAGATGAAGGATTTGGGCCTTATGCACTACTTTCTAGGCATGGAGGTATGGCAGAAAGATGGAGAGATTTTCCTTGGACAAGGTAAATACTACATTGAAATATTGAGGAGGTTTGAGATGGAGAATTGCAGAGCCATGTCTACTCCTATGATCATGAATTGGAAGAAGCTAGACACATCCAGGGAGAAGGATGTAGACCCCACCTTATACAGGCAGTTGATTGGATCTCTCATGTATTTGGTCAACACCGGACCATATATATCCTTTGTAGTAAACTCTCTTAGTCAGTTCATGGTTGAGCCAAAGAGAGTGCATTGGACAACGACAAAGCATGTTTTGTAGTATTTGCGTGGTACAATCAAGTATGGGATTAGATATGCTTGAGGTGATGCTATCAGGTTGATAGGCTATACTAACACGGATTGGGTAGGCAGTACAATAGACATGAAAAGCACTTCAGGGTGTTGCTTCAATTTGGGATCAAGAGTTGTCTCTTGGTACAACAAGAATCTGAAGTTTGTGGCTTTAAGTTCTACAGAGGCAGAATACATAGCAACTAGCATGGCGACGTGTGAGGTGATATGGCTTTAGAATTTGCCGGTAGCCTTGTTTGGTTAGAGGATTAAGACTACGGTGATACACTGCGACAATTAGAGTTGCATCAAATTGTCTGAGAATCTGGTGTTTCATGATAGGTCTAAGCATATAGACATTAGATATCATTTCATCAAGGATTGTGTACAGTGTGGGATTTTTCAGCTATAGTATATACCTACAGATCAACAGGTAGGAGACATTCTAACTAAGGCATTGGGGAAGGAAAATTTCATCTTCTTCAAAGATAAGTTGGGTTTCATGCAAAACACCTTCGTTGCTAAGAGGGAGTGTTAATTTTTGTAGCTCAAACAATTGTTATCTCCATTCCCAAGATTATTTAATTATTTATTTAATTTTTCTAGAGACTTCTAGAGAGGAGTTAGTTGTCTAGATAATTATGTAATTAATTAATTGATTCCTCTAGAGACTTCTAGAATCCAGTTAGTTAGGGTTGTTAGAGTCTAATTAATCTTAGCCATTGATTGAGATTAAATCTTGGCCATTGGTTTTCCAATGAGAAAAGTATAAAAGGGGATCAATGGGCATTTGGAGAACATACACTTGAGAAAGACTTACAGTGATAGCAAGTAGATTTGTAGTGAGATAAAATAGTCTTGCAGTGATAGCAAGGGTGTAGTGCTAGCATTGGGGACAACAGTAGTGGAATTTCAGTAGGAGAAATTGAGGGAAGAATTTTCAGAGAAGATTATTGCTAGAGCTCTACTAGTAAGAGGCGAGCAGTTTATGTATCTCTTAATTTGCTGAAGTTTAATAAAATTTCTCATTTGCAGTACTGGTTTTCCCTTCAGGGTTTTTCTAAGGACAATTTGTCCAAAAATATTGTGTTCATTATTGTGCATGTTTTCTTCTCTATTCTCGTGAGTTTTATTTTTGAAGTTGCAGTTGTGTTATTTTTCAATATTTGTTGTGAATTAATTTTTTGGCAGTCAAATAATCTATATTACATATGAGATTAATAATCAGTAACTGCAATAGAATTTTCACAAATGGCAGCCTATTCTCACTCTTTATTCACAACCTTTGATTTGATCTTTATCTTTCCCAAAAAACAAAATAATGGGGGCAATTAAAAAAACCATTCAAAGCTTAGTTCACTCCAAATTGATATGCCGGGTTCCAACTTGGTGAGTGGATATTTCCCAGTCAAGTGTGGGAGCTTCTAGTAAACTCACCTACAAATATACACATCATTCCACTAGTCGCACGATGGAGAGGATCAACAGTTAGTAGGAGCTTTGCTTGCCAAGGCCTTTACAACTATGAATCATCTACAAATTGTTAGATGAAAGCCAACCAATAGTGTATATTGAAATTGGAAAATGAAAGGGAGAATGTATACTGAGAGATGCTCCCCCCTACTGATATATTGAGAATGTATATTTAGAGGTTCCTATGCTTAAGTAAGTGTAGATCATGTATCATATAAATATTAGATTATTTAGTCATATTTCTCTATGTATGGATTTTTATGAGAAAGAATATAAAATTGTATTTTTTAAAATCTCTTTCACTCACTAAGAATTTGTGTCAAGCTCATGCATTCTGGAAAGAAGATTAGACACAAGGAAGATCTAAGCATACATATGAAAATTTCTTACAAGTATTTATCTTGAAGAAGTTTATGATGACCATCACATTTAGTGGTAAGAATTGTAACATCTTTCATGACCTATGTGCAAAGTTGGGCACATTTGATTCATAAAAATCCATATAGTCCTCACGTACCATGCAATGGCCTATGACCATTTATTTAGTTCAAATTGAAGTTAGCAAATGGAAAGATGATGGGAGAAGTCTACTAATATGCAACTATCATTTATAAAGATTTTTAACCGAAAATAAAATGGGTAAAATTTTAGAATTGTGTCACACTTTTATAAATAAATGACCAACATAACTATAATTTCTCAAATTGAACCACTTAAAAGTGATATTTATCTTTTTGAATATTGAAATGATGTAAACTAATAAAATATAGAATTTTTTATGTTCAAACAATTGTAAATGTAGTTGACGTTAAGAATTCTACATTTTATTAATTTATGCCATTTTAAAATTTTAAACATAAATGTCACTATTGGATATAATTTTTTTGTAAATTTAAGAGAGATATTGACCAATTTCTATTATTTTTTGCAAAAGGTGAGGTCAATGGGATGTTGTAGAAAAAAGAAAAAGTGTCTTTCCTCTATTAGATAACTTGAAAATCTAGTGCATGATTTTTTTTTAAAAGTCAAATTTAATCAAAATGTTATAGTTTTCATAGGATGTTATTTTTATCTATTTTTTATCATTAAAAAATACCTTTTTGGAGAAGATTTTCTCATTTAGTGCATTGTATATTTAAAAAAAAAGTAAAATATATTTTAAATAGGATTTTTAATTTTCTTTTAATCATCCTTATGTTTTCTTATAATAACCTACTTATAGTAGTAAATTTTTTAAAATATAATAAAACTAATATATATATATATTTCTAGACTTTGAGCTCTACAAAAGAGTATTTTCAAATTTTCAAAGAAGTACTTTTGGTTAGAGAAATCTAGAGTTGAATTGATCTTTTATTGAATTTTCTCCAAAAGAAAGGCTAAGTTGTCATATAAGCTACCACATATATATTTTTATTGCTCAATAAATTGCAGCCAAGGGCCCACACCATGTATCATATTATCAAAAGGATATTACATCAATTTGGGTCGTAACCCTTTACAAGCCAAAAACCAAGGAATGACAACACCTTGATGTTAACCAAATGCTAAGCCTATATGCCTTTATAGCTATAGTATAACACTTTTAAAGTCAAGATTTTTTAGTTTCCATGTTCTTAGCCCTAGTAGGAAAATTCATGGAGCTAGTCTAGATCAAAGAACAACTCAAGGTTGGAAATCCTCTTTAGAAATTTGTATCCATGTCTAGCCTTAACCTTATGCTGCATCAATGTGGCAGAACAAAAATTTTCCAAGAAGGTAAGCCACTCGATCACTACTACCCCTTCTATCACCTAATAGATGTCTCTTGGATTAGGAATACCACCCCATAGTGAGCTACCTAGATGACCTCCTCCAACCTACACAAGTACTTCTTTTTGAATAAAAAAATTGTGAGCTCCCTCACCATTTCATTTTCTTTGCCTAGTTCACAAACTAGGAGGCAATGTTGATGTTTAACCAATAGTGACAATCATCACTTAGAAAGTATTCCCCCAAAACCCATTTCACAACCTGCACCATTGCATTCCTTGAGCACAAGCTTCAAACATAGGTTTGAGATGGTACCCAGAGAAGCCACTCATTGACGTGGACTAACCAACCTCACAATGATATCCATAGTTAGCAAATTTGATACACTCCACAGTTTTTTCCAAATGTAATTCAAATACCACTCATTTACATAATAAATAGCTTTTAGGAGCAATTCATATATTTTGACTTGAAGCACCAGGAGGTGTGAAGACATAATTGTCATCCTCTCCACTCCCATGTACCACAATCTTGTTCTAATAGAAGGAAATTTAATGGGAGGTGGAGCTTGTTTAAACTTGTCTACTTCCTTGCCATGTGGCACAACATTAGTAAGGTGGCATGCCACTTTGAGTCCGCCACCACTTGGAATGATTAATCACCATATACTTACCTCAAAAAGTGTCTTGATTCTTGTCCAATTTCTTATCTTGTGATGAATGAATAACACAAATGTGTCCTACCATGTTATCAAGGGTATAATTTACACTATTTGAGCTTGATGCATTTCTAAAATATTTTCCTTCCCGTGATTAGGCATATGATTTTTATAAATCCCTAAGTATTCATTCCATATTTTTTAATCAACATTAACCTCTCCTTGCTCATTAAGGTTTTGGATAAGATGTTTGAGTTTGAGACAATTTTGTGTTTTATGTCCCTTAGTTTGGTGAAACTCACAATGATCTTCATCTATATACCATGAAGGTTTGACCTATGGTTCTTAATAGTTTTTGTAATCTGGTCCAATTTGATTGAATCAATTTCTTCAATGTCATTTCAATGGGTTCCTCTAAGGGAGTGAGTTTACATCATTGTGAGTAATTATTTTTTCTTGGTGGTGGTCCCCTTGGAGGGTTTGCATTGTTAACCATTTTTTGTGTGTTTTGTTATTGAGTATGTTGTGTGTTTTGTTGTTGTGTGGGTATGTTTGATGATTCCTTAATAACAACCCTTGCATCCACTACACTGCCGCTAGTAACATTCTTATTTTTGGCCCAAAATTAGGGTTTGTTGTTGGAACTAGATGATTGGTTGTGAGTTTGTGTGGATCCCAAAAAAATTAGGGCCCGTTCAATGTTAAGACCTTTTGATATGAGTTCCTCAAATGATGTTACACATTGCATTCTCAGTTGAAAGGCCAAATCTATTTCCACATTTTCCATAATGATCTATACTTGTTGCTTATCTAACATTGGCCATTTATATTTTCTTTATGTATCTATCATTGTAGAAAAGATGCAAATGTTTCTCTCTTGTTTTGTTTAAGGGTATAGAGTTCCTCCAAGCTTGTGTCTACATCAATATTGTAGGAGAAATATGCTACAAATTGATCTATTATCTCTTGAAATGTTTTGATTCCTTGGCCTGTAAGTGTGAAAACCATTCCATGGCTTGTCCTCCTAAAAATCTTGGGAAAAAATGTATGATATATGAATCATTCTATGCTACTTCCATGTATGCCACATAAAACTCTCCAATGTGCTCCTCTAGATTACCCCTGCATATTAATGCTCAAAGGAAATGGTATCATTGCAATATTGTGATCAAAGGGGCAAGGACATAGATCTTGTACTATGTATGATTTCTTTATTTTCCCCATTTGAATGCCTTAGATTTTCTGTGTGAGTGTTTGTATCTATGAAGAAATATCCAATGGAAGATTATTTGATGGTGAGGCATACATGTTTAAATTTGGATCATGGTAAGGAGGAAAATTTGTGTCATATGAGATCCCATTTGAAATTGAGGATTTCTCATTTGATATTGTGTATTTCATTGATACATAGGACCAATTTGGTAATTTACTTGACAGTGACAATTCCCTTGGTATTGAGGAGATCATGCATTATGAGATCCATATTGATTTTGAGGAACAATGTTATGTTGTGATGGATTTTTTTGTTGATAATTGATGTATGAAAATTATTGTAAGTTTTGTTATGACATCAATTGTTGTTGGGCACTTTATTGTTGTTGTTGTTGTAATTGTTGTAGAGTAGTATATTGTTAATGTTGCAAATGTTGTGTTGGTAGTTTTTGATATTGGAAATGTTGTTGATTTTGTGATGGGATTTGAATTTGATATTGAGATTGATCCAAGTGGATCTCAAAGAACTCAAACATCCAACAACCTCAGAATCTCTCAGAACTAGGATCAATGCATAGAGCTCGGGAAGACGAACCCGACACAACTTGTTTCGCATAAAACAGAGTTTGTATGAGAAAAATAGAGCCAATCAAAGTTTTAGTCAAATGATGATGTCAACATGTGACATGGAAATTGACTAGATGGTGACGTGGAATTGCAGGTGATGTGGAAAAAATCTCACAAAAATTCATGTATCATGCTTTATTTTTGAAAATAAATTGTGGAGGCTTATTTTATCTCAAAAAAATCCATTTGGTGGGATCATATTTGGTGGGATTAAAACAAAATATCATAAAAATTAAAAAAAACAAATATTAACCCCTTTAATAAATGAATAAGCCCAAATGGTTATTAAATAAACAAATAAAAACAAATACCCAAAACAATATAGCCTGTAAATGGAGAAATGACAAGGGCATTATAAACAAATTAAAAATGGGTTTTAAAAGGGTGGTTATTAGTTTTTGTAAATGAAGGGTATTTGTTGGTAATTTGTTATTTTATTTAATATGGTGGTTTTTGGCCTTTTTAGCCAAAATTATGTATAAAAGGGAGTAGAAGTGTGAGTTATTAATTCAGAAATTCAGAGGTCCTGAGATTTTTGTGAGCTAAGTAGTCTCTTGTATGGAGAGATAAAAACTTAGTGAGTCTTTTGAGAGAATTATGAGTAGTCTCTTAGAAGAATAAGAAGAGATAAAAACTCATTGTTTTCTTTGAGAGAGCTTTCACAACTTTTAAAGTCGATTGTAAAGGCTTGATGCCTCATGTATTTTATTCATGTACTCTTATTGAGAGAGTGTGAGTTGTAGTTTTATTGCTTGATAGCATTGTAAAGGTGACAAAGGAGTTAGGCATGTGAACATGTTGCAAAATAGATCTTGTCATTGCAATGTGGAAGTGGGAAGAGCCTGAAGTGTGATAATCTTCCTTGGTAGTAAATTGTAACTCAGAGAAAGACCATGGTGATGTAAAAGAAGTTGCATCACAATAATGGCATCGATCATGCATATTTGCAGATCTGGAAATGTAGCCAGAGTCTAGTGAACTCCGTTATCAAATCTTTTCTAGTCTCTTTTCTTGGTGCATGATATTGTCAACTTCTTTACTTTCTTGCATTTTATATGTTTATTTGCTCAATTCACAAGTAATATCAGTTTCGATCTTAAATTAAATATATATCCTGGTGAATCTAACAATTGTTAAGTGATTCATATCTTAAGGAGTTTATGAATCAAGTTTGGTATCAGAGCTAGTCTGACAAGTTGCAGGTTGTGGAATACTTGGAGAAAATTCAAGTAGTGAGGCAAGATGTCATCACATAAGGAGAACTAGCTTGAACCTTCTTTTGTTTTTGATGCAGAATTCTATAAGACCTTCATGACGATGAAAGCCAAGGTTGATGTAATGTATGAGGAATGGAAGTCTAAAAAAGAAGGCTTTTCGAAGAAAGTTGAAGATGCAGACTCAATGAAAGCTCCTCATTCTTCTCATTCTCTTCCTTGTTCTCTTGGTAATTATGAGAAACAATCTCAAAGTGTTGGATTGGGGTTGTTAACCAAGATGGGATATGAAGGAAAGAGCCTTGGAAGTCATGGACAAGGCATGGTTGAACTTGTGAAGGTGGAAGCTAGACCTCGCTATTCAAGATCAGGGTATGGTGAAGGAGAATGCTCCAAGGCCATGGATGCAAAGAATTCTCCAAAAGAATAACTATCTCAAGAACAATCTGAGAGAGGCAATGGCACATCACCTTTAGGAAGTGGTGACACATGCAAGATGTCCAAGAGAAGAAAGAAGACCGATTCTTCTTAGCATGCATGCACTAAGGGTGACCATCAAAGGTATAATGAGCCTAATTATTCCAATGTTTCTTTTGACTATAAGAAGATTGGAAATGTAAAAATTTTATGGTATGGAAGACCGTGCACATTTTTTGGGTTGAATAACCATAGTGTTGCCAAGTGTTGGAAAAGAATGGCTTTGTATAGGAAGGTAGAGTCAACCAGGAAAGGGAGACTACATAAAGACCCATCTCCAAATTGGACGAAAGAGAAGGGAAAGAAATGCTGGATGTTGAAAATTCCTTGTGCTTATTGCAACAAAGGTGGACATCATGAAGCTAACTATTGGAAGCTTCATCTGGAGCTTCATCCAAAGAAGGACAAGAAGATTGTAGTTGATTATCCATTGGTGAACACAGGGCAAATGAAGAGGCTCATGTATGTGAGAAAAACTTCTTCACTCATATCTGCAAAGGTGGAAAAAGCAAGTGATATGAAGCATGAAAATGAAGTAGTTGCTTGTAAGCCTAACTATCATGTGTTTTAGGGATCATTAGTGCCACAACATGAACATTTTCTATGGAAACCAATTAAGAGGATTAGAAATATTGTTAGCTCATTTTTATTAATATCCTTGTATTTGTTAATGTTTCTAATATTTTGTACATGTATAGTAGCTGGGGTAATGAATGCAAAAGAATGTGGGAAAATGCAAATGGGTAGCAATGTGATTGCAGTTTTCATAATTGTTGTATAGCTTTTTGATGAAGCAAGTGCACAATCAGGGTGGATAGATACTGGACAAGTGGGAAGGTGTTTTTCTCATGTCATATCTGATTAAGAACCTTTTGGAGGTCCAAAAGTTCCTCAGTGGGGAGGAATGATACAGGTGGATCTCAAAGACCTCAAACATCCAATAGCCTCATAATCTCCTAGAACAAGCATCAATGCATAGAGCTCGTGAAGACAAACCCAACGCAACTTGTTTCACGTTAAAAAAAGTACATATGAGCAAAATAGAGCCAGTCAAAATTTTAGTCAAATGATAATGTCAGCATGTGACATGGCAATTGACTAGATGGTGACGTCACAAGTAACCTCAGTTTTGATCTTAAATTAAATATGTATCCTAGTGAATCTAACAGTTGTTAAGTGATTCATAGTAAGGAGTTTACGGATCAGAGACCCATGATGTGACATATTTTTAAGATTTTGGTTTTGATATGATGTTTGTTGAAGCCCTTGACTTTGAGAATTCAATTGATTTTGAGGATTTACGTGATTTTGAGATCCTTGTTGTGACACTTGTTGAGGACCTTGATTTTGTGGAGGACCTTGGTGTTGTGGCATCATAGGTTGAGATCCTTGATTTTGTTGGGACACTTGTTGATGACCTTGATTTTGTTATAACATTGATTGAGATCCTTGATTTTGTTGGATACTAGGGAGATTTTCCTGAATGTTTTGAGCATTAAATGTGGATGGAAAAGTGATGTGTTGAGGTGTAAGTGGTACATGTTTGTTTGAGGATTTGATGTAAGCGGTATGTTTATGTGTTGAGATATAGATGGGTGTAAAATAGTGTTTTGAATGCCCACATTTATATGACTCCCTTGATTTTGAGTATTGTATAAGAGATTGATGTATTGATTTGTGAAAATTGTTTGACCTATCCATTGAGAAGTACCCATGGATTGACCTAACACTTTTGAAGATGGGTTAGGTATATTTTGAATAACATGATGCACTAAATGGTTATTTTCTTGTTGGTTTGTGATGTTGGTTGATCCTCCCATGTTAACCATTAGTTGGATTGGTACTTAAATAAGGATAATGGTTGTGACATTGGTTGAATCAAAGCTTGACTTTGATAAGGTTGACTCTTAGATGCAACATTTGACAATGGTTTTTCCCTAAGTGTGTTCACATCAAAAGTAGAGGGAAGTTTTGTTCCTCCTTGTGCAAGTGTTAGCATATATTGAGTAGGGTTGAGATACAACATTGTATTCATGAGGTGATGAACTCTTGGATCTTGTTGCATTTCAAGTAACTCTTCAGTGGTGAACTCATGAGGGTTTCTTGTAATGTCCTCTATTCGAACCCCTACTTCTTGTGATGATTGGAGTAGTGGTGGATTGTTTATCACATTTTGAGATGTTTTTGTTTATATTGTAATATTATTTGATAGAGAAAGTACATCTTCTTGTGAAATTGTTTGTGGCATCCCAAAAGGTTGTTCACTAAATAATTAAAATTATAGTGTCCCTCTAAGCATTAATTTTGAGAAAAATAATAATTTTTTTAGATGTGTATATAATGAATTGGATAATTTAAATATTTTATTTGTTTCAAATTTTCATTCGAGTGGATAAAATTTGACATTAAAAATTCTATACATAGGATTTTTGACAAAAAATACTGACATAGTGAAAGAAATTAAACCTTAATGTATTAAAATTGTAAAAAATATATATTCTTATAGAAGTTAAGAGATATCTTGACACTACTATAGTATTTTTATAATAATATCTTAAAATATGCAAACTTGGTGAAGAGAATACTCTATATTTACTTATTTTTTCACATTTTATGTAAAACATGTCATTGGGGACCTTACATTTAGGCACAACCATTTAGCTCAAATTTCTATGGAAAATCCAATCATAAGAATGGTATTCTAATCCAATTTAAAATGAAATGCATGTACATTATAAGGTGGATGCATTATAAATTTGAAAAAAGAGAACATGCCAAGCATTTTGTATGTTTTTAAAGAAAATATAATGTGAAAATATTACAATACAATATATTATTTTGTGATAAAATTATCATATTATAACACAATAATCTTATGGTGGAATTTTTATTTTATTTTAAGTATATATATAATTCCTAGATCACACTATCTTCAAAATTTTAATAATTTATTTTATTTAAGTAATAGAGTGAAATTTTGATTAAAATGGTTATTTGATTTTCCCACTTAGGTAAAAAAGTGAGACATTATTATTCTATCAGTATGTTATTTTGGAAGTTAATTTCCTTAGTGTTTATAATTAAACGTTAGGAATTACAATACTTGCACCTAGAATTGCAAAAAATTGCATAAGCAACCTATGATTTTATATCAAGTCTAAATAGAAATTATAATGAAGTATGTCACTTATCTCCAACCATATAAATTGGACAAGAGAATAATATAATATGAAATATGCTATAAATTTTTGATAATTATTGAGAATAATAAGCCACTTTGAGGGGGAGACTTAAAATATCTTTAATGAGAACACATTTCACAACATGATAATCCATAAATTAACTACTAGCTCTTGTATATATACCTGATTATGTCATGGATACCACCTATGCTAACTTTAAACCTAAATATAAGAAATATGATGAGTTAATTACCTAAATTAGATTAAATTAATTATTATTTAATTTATGCCCTCACGAGTAGCCGAGTTGGCTTGAGTCTTGGGTTTGCTCCACAAGGTCTTGAGTTCAACTCAGAGGCCCAAGATCACCTGATGTGTGTGGCTTGCGGGCAATTGTGCACATCCCTAGGGATTAGTTTCACCCTAGCTCACCAATTAGTCCTTCGACGGGGTCGTAGGGATACCCTAAGCAATAAAAAAAATTGTTTTACTTAATTAAGAGTTATGGTATAGCCACAAGTTGACTACTCATGTCCCAATACATGGTATAAGATAAAGGGTTTAACAAGTGGGGCATGAGAAATTTATCATCTTGATTTTGTTATGTCTATATAAATTGGAGTGGTATAATGATATAAATTGGACAAGGGAATACTATAATATGAAATATTCTATAAATAATTGATAATTCTTGAGAATAATAGGCCACTTTGAGGGGGGAAACCTTGAAATATCTTTAATGCAAAAAAAAATCACAATTATGATGATCCATAAACTAACCACTAGCTCTTGTATATACATGATTATTTCATGGATACCACCTAGGTCAACTTTGATACCTAAATATAACACATAAGTGTTGGGATCTTAGGAAAGATTGGAGTAATTATATAAATTAATTTAAACAATTATAATGTAGAAATAAATGATAGAATAATGAATTGCATAGAGATACGCAATTTTTTTAATGTGGTTCACCCTTTGGGATACATCCATAAAATAATCTAGTCTAAATTTTATTAAATTTTTTTAACAAAAACAAATTAAATTCCCATTGAAAATACCAATGTTGTGTATTAATGTATACAAACTTTACCACATGTTCTTTGTTGCATTCTTCCAATGCAAAATTATAATATCTAAAAACTTTGTTCATGCACAACTTCTGAACTAACTTGCATGTTGTTCATTGTGGGCTTCTTCAACTTCACATGCTTGTGACTCTTCATTTCTACCAAGAAACTAATGATGGTTGTAGGTAATTTTTCAAATTGAATTTCAACAATAATTGATAATAAATTTCTTTTATTAAAATTAGGCACTCCCCCATTAAATAATTTACGGGGAAACTATGCCTAACAAAGTGACCAAAATATTAATATAGATCATGATCAAATTGCACATACCAACACTATGATGAATCAATCACCTAAATACGAATACATAAATCATTATATAACTTAATTAAGAGTTATGGTAACCATAAGTTGACTACTCATATCCCAATGCACAATATAAGATTAATGGTCTAACAAGTGGGGCATGAACAATTTATCATCTTGATTTTGTTATGTCTACATAAATTCTATTTCAATGCAAATGTTATAATGTAGTTGTTTATAAATGCATATATTATCATATCTTTAGAATTATTCTTTCTTTGATTATGTAGATAATAATCAATAATGTTATTTAATGCAATCATTGTCTAAATGTATGTTTTATGTTATTTTTCAAAATTTGAACTATATTTTATGCAATGAGTTTTGAAAAACATACTTTAATGTCAAATGGACTTCACATAAGGATTCCTTGTTCATATTTATCTTGTTACATATATTATTTTGGTCAAACTAATTTTGTATGCTTTATGTAAACACCAATTGAAGAACAATGATTGCATGTAATAATCTATTTAAATTTTATAGAAAAGGATAATAGTTTTATATGATGTGAATAAGATGCATGGGAAATGGTGTTGCATTATGAAAACAACATTTCATCATCCACCTAGAGGGCATTCACCTATGAGAACCTTTTATGGGAGGTATACAAGGATAGAGAAGGTGAAGAACTCTCATCAATTTTGGTTGAGGCCAATAATGTGAGAAATTCCATACAAGGTGAGTGTAAGAACTAAACCTAAACTACAACAAGTCTACAAGAACCACAATGCAAAAAAAGAATTCCCCTATGCCTATGATGAAAACTAGTTTTCACTCATTATTGGAGTACAACATCATGTAAGACCAATAAAGTTATTTCTATTTATAATCAATTTTTTTTATAATTGAATCCACTAATTGTTATTGTATCATTATGGATATTGGTGTTTGTATGGCCTACAAGATTATAGAGAAATAAATGTTATGCTAGTAGATAAATTTTTAACACTACAAAATGAAAGAAAGTGTATTTTTTATCCAAACATCAAGATACATATTTTATTGTACGTATTAATTAATTAAAAACCAAAATATAACATATTTTTGTTTTCAATTAATTAATAAATATGAACAAATGTGGATCTTAATGTCTAAATAGATATTTCCACAAGAAAATAGACCTAACCATAACCATAAAACATGTGAATGCACTTGTCACTTCAACACACAAATCATGGTTTGTAGACTCCACCATGCACTCATATGGTACCATGAGGTTGACTACGTTGGAAAGAATGGAAAGTCTATCATGGTCACATGAATAATGAATTTAGATGGAGGAGACGATTCTTTGCTCCATTCATCAACAATAAGTTTTAGTTGCTCTTTAGGATGCTAGTAGATTTAGGGCATAGCATGCTAGTAGATCTAGTGCATAACAAAGTGCATGAGAAGATTGAGTTAGTGGATGGGAAATCATGTGGGGATGACATCCTTACTGCAATAAACATATAAACATTGTATGCAATAAACATTGATGCTCATTTGAACAACTAACAATGAATTTTGAAAAAAATCCAAAAGGTGTTAGGCATATTAAAGATATAATATCTGTGGGCCCAATGGAGATAATGATATCCCCTTTTTTTGGAATCTAGATGTTAAACTAACTCAATTGATTGCTTCGATATCACCACAACATTGACCATGGATTCAATCTTTGGCACATATACAATCAAGGTATCCAACAAATTCAATAACTATCTTTTGTATTTAATTTAATAGTGAATATTTAACTAATCACGTCTATTATCTACGATATTTCAATTTCTACTCCACACTCTACTTGCTTTTGACATAAAGCATATAGAACTACCAATGACATGGATCATTATGTCCAAGTCATGTTGCAAAGAGTGTACAAAACACATAGACATACAAATATAATATAATAAAATAATATGTGCCTTGTATTCCTCATGCTCAAGAAAGTTGTGAGCTAAAAACAATCAATCTTCTACTATTTTCACTTTTGATGGGGAGAGTTCGCTCACCCTCCACAAAATTTTCTTATATGACAAGATTGACATCTATTCATTTATCTTATTTAGTCAATAGGCTATATTTTATGCTAGCTACTAGCTAGGAAGTTGTCTCACATTGAGAAAAAAGTATATAAAATTTGATTTAATTAGCATTCCTAAAAATAGTTTTGACTCTCATTTATTTTTTTCGTATCTCCAAATTAAATCAGATTTCCATTGCATGAGTGAAATCTTTTCAAGCCCTAAAATCTTGACATTTTTAGATAAACTTTTCATTTACTATTAATAGGTTGAAGTAGCGACTATAGGGAGATTGTTTTTTGGTTCATCTCATTTTAAAATATTTTTCTATGCTAGGGGTTCAAAAAAATTTCTTGCAAACTCTATCCATATTTTTCTCATTAGCATCATTGAAAACAAGACATGATTTGTGTAGAATCTTGAGGTAAGTCACTCACCATGGCTTGAGTGAGTTTTATTTTTGGAATCTGTACATGGCCATTAACAAAACAAAAATGTGTTGCTGACCCCAAATGGTTAGCTTTTGCAAACACCTCTGAAGAAGTGCAGGAGTGCATCTTGAATGCGAACTATAAGGGAGCCTTCCTTTGCTCTAGGGAAGCTGCCAAAAAAGTTGTCAAAGGTGGTGAGGGCCGCAATATAAACATAACTTGTGTTGTGGAGGCATCCTCACTTGAATATTTGGGAAAGGTGACTAGTGTGGCTCCTATTGTAGCATTCATGGCTCCCATTGTCACATTCCTAGGTTTTGGGTGGTTTTTCATGTAGATCTATTATCTAGAAGATGTAGGATTTTTTTTATTCATGAATAGGTTTTTACTTTTAGGTTTTGAGTGGTATTCACAGGGTTCTCTATAAATCAATATTCTTAAAATTTAGTTCCTACTCATTAGAGCTTGTTGGGTATTACCTTGGCCTCCTTTGTTGGTTTTTTTTTGTATAACCAATCCATGTGACCACTGGTTGATATCTATTTGATACTACTTAACTTACAATCTATTTAAGCCATTGGCATCATGGAAATCAATCATCTCAACCGACTTGTTTATTATATTTTTAAGTTGATTTATTTGGTAGTGGTACTGTGCTCTATACATGGGAAAGATTTTGATTTGGCTCTTGCTCCTTGGAGCTTGTTGGTTCTTACCTCAGCCTCCCTTGATGATTTTGATTTGTATAGCCAATCCTTCTACCCTCTGGAGCTTGTGGTTGTCACCTACATGATCTAGCTTAATTGAAAATCTATTGATTCTAGTAGGCATCTTGCATGTCAATCATCTCAACCAAATTTATTGGTTTTACTTGTCTTAAATCTACTCACATCATGCACTTAAATCATCTCAACCAACTTTGTTGGGTTTTCTTATAAGTTGATTTATATGGTAATGGTAGCGTAGTCTATAAATGGGAAATATTTAGATTTTTCTCTTACTGTGTGCATTGACCTATCATGTTGGTTTTGTTCTACATTAATAATATGTTTGGCTTCCCAAGCTTGTGACTGTCATATATGTGTTATTTCTTAATTTACAAGATGTTAAATCTTGTATCATCTTGTTGGTTTTATTTAACTTTGTAAGTCAATATATTGTAGTGGCAGTGTGGTCTATAAATGGCAAACATTGGGGAAGGTTTAGATTTGATTCTTTCTATGTATATGAGCCTTTATTATTGGTTTTGTTCAAAGTTTTAAGACACTTCCCCTCCCCTGCCTAGATGTGAGGCTGCTTTATTAGCTAATTTCATGGTAATTAATACATTTCATGAGCTAGATATGCCAATAATAGAGACACTCCAAGCTAGGATTCCTATGTACAACATAGGTCCTTTGTTACTTTCCACACCAAAGGAAACAAATGGATTATCCAATATGATTTCTGTGAGTATATTTACTAAAGAAACAAGCTATGTAAAATTTGTTTGTGAGTTGGGCGCCTCAAATACAAGTGCTCTCCCATCCTTATGTGGGAGGTTTTTTAACTCACAATATATGGAACTCCATAATAGAAAGCATCTATGTAGGTGTGCCCATGATTTCATGGCCCTTCTATGCAAAGTAATAGATTAATAGGACTTATGTGTGCCAAGTTTGGAAATTTTGGATTTCAATGAATGCGGATGTGAAAAAAAGAGATGTGGAAGAGACGGTAAGAAGATTGATGAAATGGAAGGAAGGGGAAGAAATGAGGAGGAGGGCTGGTGAGTTGAGATATGCTTCCATTAGATTAGTCAAGAAAGGATGATCTTCTTATAATTTAATTTAGAGAAGCTATTAGTAGAGATGGAAGGAAGAAAGAAGGTCTATAAAAAGATTGATGAAAGGGAAGGAAGGGGAAGAAATGAGTAGGAGGGCTAGTGAGTTGAGAGATGCTTCCATTAGAGTATTCAAGAAAGGAGGATATTCTTACAATAAATTGGAGAAGCTATTAGTGGAGATGGAAGGAAGAAAGAACGTCTCATTGATTTTATAGTACCCTGCTTAACTATTATGCATTGATTGTATACCAGTTGGAAAAATTAACAAATTTCAATGATAAGTATTAGATGTATATATGATTCAATCATAAAACCCTTTAATCATACTTATAGGCTATTGGGTGAAGTATTCTCATTGCTCACGTGTACTAGCTTGTTGAATCCACTAACTTGAAGTGCATTGTGTTATACCTGATTCCTTTTGTATTTGGAATTTATACATTTATACATTTTTATATATCACTGATTTATACATTTTTCAAAAAATTCTAGGGCTAGCTAAAGATTCATTATATTAGAATTTTTAGGATGCTTGAGGGATCCTCAACATTGAAGGGCTAGCTCTTTTTTCATGAGAAATGGGAAATCAATTGTCCTTACACCAAACTATTTTCTGCACAACTACGTAATTGAAATTTGATTCCATGATTGATATTTCCTAATAATCTGAGAAATATAATTGAGGCTCAAAGTTAGGTTATGGTAAGTAGGTTCCCTATGACATTGGTTGGTGTTCATAGCTGATAGCCTTGGATTTGACCAATAATTTATTTTTAGGCACTCTACCTGAATCCCTGCAAGCTTTGAATTCATTAGTATATCTGAAACTACAAAAGAATAAGTTGGCAAGAAGTATTCCTTCATGGATATAGTCAACATATAGATTTGTTGCATAAAAAATTAAATGGAAAACTTGCAACTTTAGTTGGTAGGTTGAGATCTCAAAGTTAGGCTATGGGAAGTAGTTGGCATGCATATTAGTAGACAATTGTTAAACAAAATACATGAGTTAGTTGTTAAGCCCTGACCCTCATTAATTCAAACCCAATTTACAAGTTTGAGATTCCTTCTCATACTTGGTCTTTAGATCACTTCCTATTGGGTATTAAAAAATCTAAACTTAATTTTGTAATGATGAGGCAAGAATTTGGCTTTTTTTTCACTCTCAAGCATTGTAGCAAATTTTCCTTGAGTAGTTTTATGTCTTGTGGATAATTTAACTTTTTCCCTAAGTAGGAAAAACTTTATTTGGAAGCTACAAAACTTTTCCTTGGTTTGAACTTCATACAAGGGAAGAGGCTCTGGCATAAAAAAATTCTAGTAATATTAATTAGGAATTGTATTCCAACCCTCTAGAACTTCTTGATAAAGAACAGTTTGTATTAATTTTGTATGGTTTACCCAACAAAAAAATTATTGACATAGCACAATCACTATTTCCATGATGTGCAGGTTCATCCTTCATATTCATTAGTTTCTAGATCAAGCAATTTACCCACTCTATCAACATTCCATTATGTTGCATATAAATCCTTTGGTTCACATCTGCTTCCTTCATACATTACGTTTATCTATTTTTGTAACACTAATCATAAATTTTATACTATACGACATTTACTTCAGTTTTCCAATGTGTAGGCACAAAATAACTATAAAATATAATGTTTTAAAGCTCCTCATCAACAAGCTTTGTCAATCAGTAAGCATCGCTATCTATATGAGATTCAATACTTCATTCAATGCTATTATAATACGATTAAGAAAGATGGCTCACTTTATTGATTTACTTGCTTCGTTTCGTTTCAATTACTCCACTCAATATTGCTTGGGAACTTGTTGCAAATTAATGGACTTTCCCATACATTCCATGTTTCACCCAACAGGAAAGCACATGTTTATGAGAGCTTCTACATGTTTATGACATTGTTTGAACTTCTCGGGTGATTCCATAATAGTGGTTTACAATTTTGGCCAAACTGGACACTAAAATTATTATTTTTAACTAAATCTTCACATTCTGCACCTATAGTGGCTAAACTGTGAGGAATTTGAAGATGGTGCAAACTAGAGTCTCATCAAATTTTGTCTCAGAGATTCTAAAAATTTTTTCAAAATTTTGGAATCAAATTGCACTTCTTTTTCCATCTCCCATGAAAATTGATTTTTTTGAAAACAACATTTTAAAAAGTGGACATTGTATAACCATAACTTTTTTCCATGAAGGATAAAATTCTAATTCTTTCAAATTTAGTTTTGTAACTCTGATATCTAGTGCTTCCACTTGGTTAGATAGTTTTTATTGAATATTTTTTCCTTAATCAAGTTTCAAAGTCAAACAAATTACAATTCAAACATAGGGCGACCGTATAACACGTAACTTTTTTTGTATATGTCAAAATTTTATTTTATTTTTTTTGTTGGATCAAAAACTTCAATATCTGGTGCACTCATATTTTTCAATTTTTTTTTGATAATCTTCTATTTTTCCACATGAAGAACAAAAAAATTTATTTTCGATGAAAAACCCATGTTTAATAAAACTTAAAAAACAAATACATAACAAAACCAAAACATATTAAAATTATATTCATTGGATAACTTGTTCTGAGGAATACCATAATCATTTGATCCCCCAAAAGCTAAATCAAAAGTTATTTTTTATCAGCATTTTGATAGGTGTAAAGGAGACGATTTATAGGTATGGTTTAAAACTAGCGAGGTTCTATCAAAGGGGGTTTGATCTAAGGTGATTTGATCAAACCCTCTTCAATTGGAATCCTTAAAATGGAACTTTTTAAGGCTTAAATCATTATATTTTCTAAAAATATGTGATTTCAGCTAAAATTCCTTCCTCTCAGAATTGTAAACCACTATTATGGACTTCCACCCATATATAGTGAAGGGTATTGTCGCATTGGTCATATAGTATAGGAGAGTTGCCATATCTGGTGCTTGAAAGAAATGAATTAGTTCATTTGAGATCTAAGTGCCCACAAAAGCATAACTCCTAAAATTTTCACAAGGATTGTTGAAAGCTTATACTTATGGGGCCTCATAAGCTAATGTACATCTTATATTCTCAATACAAAAGATAAATTTCTAATGAATTGCTCAAAAGGGCCAAGGAAAATTTCATCTGTTGTAGTAGAAAAATAAACAATACATCCTTCTTTAAAGAAGAATAAGCTTTGAAACTTCTTGTAAAGAACAACATTGGTTACCACTATTGATCTGAGTTTGAATATAATCATATCTACTCTATTACTATTGTTATTTTCAATTATCATTTTGCAAAATTTTGTGAATTTGTATATCATTGTTGTTTAATCATAGACAAGCCTACCTATTCCTCAATCTAATCACTTTGTATGGACTAATAGGCTATTGGTCAACCTCCGTGTCACAAAAAAACATATTCAAACCTTTTGGTAAATTATTTTCTAGACTATTAAACTACAATTATCACTTGGATATTAATTCTGCTATTATTAATTACTTCAACACTATATAATTATGTTTCTCATGATAAAATATTTGAATATATTTACTCTTTGCATTGATAATAATATTGTATTTCTGGAGGGATCCCTTCCAAGTTGATTGTTATTGTATTGTAAATCAAATTTCGTATTTTTGACTTCATCTTATTGGGTTATCTTTATTTAGGCCATCCATTACATTTTGTATTCTCTTGTGATATAGCCATGATCCTTTTGGTTTTGGTATTTCTTTGTTCGTAAACTTTTCTTTATTTTCCAAGGTGCATGATGTAATTTGATTCTAAATTTTTGGGAGTATAGTTGCAATCTTTGTTAATGTCAAATTTAAACATTATAAAATTATAAAATTATAAATAGACAAATGTTTCAATTACTGTTGACGCTATAAATACAATAGTTATCATGAAAATTTCTGCATATTTCCCTTCACACATATATGATTTAATATAATCACAATGTAAAATAGAGAACGCCTTAATAAAACAACTTCAAATTTCCAATCCCTATATAATTCTATTGGCATATTCCTTCCACCTCCTCCCATGCAAGTGCGCATCACATACACCACTGAAAGGCATTACTATAAAGTCGCGCTGAACAAGCGAACAATGCCGTATTTTGGCTGGCAGTCTCATTCTGCAAAAAATTCTGTTGGGATTACCAATCTGTCCGTCACATGCAAACACATCCCCATTTCCATTTCCTTGTAGTTGTCGCTAACGTAAATGTGTGTACGAGCAAAGACTTTAACCAACAGCAGCGTATGCATAAAGGTTGCCCTTTTGACCGTAATTTTTTATTTGATTGAATAGATCAATTTTCCTAAAATTCATATGTACAATGAATAAAATTTTATATGAATATTTTGTACAATGATTTGCACGATGGCAACTAGATTAACAGTTATTAAGCGCAGGAAGTCTTCCCTCTGTTCTCCAGACACTATCATCACCATCAAAGTTGACTTTAGTCGACGAAAGATTCTCTGAGCTAAGTTTCCCAGAGAGTTCTCTACACAGCTACACACGCAAAAGGGTAACTCAATTATCAACAAAAATATATATTTGTGGTTTATCAAATGTCGTTCTTTAAAGTAGCAATTTCCAGACATCTAAGACGCAGATTAATTCCAGAGAGCATGGAGAGCATGTACACTGTTACCTAATATATTTTTGAAAGTAAAATTTCAATTCTTTATCAAATTACGTAAGCAGAGATTTCAGTTTTTGAAAAATTCAAAAATCTAGTGGTACTGTTCCTTGTATCAGCGGACCACATATGACAATTGGAAATAAAGACCGACTGTGGAAGCCAACCCGCCTTTAAAAAGAATAAAATTTCTAACTTTTTCGTCATTTTGCGTTATCAGGGCTGTGAGGGAAAGGGACAAAAACATATTTATATTTACCTCTCTGTAAAGGACTCTATCTCCGCAACATTTTTGCAGCTCAACCAGATGCAAACAAGGGGTTACCTCGAAAACCTATGTAAGAAATGACGATACATTACTAAATATTACTCTCCTTAATTTGAATTTCCAACTGTCCAAAAAACTCACCTCTGTGGTAACCGACAGGTATCCATTTCTGCTCGATTTTGGATCTGTTTGTCTTACCATAATCTGGAATAACATGATCTACGGGTTAGAATATAATCAATATAAATCCCATCAAGCCTAGCCAGTAGCCACAGCTTTAATTTATGTTAAATAAAAATCATATCCAGCCACTTGGGAAAAGATGATTTTGTGTGTTTTTCTTTTGGGGAGTTGAATTTAAAACCTGTTTTTATTGGAATATGCTTGAACGAAAATTTCCAAGAGTTATCCTAATTCCTGGCGACAAATTTGTAGTGTACAGCTAGATGTTACACACATATGAAATGCTTTCTAGTCTCCCAGAGAACTATAAGTAAAGAAGACTCAAGGAGTTAAGAGGCAGGCCAAAGAAATTTCATACAAACCTTGCCTTTTTTATTCTGCACTTCGAATCCCATGTTCCTGGCGATCTCCTCTATTTTTTCGATAATATCTTTGACGGGAAACATGGACAAAATACGGGTTTTCCTTTCCGCAGCATTCTGTCACCCGCAAAATTCTCTCAGATCTCTATTGCCTCCAGCAGCCCAACCAAAAATAGAATTTAGTTGCGTGACAAGAATGTCTTGGACAAGGCAATGCCTTACCTCTTCCTCGAAGAAACCCGAAAGATCGAGGCTGACAGACATAGCTATCAACTGAAATGCGTTCATGAGAATTGGCCCTGTTCGCTCTGTCAGCAAATGCTCCTGTCAATAGAATGACGCCACTAACGTGAAACCCTGGAAGTGTAAAATCTTACGGCTGTGAATTTTTTTCGAATGGAAAAGAAATGATAAGTGTTTTGTTTAAGGACAAGAGGGATATGTGTCCAGCAAAGTGTCTGACAATGCCCACGTGGTCGGCTTTGTTGGACAGAGATGAATATCCAAAGTACAAACGATACAAGGATACGTGTCTGATAAGCTTTGGAAATAGTCTGCCAATTATACTAGTCAACGTGGAGAACCACAGCGCAAGCCCGGACCTACGTCAATTATATATTATTTAGGATGACACTAGAACGGTTGTAGGGTTATTATTTAACGAATATTTTGCGTTATGAAGTATCGTAAATAAAAGATGACATCCGTAAGAAGAGCAGTTATTGATGCATTCAATTAATTTTAAATTAAAATAAAATTATGAGTGCTTATACTCTAGAAAGACAGTAAGGATAAGAAGCAATAGATTTATAAACAAAAGATATTAGTTTTATAAGAGGTATGGATAGAGAATGTTTTGGATAAAATTGTGTAGTATTTTTTTATTAATATTTTGTATCTTATTATTTTCTAAATATATTATAATTTTTTTTGTGTTTATAATTTTTAATCAATAAGATAAGATAAATATTAATTCATATAATTTTGGAAGGTGAATTTATTTGTTATTTTTAATAGATTGTAATGATGTGGAGATTTATTTCATTATAAAAAAATTGAGGATGATTAACATTAATTTTTTTAAAAAAATTACTAGTATGTTTTGTGAATTTTTTTTAATATTTCTAAATTCTTAATAATTGTGAGTTTAATTAAATATTTTATCAGATTTTTATTGTAATTAAATTTTCTATCAAATTGTTTATTGACATTTAAATTACAATCAAAAAGTAAAATCAAACAAAAATCAATTGTAATAAATTTATAATTAAAAATAAAATACTAAATTTATATCTAACATTAATTTAATAACTATAAATATTAGCTTTCTTTATATTTTAAATTGGAAACTATTTTGAAAAAAACAAATCTTGATAAGAAAGGTCTACACATTCAAATTCCAATCAAATAAAAAACATCAAAAATCACAATGTAAAAAAATTCCAATTAACTCCCACAAATATTCAACGCAAATATTTTTTGTGTAAGTTATTTTATAATCTAGTGTTGAGCACGAAGATTTCAACGTGAAAATGTGGGCTCCGAGGAGTACGGTGCGAAAATTAGCTCCTTAGAAGGGCCAAGAATCGATAATCCAAGAGCGAAGGGAAAATTATTTATTAAAGTAGATAAAAAATACATACACTTACACTACGTAAAACCTCTAGTCTTTAAATACTGATCAATTTACACCGGCATTGTGTTCAAAACTGTTACTGCTTTTTTTCTAAAATGTGAAGAACACACAATTATAATTATCAACTATGCTTAAGAAGAGTACCTCCGCATTTGTGAATGCTGCATTGGCATCAATCAGACTGTTGTCCTCCTCCATAAGTTTTGCAGGAGAATACCCTTGCTTGAACCACTCGATTTCAATTATTTCCGGTATAGTTATTCTCTGTAGGAAGCCATATAAATTATTCAGATGATTATGTCCGGGTACTTTACAGATACGTCATATCAGCGAAAGGGTCATATATATAAAACATACCGTTTTGGGATTGGGATCGAGTATTCTTTTGATCAAGCTGCGAGCGCCGGGAGAAAGCCAATTAGGGCATTTGAAATCGCTTTTGAAAATCTGCACAACGCATGTCATCTTACTCAATTGCCTCCTAAGACAGAAATTTCACAGTATTTCAATCATGTGCTTTAACAGTTAACAGAAATTAATTACTTTAAGTATTTACCTACAGAAATTAAAGAATTCCTGCTAAGAGCAATAAAGAATTTACCTTCTGATAAAGAACTACAACATTTCTATCGTCAAACGGCAACCAACCCGTCAAGAGAACAAAGAGAATTACACCACAAGACCAAAGATCGGCGGTAGCCCCGTCGTAGCCTCTGTGAGCAATCACCTGTTTGAATCCAACATAATAACGTTAAGAAATCTAGTCGCCTCCAACATATGTAACTTTTAGCTTTAAGCTGTTCTTTACCTCCGGGGCTACGTAGTTAGGGCTTCCACAAGTTGTATGTAGCAGACCGTCTGCCTGCAAAGAGTTAACAATATAATCGCATAAAATACCATTAAAATGCGACTGCACACAAATTATGTCAATTATTTGCTGTAAACATACCCTACACTGCTGGGGCAACGCACTGAGACCAAAATCAGAAACTTTCACGTTTCCATTGGCATCCAGAAGCACATTTTCTGGCTGAAATGTCATTTTGTCCATTCATCATTAAATCTGTTTTTTCCATAACCCTGCAAACAAATACAAACTACGCCGGTTTCGATACCTTACCTTCAAATCCCTGTGGTAGACCCCCCTGCTGTGGCAATATCCTACTGCGTCAATTAGCTGTTGGAAATACTTTCTCGCTACGTTTTCATGCAGTTTCCCGTTACACGCCTGAATCTAAAGATAATATTTATAACTTATAGGTGAAAAAAAGCAGAACAGCAACGTGAAAAAGGAAAAGCTTCACGAGATAGCTTCGTCACACTCACGATTTTGTCAAACAATTCTCCCCCAGTAACAAACTCGAGAACAAGATATATTTTCTTCTTGCTCGCCAAAATCTGTCAGAGGTTCACATCAGAAATCATATTAAATGTCTGTTAAAAGCCGCCTTAGAAACTTCTTATCACAACACCAAGCACATACCTCGTATAATCTCACGACATTAGGATGTTTAATGAGCTTCAGCGTGCATATTTCCCTTTTAATCTACATACAGAAATCACGCAGATCAAATCAGTACATAACAAGATCGCAATTCTTCCGAATCAAAACCTTATATGTTTTGCATTTCCCTACATGATTCACGATTTTGTACTCGAAAACCTTCTCCTTATCCAAGATTTTCACGGCATAGCTCTCCCCTGTTTCCTCGTTAACGGCGAGTTTAACCTTGGCGAAATTCCCCTCTCCAAGAGTCCTTCCTAGCTCATACTTTCCAATCCGATTTTTTCTGTTCATTCCCGTTTGCTTGTTCGCCAGCGTTAAAGCCCGACGGATCGTATCGCAGACCTCGGCTTCAACTGGAATCTTCAGTAGAAGCGACAATTCTTTGGGCAGCGGCAACCCTGATAGGCCAAACACAGGTACCTAGGTTCGAATCTCCAGGCGAGTAATTATTATAACAATCAGACGAAATCTTTTTTTGTCGGTTCAAACAATCATTTCTATTAAGTCGGTCCAAATACGAAAGGGCAAGCTACGTTCTCCAGATAAGAAGTCGGTAGGATAATTGGTTTTACTCCTCGGTCCTCACGGCTCTTGAACGAATGACGTGGCAAGTACTGAAAAGACACGCTGATGTGAGCCACGAGAGCTTCTGGTAAAGAAGGGTTTTGTACAAGAGAAAACAAAAGAAAAGGGAAGATACCAGGTGATCTTGTCCGATGATACTTGGCTACTGCTTACACCCTATAGGAAAGGAACTCTTGTATGGAGCTGTCCAAACCCTCTTGAACTATCAGCTAAACTTACACGGTTGCATTTTCTTGTATCTGATACATTATATCTAGAAAACCAGATGAGCGTTTCACAGTAGTTACAGCGGTAACAACCAGCTGTACATTGCGTCTTGCTTATGAATTTAGCTTCCTTGTATAGAGTTATTTAATTTATTTGTAAGTGAAAGTCAAATAGCGGTAACGTACACTGAACATTATTATGAAATAATAATACTTCTCACATGCAATGCGAGGGGCCTAACGTGAAAATTCTTGTCTATAGCGAGAAGGAAAGATTATTATAATAAATATATAATTACATTCTATTTAGACCAAATGAGATGGAACATAAACTTGACTAGTGTTGAGTAATAACTAGTTTATGATATTATAATATATTTTTAACTTTATTCATTTCAATAAAATTTACAGTGTTAGTTGTTAATGGAACATGCTTAATTTTTTTGTAAGTTATATATTATGGTACTAACATAAAGTTCAAATTAGGAAGAAAAAGATACAATAATTTAATTAATTAATAAGTATTTAAATTAGTTAATTTGTTAAATTATATATGTTATATAGTTAGTGATATATAGTAAAAAATAATAGAAAGTAAAGTATATATGATGGTTTAATTTTAAAGTTTGAGTAATTATCTACATTTCATAAATAAAATATTAATTAAATATATAAACTAATAACATTGTTAAGAAAAGTTTTTGACTTAAATAATTTCATAACTTTTATTACATAAGAATTGTTTTTCTTATATTATCATCAATTTTATTGAAAATTCAAAATATAAATTAGTTTTATAGTAAAAATCAATACTCAATAATGAAAAGTGGAATTTTAATGAAAAGTGAAAAGTGAAAAGCAATAATCAATTTAATAATAAATAATAAGAATCATGAATAAAACAATCATAATAATTATAAAGATGTCAGCACAATAATACAAAGTTCAACGCAACAATAAGTAAGGTCCCTTAATAATAATTAAATAATTATTTCAACAAATTACCATAAAGTGAGACTACTTCACCTATTTAGTCATAGTACAACATTGGTGAGACTAATCCATCTACGTTTATTCATGATAAGAAAGATGGTGGGGCTACTCAACCTACATATAGGAATAATTCAATGTATTTGACACTAAAAGCTTAACTTCGAGATTCTTCAAATGTATGCACATGTCTAGATAAAAAAATGGAAAGTTATGTATGTGAAAATTATTCTTTATGAATAGAACTAATCCCTCAAGGAACATGATTTGTAACTCATCACCATCAAAGTAGTGTTTGATTTTACAACACAAAGAATAAAATCAAATGGAATTATCAAATTGATAGGTTTATTACTTCTTTATATGCATCTAGTAAGGTCATTGACAAGATTCTTCAATCCCATGTTTATATGATAGTATTGTAAGAATATTCTAGCAATATCATTAAAGCAATGAATGGAACCCAATGGTAATAAATAAACCATTGAATAACATAATATTTAAGGGTTCATAGAAGAAACTTAGCTAAGATCTTGTCATCACAAGAAAATTCAATTCATCTAAGTATAAAAGATTAGAAGTGAATGCTTGGATCTCCTTTTCCATTATATAATTCAAAACCATCAGATTTAATTCTTTGATTATTCATGAAAAATTAAAGCTTTTATAGTATATTTAGATTATTTTCATCTCATGTCTTTCAAGCTTAAAGAAACCACTACCTTATCAAGCACAATATTTTTAGGTTGTGTTCTTAATAGCCATCATTAAGCTATCTCATTAGTCCAAGAAATAAAATAGCAGGGTGATGCATCGATCTTTCTCTTCCAATTTCACATTAATAAATTAAAAGTGACCCACACTCATGTTGAATCCATTCTAGTTTTTTTTCCATTAAATCACCATTACTGATGTTGAGAGTGTACAACCTCTTTAGTAGAAAAAAATATTATTGAGGGATTTAGCTTGTTAGAGATTTTGTAATTTATCTCCAATGGATTTCAAAGTGGATTCTTCACAAATATTTAGCAACATTGAATCCAACAAGAAAATATTGATAAGGTTTCTTTCCTTCCAATCTAACACAACCCATTATTTATCTTCTACCAATGTAGGTTTGGGTCTAGGTATTGCAACCCATAGATATTGATCTATGAATAGATCATCCATATTGATCTTCCACAAATAAGGCTATTACATTTATTTATTTTTATCTCTAATCAAGGCATGCTTGTAATTTTCCTAAAACAATATATCTTGTGTACATGATCCCACTCAAGATAATATTAGTCCAAGAAAACCTCTTTCCTACTACCTAGAAGACTTGAGTTGATTAGGCTAGATAATTTGAAATTAAAGGAATATAAGGTGTGAAAATAATTTTTCCACTAATCTATGAGGAGAAAAAAATGTATGTAAAAGCTTAAATATAGCATTTTTAATGATAGAATCACACATGCAATAACATGTAGTGACATATAATTGATACACAAATACATCCAATAAATATGAAACTAATTAATTTATTACAATGTAATACAAATCTATACATGGGGAAAATCCTTTTCGAAGACCCAAGCCTCCAAAGCATGAAACCAATTGTATTACAAAAATACAAGTACACACAAATTCAAGCACATTCCTTTATAGGAGTATCACCAAAATTAAATATTAGAGTAATTTTTAAAACATAATTCATCTCGGGGTTGGGGCCCTAGCTCGGTTTGCTAAACCTTTCCTATTGGAGGAGATTGGTCACGAGGTCTAGTCTCCCCCACCCTCGTGGTATCGAAGGGCGTGTCGTGTCAGCGCCGCCAGTCACGTTAAAAAGTTTACTAGGCACACTGTAGTTTATAAGGTGTGAAAATAATTTTTCCACTAATCTATGAGGAGAAAAAAATGCATGTAAAAGCTTAAATATAGCATTTTTAATGATAGAATCACACATGCAATAACATGTAGTGACATATAATTGATACACAAAGACATCCAATAGATATGAAACTAATTAATTTATTACAATGTAATACAAATCTATACATGGGGAAAATCCTTTTCGAAGACTCAAGCCTCCAAAGCATGAAACCTATTGTATTACAAAAATACAAGTACACAAAAATTCAAGCACATTCCTTTATAGGAGTATCACCAAAATTAAATATTAGAGTAATTTTGAAAACATAATTCATCTCGGGGTTGGGGCCCTAGCTCAGTTTGCTAAACCTTTCCTATTGGAGGATATTGGTCATGAGGTCTAGTCTCCCCCACCCTTGTGGTATCGAAGGGCGTGTCGTGTCAGCGCCGCCGGTCACGTTAAAAAGTTTACCAGGCACACTGCAGTTTATAGGGGGTTGTGCTACCTGATTCCTGTAGTCTAAAAGAAGAAAGAAAAAAAAACATAATTCATCTCTACAACTCACTATGAGAACTCCATCCAAGCACCCCAATAAATAGAAGAGACACAAGAAAGAAAGCATCCAATATTTTTGGAAAATCATGAGCCAACATGGAAGAGGTATTGCACAAAAGTCCCATGGCCCACATTTTAGCACTCCATACCAACTTTGAATTTTGAGTTATATTTAGAATATTCCTTATAGCTATCATAACTTGTCATAACATTTCATAATCAATATTTTGATTTGGGCACCCCAATTTTTCATGTTCCTCCACTCAAATATTTTGTATGAAATGTGTCATAATAATTCTATAATTATGGTCAATATTCTAATCTAACCCCCATAATTATGCTCTTATGTGTCATATAATCTATCATAAGTAACTCCCACATATTATAACTCATATTCTAATCTAACCCCCATAATTTTGTTCTTATTACAATATCATAAGAACATAAGATGGCTAACATGTATTCTTATTACATGCATTCCAAGATGGCTAACATGTGGCAAAGAGTGACACCTTAAAGTGAGACATCCCACTTTACATGTGAGGAAATAAATAATAAATAAATATAATGATTCATAAATGTGTATAACATTAGAAATACAAGGTTAAAATACCTTAACATCAAGGTGATGCTACAAGGAACAAGTTCAACCCTAGAAATAGGGGTAAAATAAAATAGATACAAAAAAGGGGAGCTAAAGGGTAGTAATGGGGGTTGGCCATGATCCTTAGATTGCATGAAGGATTAGGGACCTCATCAAAAAATATATTACTACTTGTAGGGTAGGTAGTAGGGAAAGTAGTAGATGCACGAGGGAGTGCCTTTGAAGAAGCCACATAAGAAAGTGTCTTCACAAGTGCAAGCGTAAGACTCAAGGGAGTCTCTAGGAGAGGTATAGTAGTTGGAGGAAGCTAGAGGAAGAGATCATGCTTGGTAAGGGTGGTGAAACACATAGAAGAAAGGATAGTTGGTTATAGCTTTAAATCATAAGATATTATAGGGAGACAAATGTGTGACAAAGGAAGAATGGGATGATCATGGTGTATTGATAGAACTACTAATTTGACAATCATTCTCAATTAGTGAAAATCATGGAATATTTCCATAAAGAATGGTATAAAGAATTGACATGAATAGCCTAGGAAAGAGAGCTAGATAAGGGAAAGGATGGATAGATCACAACAATAGACTTATAAATATGACCTGTAATTTGGCGAATTCATTAAAATGAGGTATTCAAGTTGATGTGCCAACCAATGAGAAAGTTTAATATAGCATTGAACTAGAGGTAACTAAATAAATGTGCTAAAACTTAGAGGTACTCTAACACAAGCAAGGAGATGGTCAAGTAAGAGGGAGGTGATGAAAAATTACCAACTAGACACAATCATACCAATGGGGATACAAGGAAAAGTGTAATGAAAATGCCACCAATTTTAGGTAGCCACACCAAGGAAAGATAAGAATTGATATAAGAAGCATAAATGAAGGAGGGGGTATCAAGGAAAGATCCTTAAAGTAGAAAGTCTTAGAGGAATAATCCAAAGAGGGGAAGTAGCAGAGAGAGATGATGGATTCATTTCCTTTCCTCTATAGGGAGTATCATGTAGGGGCATCTAAGGGGAAGTAATATTGGTTGCAATCATGAATTGAGAAGGAAGGACATGAGGAGAAGGACGTGCTAGATGAAGGTACATATGTCAAGGTAGAGTGTAGAAGTGGCCAAGGAGAAAAATGGCTAAAGAAATTCAAAAGCAACATGTAAAGGTTATGTATGAGGGTGAGAAGCAGTGTAGGGAGGAACATAGATGGTGGAGTGCAAGGAACAAAGGAAAGAAATTTTGGACCCAAAGAAAACCTAATAGATCATTGAAACAAGGTAGTCTAATTAAAGCATCAATTGGGTGGTAATTCAAGAAATGTGCAAAAATATGAATAATTATGTAGAACATAAAAATTAGGAGTGAATGTATATAAGCCACATATGAAAGAGAAAAGTGTGTAGGAAGGCCACAAGTTCCAAAACAATGTAGAATCACATAGCCAAGGATAATGTTAGGAAAGAAAATTGTGCTAAAGCTTGTGTAAAAGAGAGAAGTATCATAGGGTACACATAAAAGTGTGTGAAGGTGGTGGTAGAGGAGGCTAAATACAATGAGTACAAAAAACATGGAGCATGATGTGTAGAAAAGAGCCAACAAAGTTGGAAAGGAAGGCATGCATAGAAGTGGAGGATATATGGCAATGATAGATGCATGGGTGATTGCCTACCTTAAGTCTAGAGCTAATATATAGACTAATAGTGTTAAAGATTTGATTAACCTAGGGGTTTGGTGTTAGACATTAAATGACATCTAGGGTGTCATGAACTACTATAATAAAGAAGGTATAGACCATGCTGACATAATGGTCAAGCCAATTGATACCAAAATGGGATTTTGAAATACCATTGGTAATGCCTATAAAGTAAGATTAATGTAGATAAAATGGTCTTCTTTTACTGGGAAAATGAGGTTTCCAAGAGAAAAGGCCTCCTATAAGAGAAGAGGTCTGTGGTCATAAAACATCGCCTAAAGTCAAGCATATCAATTAGTGGAACATTCAAACCAACCAAGGGACAATTGCAACCATGATAGAGTGTCATTGAGGAGGTAATAGACCATGATTGAGTTGCAAGCAAATGGACCAACTAACCAAAGAACCATATTGATAGAAAGACTTATAGCCCAGAAAGATTCTTATAAAATGCAAAACATGAACTTTTATATTTTATCTAACAACTCACAAATTATAAAATTAAAACAACATAAAATAATGTTTTCTTTACTTTACATAAACTTTTTTTATTTAAAAAGATTTGTAATGTTCAGTTCATTTTATTAAAACGTGGCTTTCATATTCTTTTTCACTTTTATTACCACTATTTAAACCAAAATATCTACGTCCAAAATGCCATTCTGAGTTTCCTTATTTGCACAGGCATGTGGATATATATATGCTGCATTTACTTTCTTATCGTACACCAATCTTTATGGTTGTGCCTTCCTTTTCTATTGTTACCTTTTATCCGTGATACACTTCTGGCTTCATATACCAAGTTAAGAGCCTATGCGCCATGCTCGCCAATGTTTGCCGACACAGCATTTTGGCTGGTCCATGATTTGGGTGGGCCTCACATACATTTGAGCTGAGCTGGCGGTTAATGCTTATGTTGACATGATGACTTCGAGAATATGCTCATATGCTGTGCCACTCCCCTTCATTGATGTGCAATGCTTATCTACTTGCCTGCCCTGTAATGCCACGCTAGCATACATCCCCATGTTATGTGTTAACCTTTCTTCGTATTGTAAGCCCTCTGATCTCCCGCCAAGATCGCGGGCCTAATTCGTGTTGGTTTCTTTTAACGTCTTGCACCATGTCACCTAGTGCTTACATACACCTCCTCCTCCTTTATGGATTGTATACAAGGTGACTTTTATGCATCTACATTGTCTGATGTGTGTCCTAGGTAAGTGGCCTAGGACCCATTTGTCTTATGGTGAATGGGTCCTCACTTAGACCTAGGACCCCTCTTTGAAATATTTTTTTGGCAGTATTTTAATGATTTCAAATCCACAATTCAATGTCAGTTTGTGATATTTGAATTTTAAAAATTAATGTTAAAGATACGTATAAATAAAAGGCTATTTCACTTAGTTTCACCTAATACTTTCAAGAGAGCACCTAAAGCATTCAAGCGAGCATGATCAAGAGCATTTCTAAGGCATTCAAGGGTAGATTTGTAGAGGAATATTGTAGCAGTCAAGATTCCATTGTCATGTCAAAGATGTATTGCATCATGCATGTTGTTTGAGCTAATGTGGTGATGTAGTGTTCAAGATCTATCAAGCATTCAAAGGCATTGTTTCTAATCAAGTTTCATGATCAAGATCTACATCCATGGAGGGCTCTTCATGCTACTTTGCAAATTTATCTAAGGTTCAAATACGTTGTGGTGAATTGTGACATTGTTGTTCATTCATCATCCATTCTTCCCTGTTTCATTTCATCATAAGGTTTAATTACCAAAATGGGGTTTAACCAAGACAAACCCCTATTCCATAACAAACAACATTTTTCTCTCTTTGATGTGTGCTTGCAGGTTTTAGGTTGAAGATCATTTGGAGAGCAAAATTGAAAAAAGTTGCAAAGTTGTCAAAGTTGCAAGAAAAGTTGTCAAATCATAAAAACTGATCTATAGGTTTTATTTCCAACTTTCCAATATTAAACAACTAGAATTTGGGAGTGCAGACCTAACCGAAGAGAACCCAGAAAGCATTTTCCAGGAGACCTAGCCAGGACCCATTCATCATAGGACGAATGAGTCCTCAGTGAGGTCTGAAAAAGCATCTTTGGTGACAGGTACACACAACATTTTACTGTTTCCAAATTTTGATTTTGATAGTTATTTCTATTAGTTGTCATATCTGTCCTCTATAACTTGCATTTTGAATGAAATAAGGAAAATAGGTGCATCATAGTTCTTCACACCCCAATCACAACAACAACACACAATTCAATTTTCTTTGTTTCAATTAATAAATGCAATCATATTTGTATTCTAGGGTTGGGTAGACAATAGTCCATTTTTTCTCCAATCTTATCTCTGTGTCATGATCTTTTGGATTGTGTTGGTTGGAACTTCCCATCCCGATAGTATTAATAGATTTTTCGGCCTTAAAGAGCTCTTACATTTGTCGTGTCATTGCAAATTGATGAATTGCAATCTCTTTTGTATTTGAGTTAGGGCTTTGATAATCCTATACTGTCTCCTATCATTGTGTTGATCTAGCATTAAAATGTCATTACTTTTCTTCCATGCCATACATATTTCTTATTTATGTGGGCCTTTCACATAGGCGTGCCATGCTCTCATTTTCTTGTACCAATATCTTTAAAAATATGCTAGCTTTTATACATCTAATCTTGGCATATAGTTATCCTCCATCGATATAGTCATACACCATACATATACATAATCATTGAACCCATCTCTAGCCTTATTTGTAACCAACTACTTATGTGGATCACTATACTTTGAGAGAGCATCTTCATTACACCTTGTCTCCACAAAGTAGATGACATGAAGCCATGTGGGTTGAGTGTGGCCCCCATCAACCTTCATCTTAAGTCATAAGAAATTAGCCACATAGAAGAGACTCACTTCCAATGGTGGGGCTTATTACGTCAAAGGCATTCCCTATTTGAAGTGAACTAACTTACTTCAAACATCGGACACTGCAAACTATTGGAAATGTGATGAAAGACAATGAAATAAATCTTGACCATTGAATTTTTTTCACCATGTGAATTTTTCTTTTTTGGATTCTTGTTTTTCTTAGGTACTTCTCAACCCTCACAAAATGTATGAGTCCCTCACATGGGTTATGGGAAGAGTAGACCCAACCACTTATTTTATAACTATTTACTTAGTTTTAAATTTTAAATTTTATACTATTTACTTAGTTCTTAATTGAAACACCAATATGATATTTTAAGGTTTCAATTAATATTTTATATAATGTAAATTTTATTAAAATATTATTATGGTTATACTTATTAAATTATATATTATATTTTATATTATAAATTATTAAATATAAATATAATACAATATATAATTAATATTAAATATAATACAAATTAAATTATATATAATATAATTATACTTATAGTAGTATAATACTATACATGTATATATAAATTATATTATTATTATACATGAGTTTAGCAAAGAACATGCAAGGGTGAAGCATCAATATTTCTCTTCCAATTTCACATTAATTAATTATCAGTTACTCACAATCATGTTGAATCCATTCTAGATTTTTGTAACTAAATCACCATCATCGATCTTGAGAGTGTACAACTTCTTTAGTAAAAAATAGTTTATTATTGAGGGATTTAAATTGGTAGAGATTTTGTAATTTTTCTCAAATGGATTTTGAATTGGATTCTTCACAAATATTCAACAACATTGAATCCAAAAATAAAATATTGATATGGATTCTTTCCTTCCAATATAACATAGCCCATTATTTATCTTCTAATGATGTAGGTTTGGGTTTAGGTATCACAACCCACATATCTTGATCTATGAGTAGATCCTCCATATTGAGCTTCCACAAATTAAGGCTATTACCTTTAAAAATTTCACCTGTAGTAAAGATATGCTAGTCATTTCCCTAAAGTAAGATCTACTATATGCAAGATCCCACTCAAGACAATATTAGTCCAAAAATCCTCTTTCCTACTACCTAAGGTTGGAGTTGATTGGGCTCTAATATGAAAAGGACATGCAATATATATGAAACTAATAAAATTATTTCAATACAACATGGGGAAAATCCTTTTGAATAAAATCCCAACTCTCAAAAGAGTGAAACCAATTGTATTACAAAATAAATGTAAGTAGATATGACTTCAAGCACATTCCTTTATAAGAGTATCACCAACATTAAATATTAGAGTGCTTTATGAAGCATGGTGCATCCCTACAACACACTATGAAAGCTCCATCCAAGCACCCCAATAAATAGAAGACATAGAAGAAGGAAACCATCCAATATTTTTGGTAAAACATGAACAAACATGGAAGAGGTATGGCACCAAAGTCCAATCGCTCATGTTTTAACAATCCATACATGTGCTAGGGTAGAGCAACTTGTAGAAGTGGCCAAGGAGCAAAATGGCTAAAGAAATTTGAAAGCAACATGAAAATGGTATGCATGAGGGTGAGAAGCAATGTAGGGAGGAACACAGGTGGAGTGCAAGGACAAAGGATACAAATGTTGGACCCAAAGATAACTTGATAGATCATTGAATTGAGGGTAGTCATTAAAACATCAATTTTGAGGAAATTCAAAAATGTGACAAAATAGAAATAATTAGGTATCTAATATCAAATTAGAAGTGAATGCATGGAAGCCACATAAGAAAGAGAAAAGTTTAGGGAGGGAGTGCATGTGCTAAAAGGAAGTAGAATGACATGGCCAAAGATAATGCTAGGAAATAAAATCAAGCATGAAAGAAAGAGAGAAGTATCATAAGGTACACATAAAGGTGTGGAGGTGGTGGTAGAAGATGCTAAAGACAAGGTACAAGAAATAGAGAACAATATGGAAGAAAGATCCAACAAGGTGGAAAGGAAGTGTATAGAAGGGAGGATATGTGGCAATCATAGATGCATGAGTGATTATTTACCTTAGTCTTTTAGAGTTATATATATGACAATGTTAAAGAATGGTTAACCTAGGATTTGGTGATAGGAATCAAATGACATCTAGGGTGTCATGAAATACTATAATAAAGAAGGTATAGGAATGGTGACATAATGGTCAAGCCAATGGATACCAAAATGGGATTTGAAATGCCTTGGGTAGTGGCTGTAAAATAAGATGAATGTAGAGAAAATAGTCTTCTACAATGAAATGAGGTTTCCAAGAGAAAAGGCCTCCTATAAGAGAAGAGGCCTTTGGCCAAAAACATGGAAGGCCTAAATCCATACCAACTATGAATATTCAAAACCAACCCAGGGACAATTGTAGCCATGATAAAGTGTTATTGAGGAGGTAATAAACCATGATTGAGTTGCAAGAAAATGAATCAACTAGCCAAGGATCCATGTTGACAAAAATACTTATAACACAAAAAGATTCTTATAAAATACAAAACATAAACTTTAATTATGTCGAGAGGCGTCTACAGTGGCATCCAACAATCTATGTAAAGTTTTTGAAACTGCATTTAAAATGACAGGAGGTGGAAGTCATGTGCAACTAATGAAACAAAAAAATCAAATAAAACAGATTTGATGAAACAAAAAGAACAAATAAATAAATCATTCAAATCTTACTTCACCCTCGAATTGATATGCATGGGGTCCCAACTTGGTGAGTGGATATTTCCTAGTAATGTGGGAGCTTCTGTAAACTCACCTGCAAATATACACATCATTCCACCAGCTACACGATGGAGAGGATCGACAGTTACAGGAGCTTAGCTTGGCATAGCCTTTACAAGTATGAATCCCATCTACAAACGTCAGATGAAAGCCAACCAATAGTGGAGATCCAAACTGCAAAATGAATGTGGAGAACGTGTACGGAAAATGAAAGGGAGAATGTATACTGAGAGATGCTCCCCCCGCTCATATTCAAAGGTTGTGCCAATCCTTTCTTTATATTTATATGGTTGCATCATTTCATGTTATGGAAATAGCATAATTTTAACTTTTGATTTGTCTTAGGAATTACATTAACATTGTAGATGTCATACAGCTCTTCCATCTTGTCTATGCGCCATGCCCGCAAATGTTTGCCGACACAGCACCTTGGTGGTCCTCACGTACATTTGACCCCACCTCTTGTTGTATGTCCTCTCATTATTGCACATGCCTCCTTTTCTTCGTATTGTAAGCCCTCTGATCTCCCGCCAAGATCGCGGGCCTCATTAGTGTTGGTCTCTTTTAACGTCTTGCACCTTGTCACCTACTGCTTACACAATTTTAATAGTGACACGTCCTACTCCTTTGGATTGCGCTTGGAACTTCCCATCCCAGCACCACTAATTTATTTGTTGGCCTTAAACTGAACCCCACAGCCTTAAAGACCTCTTAAACGTGCCATGTCATTGCAACTTGATCAATTGCGGCCTCCTTTGCATTTCAAGTAGGCCTCTGATAATCACAGGCTGTCCTATCTCTTGAGCTGGCAGTAAAATATCCTGACTTATCTTCCGCGCCATACATATTTCACATTTATGTGGGCCTTTAACAGAGTCGTGCCATGTTCTCTTTGCTTGTGCCAATCTCTTTTATGCACCCGATCTTGGCATACAGTCATCCTTCATCAATACAGTCATACGCCATACATATACCTACCTAACCATTGAACCCGTCTCTAGCCTTATTTATAACCAACTATTTCTGCATATCACTATACTTCGAGAGCATCTTCCTGACACCTTGTCTCTTCAAAGTAGACGACATGAAGCCAAGTGGGATGAGTGCAGGCCCCATCAATCTTCATCTTAATTCATAAGGAATTGGCCACATGAAACTAACAAATATGGCAATGAAGGGAAAAGGGCATGGGACCCAAAAATAATGGCCGTGTAGTGATATCATAGATTGACTATTATTGTAGAGGGCTTGGACCTATAAGGGATTGCCGATCTTAGATGACGAACATGGCAATGGTAATCAATTTAAAAAACAAAATTAGTGCAAATTTTACACTACATTAGATAAAGCTTTTATTGGCCGAGTTCTCTTAGATTCCGAGTGAATTTAGAGGTTCCTATGCTAAAGTAAATGTAGAAATATCATATAACTAGTTAGATTATTTAGTCTATGTAAACCTTTTAATGAGAGGGAATATAAAGCTTGTATCAAGCTCATGTATTTTGGAAAGAAAATTAGACAAGAGGAAGATCGAAGTATGCATATGAAAATTTCTCATAGGAATATTATCTTGAAGAAGTTTATGATGATCGTCACATTTAGTTGCAAGAATTGCGACAAGGATATGATTAATCAACCCATAATTACACCAACACCTTCTATGACCTATATACAAAGTTTGACACTTTTGATTCATAAAAAAACATATAGTCCTCAAGTATCATGTGGTGGCCTATGACCATTCATTTAGTCTAAATTGAAGTTAGCAAATGTCATGATGATGGGAGAAGTCTATCGGTATGCAATTATCATTGAGGAATATTTTTAACCAAAAAGAAATGGGTAAAATTTCAAATTTTTGTCACTTTTATAAAGAAACAACCAGCACAACAACAATTTCTTAGTTTGAACAACTTAAAAGTGACATTTATGTTTTGAATATTAAAATGATGTAGACTAATAAAATGTAGATTTTTTAATGTTTAAACAATTGTAAAAGTAAACTGCATTAAGAATTCTACATTTTATTAGTTTACACCATTTAAAAATTCTAAACATAAATGTTTTTGATAAGGAAAAATATGGTTTGAAGGGGCCTCAAAACTCTTTACAAAGATGACAAGCTACAAAAGAAACTAAGCAACTAAAATCAACAACCCAAAAAACCAATATGCTGACAAAAGATAAAACAATAGAAACCCGTCAGCGTACCAACAACAAAAACCATCAGCAATCAGGCTAGTCCAACAAAAAAGAAAGCAGCAGCTACAACATTTTTTCCAAGATATTCACCAAGGCCATATTCTCCTCAATGACCCCCTCATGCATTTCCACAACATCTTTAAGCTCATCAAAATAAACAACCCTCCTTTTAGTCTTACTCCTCGATTAAGATAGGGTCTGACCTTCTCATCCTTTTCCAACCCTGGAGCATAATCGACAATTTTCTCCACCTGGTTTGAGCAATTAACATCATCAATTTCTTTCTCCATCTCACCCAACTCAAGAGGTTTTCTAGTCCATTTTAGGGCTTTCTCATTTAAAATGGACAAACCCTTAGCAATAGTCTTCAAAGAATTGTTGCTGATATTAACCACAATTTTCAAATCCTTCGACATCTTACCAATTCTATCCTCAATACTAGAAACTCTATCCTCTAAAATCTTATTGATCATCATTTCCAAAGAGGAAATCCTCTCCTCATGAGAAACCCCCAAGCGATCAACATCAACAACTAATTTATCCAACATTACATTCATAGTTTTCACTTTACCTTTTATTGCCCATTCCTTCTGATTGCCTCAGATCATAGCCACACAGATATCCTTCCAATTTTTCACTTGGATATTAAGCTCCTTCACCTCAAAAAACAACCATTTCACCAAAGAAAGAAAATTTCGCATTCCATCCTCGGCCATCTTGTAAAACATATGCATATTGACATCATTCTAGTTGACAGGAGGCATATCATTCGGCTCTAGGTTATGGTCAGGGGCATTTGTACGCTCCATTTTTTGCTCCTCATCCTCTTCAGCAAGGGAGTCCTCAACCTCAACCACCTCCACCTTAATCTGCTCCTTGTTAGGAAAATTAGCCAAATCAACTAAAACTTCCAACCGCTCCATTTTCACAACCCTCTCAACAGGAGAAAAATCTTGAGAGTGCTTGACTGACTTAATCCCCTGAACCACCATAGGCAGGGATTTGGGCATCATCTCATCCACACCAATATTATTATCATCAACGTGTGCACTCTTAAGCACACCAACATCTTTAGGAACCTTGATAGCAGATGTAGGGGAGATCTCCAACACACCCACCTTCCCGGGATTAAGGTCTCCAACAGAGGCATTCTTCACACTGTCAACATCAGAAGGGACCTTAACACCAGTCCCAAGAGAGCTATCCTCCACACCATCCATGCCATAACACAAAGAGGGTTTCACACTCGAACCAATTGCCTTCACCTCAGTTACTAACTCAATCTTCCTCTTAGCAGAAGATTTATCTTTCTTAGGGCCTTTAGATTTCCCCTTAGAAGTCTTCCTCATAGACTTCACCATGGTTTCTCTCAACTCCACATCCGTCTCATAGCCCTTGGTCCACTCTTCAAAATCATCAACCCCTTCCTCGGACCCACCTTCATCCATTGAAATTTCCTCATAATCCGAGTCTTCTTCCTTGAAACTACCTTCCCATTCTGTGGTAGAGTCCCCAATATCATAACCAGGATTTTTAACCCCCTTCTTACTAGGATTTTTTTGGGAAAATAAGATTAATTTGAGCTTAATATGAGGAAACAATAGACTCATAAGACCTTCATGCAAAATCACCTTCTTAGGGTTTTTTTAGTGATCTTCAATACTCTTCTCCATAGACAGTAATTGGTAAAAAGGAGACCAACACCTTATGATGAAAGTGATTTAAAATCATGAAATGGTAACTATACACAATAGAGAATCTACCTTCAAGTGTGAAATAATGCATTATGGCCAACACGAGATCCCTCCACAATGGCTTCAGAGACTTACGAGTGTAGCCACCACTCCCAATTTCCCAGAGCTTTTTCTTCTCATCAAATTTGAAAAAAATCACAAAGGATTTTTTGGAAGAACCCCTATCTCTGTAGAATTTCCTTCTAGAAACTGAAAGTACAGTGACCTCCGCTATAAAATCCTCATCAATTTTAAACTCCACACCCTTATAATGCAAAGTCCTTCTATTCCAACCTTTCACAAAAAACTTTGTAGCATCAGGATCAGGGCCTTGAATTCTTCGCATGTACTGCATAACCCCACCTTGCTCCAAGTGCTCCCACACAACAACATTATTTTGTAACTCCTTGTAAGAGCTCGGTTCAATTTTACAATGGTCACCACCCATGGCGGCATGAAAAGAGCTAGAACCCAACAACACTAGAAAGTTTTGTAAAAACAAAATGAATCAGGCTCTCCACAAAAAAACATAAATAACACCCACAATACATGTGGGCTTGTCATTCAAGGTAATTCCCTACCTATGCTACTAGACCATCATAATATAGAAACCAAGGATAAAATAAAGAGACAGATAGGGCAAAGGTTCAACATGCATAAACCAACTTAAAAAAATAATGAAGAACCTCTCCCCAAAATCGACTACCTTAGAAACAAGTCATCTGGTCATCATTGAAATAACATTTAAGATTGATAGGTATAGATTCAAAAGAATCCCAATAAGATCTCGCCACCACTCCCAAGTTGGCAAAACCATCAACCAACATATTAGCTTCTCGGAAGACATGAGAGATTTTAATCTCCTTAAAAGAATTAATGATGGAGATTGAATCATTAATAAGATGAGTGATAAACCATGATGGTGGGTAATTCTTCAAGAGACAATTGATAACATTAAGTGAGTTCCCTTCCAACCAAAGTTTAGAGACCCCTTGATTCTTAGCCAAAACGAGGCTATGATAGGCTGCGGCTGCCTCCACATGGTGGTTTTTTCTAGATTCCCAAAGGGAGTGCCACCGTAGAGTCAAACCTACCATACTCATCACGTAACACTCCCCCACAACTAGTAGGCCTCAAATTTCCCTTAGAAGCTCCATCAATATTAACTTTACACCATCCAAAATTTAGAGCCTTCCACCAAACCCCCTCCTTGGGTTCTTTCAACTTTTTCGCCGGATTAGAAAGGTCACAAGAAATATTCCATATTTTACCCACAAGAAGATCATAAGGGGAGATCAACACTTTCAAAATAAAAGAAGGGATCATCAAGAATTCAGAAAGGAAAATTTCCTTGATAACATCACAAATTTTAAAGGCTAGCCTAGAAGGCGATAGCTCCTGCTGACCTTCCAAACTCCCCAAGCAACATGTGGAAAAATTAGAGACCACAACATAGAAAGGGATGGGTTAAGATAAGGAGACACCCATTGAGAAAAAAAGTTAGCGAAGGAAGTAGGAAAAACCCATGCTATCTCCCACAGATGAAAAATATGAGTCAAAACTTCCCAAGTATAATTACACCCAGTCACCAAATGAAGACAATCTTCCGCATCTTCTTTACATAAGAAACATCTATTCGGGAAAGCCATACCTCTCTTTACAAGATTATTTAGAGTTAAAATATTGTCTTGACATATAAGCCAAAAGAAAATATTGATTTTAGGAAGAAGCTTCCCATTCCACACATGACCCCAGAAAGGTAGAGAACCAACCATTTGAGTCTGAAAAGAAAAGGCTGAAGACACAGAGAACTTCCCATTGGAAGTAAACTTCCAAATAACAGAATATTCATGGGCTTCCACTGGGATATGAATCAAGGAAAAAAAATTAACAAGAGGCTTCAAATCCCTATTAACCACATCAAGTCTAATCTAGCTGCCCTGCCAAATATAATTAGCAACAAAAACATCCCATTCCCTGATACAACAATCCTTAAAAGGAGCTTCCCAAAATTCATCCTTCAAAGGCCCATGCCCAATCCACTAGTCATCCCAAAAAAGGATCCTTCTACCATTTCCAAAAATCCACTTCAAACTAACAGCCACAGTCGAGCGAACACAGATCATAAAGTTCCACAGGATTGACCCCTATGAAATAATAAAGTTCTCCTTGAACAAGTCTCTAAACTTATACACACCCCTCAACTACTTTGCAGAAAAAATGGCTGCCCATTCTTTGTCACTCACAATCAGGTTCCATAAATGTTTAGCCATCAGAGAATAATTAAAATAATTCAGTTTATGAAGCCCTAAACCACCTTGAGATCTTGATCTACACACCTCTTCCCAGGACAAAAAGTGTAACCTTTTCTTCTCCTCCACACTAGACCATAAGAACCTTTTTTGAATTCCCTCAATTTTCTCCTAGAATCTTCTAGGGATTTGGAAAAAACTTAAGGCATAAACTGGTAGATTCTGGAGAGTGGACTTAATTAGCTGAATTTTTCTAGCTTGACTAAGCAAGGCACCCTTCCAACCAATAAGTTTCAAGTTAAACTTATCAATGATACTATTCCAAAAGGAATCAAGAACACCATTAGAGCATAAAGGAAGCCCCAAATAAGTAGAAGGGAGTTCTCCTATACTACATTCAAGAATACCGACAATCCTTAATTGACGAAGCTCTAGAGTATTAAGAGAAAAAGTAGTGCTTTTAGGAAAACAAACCTTCTATCTCGACATAGCCTCATAATTCTGAAGAATAAGGTAGATAGACTTAGCTACTGTCATAGAAGCCTCCACAAGAATAATGGTGTCATCAACAAATTGTTGATGAGAGCAAAAAATATGGCACGAGGAGGGGTAAAGGCCTTTGAAGGCCCCATTAGACACCACCTGTAAAAGATACCAACCTAAAGATTCCACCATAATGATAAACAAAAGGGAGAGATAGGGTCCCCTTGACGTAGAGCACGAGAGATTTTTAAAAAGGCCAAAGGAGAACCATTAATCAACACTGCAAAAGAAGGACAAGAGATTAACTGTCACAGAAGTTGCAACACCTTGTCTGAGAACCCAAAATCCTTGAGGATACTACAAAGGAACCTCCAGTTCACTCGATCATAGGATTTGAACAAATCTAGCTTCAAAATAAGACCAGGCTTCTTGTTAACTTTCAAAGAGTGAATGTTCTCATGCACCATGATAATAGAGTCCATAATCTTCTGACCTGGAACAAAACCATTTTTCTGAGGAGAGATAATCTTGGATAACACCCTTTGCAACCTCGAGGCAAGCACCTTAGAGAAAATCTTATAAATAGAATTACAAAGACTAATAGGCCTGAAATCACCAAACCTATCAGCCCAAGACTTCTTAGGAGTTAACACTATAAAAGTGGAATTCAACTCCTTAAGAAGTTGTCCACTACCAAAAAATATCTTGGTGGCATTGATAACATCCTTAGAGATAATCTCCTGATAATAGTGAAAAAATAATAAAGGGAAACCATCTAGCCCCAGAGATTTATTTCCCTCAAAAGAAAATACAACCTTTCTAATTTCTTCATCCGAGGGAATAGAAGTCAAGAAACCATTCTCCTCCTTTGATTCCAAACTAGGAATAACACTAAGGAAACCTTTCTGGTAGATAGGATCCAATGGTCCTTCATTGGATAGAAGGTTCTCAAAGAAAGACCGAGCCAGAGATCTAATATTATCATCCTCCTCAAAAGAAGAATTATCCACCACCACTTTAGAGATCCTATTAGAAGATCTATGTTTAAGAATCGTGAGATGGAAGAACCAAATATTTTTATCCTCACTTCAAAGCCAAATAACTCTCAACCTCTACTTCCAAAACTCCTCCTCTCTAGCTAGAATATTATGCAAACTAGACAAGGGAGCACTCTCCTCCCAAAGCAACGCAACATCAACCCCTGATACCTGCATTTTTTGATACACAATATCCAACTTAGACTTCACATCTGATTTTTCCTTAAAGATGTTTCCAAAAGAGGCTTTATTCCACATAATCAAATTCTGCTTAACTGAAGCCAACTTCTTATCAACTTTATACATGGCCAATCCATCAACATTGATATTCCACCACTGAGAAATATTAAGATGCATATCAAGATGACTAATCCACATCTTCTCAAATCTAAAAGGAAAATCCTTTTTTCACCCAAAAGGTTCAACATTCAATGAAATAGGGAAGTGATCCAAACAAACCTAGTAAGAGCAAACAAGGAGTAAGCATAAAAGAGTAGCCAATCTGGAGAGATGAGATCTCAATCCAATTTGACCTATATCAGAGCATCCCCGGTACACCTATAAGACCAAGTGTAGGAAGCTCCCCCCAAATCAAGATCCAACAGAAGATTATCATTAATAAAATTCATTAAGTCAAGCCGACTATCATCACAACATGAGATCCCCCACTTTTATTAGTATAATTCAATGGGGTATTAAAATCCCCCATCACTTGCCAGTTTTTGACAAGAAAACTGAGCCTTAAAAGTATTCAACCTATCCCAAAAGCGCTTACGAGAGATTTTCGTATTAGGAGCATAAATATTTGACAAAACCAAGGAAATTTTTTCCTTGAAACACAAAAATGAAGTAGCAACATGATTTTCAAAAGCAAACAACTCGGTCCCAGCCACCACCTTAGGATTCCAAAATGTTGCCACCCCACCAGAAGCACCATCAGAGTCAACAGCTTGACAACTACAATATTTAAAGAACCCGTTCTTAATCTTGACCACCTTCTCAACACTCATTTTAGTTTCCTGAATCAAAATAATATCAGGCTAATGATCTCTTACAATATTTGACAGAAGATCTTGTTTATGAGGATTATTTAATCCTATAATATTCCATGAGAGGATCTTCATAAAAGATTTTACGAGGGACCATTTAGTCCCATCTCAAGTAGAGTAATCTGCAATCCATCAACAATATCACACTTGCTTACCCTCTCCCTTACTTTCTACAAAGAAGGCCTTCCTCTGCCCCTAGGTTCTAACACAATCCGGCTTCAAGCAATTCTGAGTAGCCATCCCCAATCTAGTAGGATATGGATTCTTCTTACTTCGAGACTTAGAGGCTGAAAGAATAGTTATCCAGGGCTCCTCCTCTTAAGAAACATAGTTAGAACAATCCATGACAGAAGAGGTGAGCACCGGCTTCTCAACAACCGAATCCACCAAAGGTTCAACTAAGGGTAAATCCTCACTCTTCTCCATAGTCACCACTAAAGGGGAAACTGAGATTTCCACCTTTGAAGAAAGTAGTAGCTCCTCAGAAACCATCTTCAAAGGGATCACCTTCTCCAGCTCAGCTACCACCAAAGCCAATGAGTCAGCACCACCAACCTCCACTAGATCCAACATCCTTTCAACAACACATGAATCCTTCACCCCAACCTCCTTTGAAGGAGCTTTCTAAATACTAGGAGAAGGAACCTAAGACACCACTCCCTTAACAGGCTTTCCCTCAATAGGCTCTGTAGAGCCCTTTTCAAAACCAACATCAATACCCTATCCAACCTCCTTCCAAACTTTTGATTACTTAAGAGTAACCAAGTTCTTTTTAGGAGGAACCACAAGTTGCAACAGATACTTATTCATCCAGTGCCCCACCTTTTTGCAATGGAAGCAGGAAAATGGGATAGTTTCAAACTCAATCTCCTGCTCCCACACACCCAGCTTAGAGTTAAACTTTATCATCAATGGAAGATCCATAGCCTGGTCTAGAATCACACAAATCCGGGCATAAACCAACCTGCACCTTGAAGCAGTAAGACTATTAATCAAAATAAAATGACCAAAAGTATACACTATACCCTTAAAAACCTGCTCATCCCAAAATTCAAGAGGAAGCCCGGGAAAATGAACCCACACTAGGGCAGAGTCAAAAGAACAAGAACTTGGGGAGAAGCCAGCCTCCCATTTCTTCAACACTAGAGTTGATTTCCCTATAAGCCATGATCCTCCTATGAAAACCTTTAGCAAATCTTCACCACAAGTGAAAGAAAAGGAGAAGAAACCCTTTGCAAGAGCCTCTATCTCAACCCGACCTTTCAAAAACCACCAATTTTTTGGCAACATCTTGACCATTTCAATATTAGGACGTGGTCCCATAAACTTGCCAACCAACACTTGCTCCATGGAGAGGATACCTTTATCAATAATGCAATCCAGCACCGAAACCAAATACTCACCCTTAGACAGGTTTGCAAAGAAGTCCATAGGAGGTGAAGAACTTTTCTCCTTAAGTCTAGCACTAAACAAATTTTCCTTTCCATCCACTAAGGAAAAATCAGCATTAGTAGCTTTAGAAATGACAACTTCCTCGTGAGCCACAACCTTAGACCCCACCTTGACACAAGAAGTACCACCTTGACCTAGACCGCTAGGGGAAGAAATGACATGTGAAACAACCAGCAATAATGACCCACTAGGAGTCATATCCAAAGAACCATCATTAGCCAACTTCCCAATGTCAGGTTGACCTTCACCATTAATGCAAGCCCCTTGAGCAGGGATTCCCGCCTTGACCAAATTTGAAAAAACCTTACCTTCACCAACATCACCTAACGACACTCCCATGTTGCTTTCTCATTCTAAACATAAATGTTAATGTTGGATATATTTTTTTTATAAATTTAAAAGAAAATATAAATTGCTATTTTTTTTAGAAAAAAAGTGAGGTCAATGAGATGTTGCAAAAAAAAGAGAATTTATTTTTGCTCTATTAGATAACTTGAAAATCTAGTGCATGATTTTTTTAAAAAGTCAAATTTAATCAAACGTTATAGTTTCCATTTGATATTAACTTTTATCTATTTTTTATCATTAAAAAGATACCTTTTTGGAGAAGATTCTCTCATTTACTGTATTGTATATTTTTCAAAACAATAATAATATATCTTAATATTTTTAATTTTCTTTTAATCATCCTCAATTTTAATATTTCTTTGATGCAATTTTTCAAAGAACTCACTTCCTTGACTATGCTATCACATTTTCCATACATGTCTACCAAATCATTTTATCAAACAGTTCACTTCCTCGTTGTTGTAAGAGAGGGGGATCGACCACGTCAAGGATCCAGGTCATGGAGAGGTAAGACTGGAGGGATGCCCTAACTTACCTCACTCTAAAGGATAGGGATTGAGAATGATGAGCACTATGTAGTACTTTTGTCACTCTTCAGACTTGAGTTTCAAGTTTAGGCTAGGCGAGCTAGTTTTTGGAGTCGATATTGTGTCTTAGACAACTCTTTGTTCGATGATGACATTGCAGTTTTGAGACGACAACATGGCATGTTGGAATCTCTCTGGCACATTGGTGTCCATATGGCCAGAAAATAGTAAACACAACATAAACTACCAAAAAAACTTATTGAGGGCCTAACTAGTTAATCTAGATGGTAAAAATAGAATGATAAGGTATAAGAAATATATATGAAAGTGATAAAACAAGTAAATGAGAACTAGGGTGACGAGGATGATGTCATAGAAGCGCTAGTTCATGAGCTAGCTCCACACGTACATCCACCTACACACACGAAATAGGGAAAATTGTTGGGGGTTGTATAGGGGCCTACCTTAGTCAGACCCCTATTTTGGTGTTTCCACCTTCATTAAAAACCATAAAGAAATGGAGTAGAATATGTGATAAAGGTGAACCAATGTTTTTTGTGTGTGCTATGACTCTCTTGCTCAATTAGGATTTTTTACCTAAAGGAGAGAGATAGACCCCAAAAATCTAGGTGGTTCACTCAAACTAATGCAAGTATAATGGAACTATGAATGAAATGTACCTAGATGAGATAAAAAAAATGCAAATAATTGATAAAATCTATTGATCATTAAGTGAAAACTATTGAAATGCAACTTGTTGGAAAACACATTGTGATGTGCAAAAACACCTAGAAATGAAAGCAAACTGTAACAAAATTTGATGAAATTGGAAGTGTGCACCTGAGAACTTGATGGATACTAGAAATGACATTTGGAATGCTGCTGATACTGAAAATTTGGCCTACTGGGACTCATTCACCATTCTGGGCAAATTAGTCCTACTTCTGAGAAATTGTCCTAAAACCCATTTCAGACAAATGGGTATCCAAAAATGTAAAGAACACTTTTTAGCCTTGGAAATGGGAGTCATTCACCACTAATGGAAAATGAGTCCACTTTTGAATTTCTAAAAACATAAAAGTGGAAATAGAAGCCTTCGGTCTACTCTTCGGTTCCTGATAGGTGTTTGCCTCTGAAAGTCTGATTTCTAAACCTGAAAGTGACTTTTTTTGATATTTTGAATTTTTCAATAAGGATATGTCTTCAAAAACTTTTCAACTTGATCTTCAATGATTTTCAAGCCTCCAAGATGCCTAAATCTACAAACGCACAAGAAGAGAAGGAGAAATGTTGGATGTTAGGGCATGGGGGTTTGCCTTGGTCAAACCCCTTTTAGGTAATTAAACCAAATGAAGAAATAATATGAAGAATGAACATGAAATGAAGGGATTAATACCTTTCCATGATGATTGATCTTGGATTGCTGCAACAATATGAAGGATCTTCCCTTGAATGTCTGAAAAATGCTATCTTGGTGACTTGAGATGATAAAACCCTAACTTGCTTGACTTGAGATAGAAGAATGATGGATGAATAATGAAGAATAGTTATGATTTAGGGTTTAGAGAATTATATTTTCTAGAAATTCACCTTATTTTCCTGTTAATTCGATCCCTAAGGCCGACATGAAAGAATAATAAACTTAAATTTTAGTTTTTCCCGCTCAAATCTCAAAAATAGCCAAAATGGGACTGATTTGCCACCCTGGGTGAATTAGTCCTACCTAACAGTGACTCATTCACCAAAGATGAGGAATTAGTCCTAGAGGGGCCCATTTTCCAGCTAGGTTGTTGGGGAATGAGTAATTTCAGTTCTTATGTTGATTTCATCAAGTATTTGATCAAATTAAGCCTCAGGATGCACAATACGGGGTCATAGGGGCCTATTAATGATGATGAAAAAGTCAATTATGGATTGGGACACATAATTCAATGTGAAAGTATGATTAAATATAGTTTACAACACTAAAATGAGGTCCACATAGCCTAGAAAGGCACAACATCCAATGTGAATGTGCAGGACACATTACAACACTAGATTAATATTAAGTTTATTTCACAAGCTTTATAGATTGGTGTGATAATGCAATTAAATACATTTTACATTTTTGAATTAAGGGAAAATGGGTTGAATAAGTATAGAGAGGTGTGAAAGTCTTTTACAACACTTTACAACACCTTACAAGACATTGTTAGATGTATTTTATTCAGTTTGCAAGGGTCCAAGACCTAGTGTGGACATGTAAAACACTTCACAACATCAAATCAAGGCCTTATTAAGTCCAATCTATCATCAATTATTCCCAAATCAATCAAGTTTCCTTTTTTCTACGGTACATTTAGCCCCCACTTTAGTGAGAGGATGGACTTGCTTCAAACTCACACTAACATAGACATTCAAGAAGGGTCCCATAATACCAATGCAGATGAAAAAAGGATGACAAAGATCAAAGGATGTTGCGCAAGTCCCCAGGATCCAAGATCCTAAGCCAAGCCGACATGAGTGCAAAAGGACACACACAAGGTGAATGATTTACAACAATAAAATATACAATATCATACAATGGCAAGAACTAGAAGGAAGAGAAAGGTGAAAATGAAAAGGTGGATCAAGCTTTGATCATTTGTCCAACACGTGGTCGATTAGATCCAGGTTGTTTATCTAAAAATATATACTCACTCTAGGGAGACGCAACTCTTGGCTGTCTTCCGGGTGAGAAAGCCCAAGTATACTCACTCAGGGGCCACGAAACTTCTGGTTGTCTGTGGGGTGAGAAATACACAAGGTGGCTATGGGGAAAAGTCATGCCTCTGAATGGGATTTCCCGATCAAGCATACCAAAGTTATAGCTCCTGATAACTTTAATAAAGTGCCACAAAAATGATCTTCAAGCTCTATGAGGTAAGAAAAACTTTGTATGCTTGACACTCATAGCCATTGTTAATGCAAAATAGTGTAAGGACTGTTCAAACAGATTTTACCTAGTTCATGCAAGGTCTCATCTTAGGGAACGTTGTGGTTAATGTATCCAAGAGAGGAAAAGTGCAAATGGTGTCATCTTGTATTCGAGAGAGTATAATGTATCATTCTGGGAAACATTGTACCTAATGTTTCCAAGAGAGAAAATCACAAGAAAAAGAAAAATCACACAATGAAATGTGAGTGGTGATGTATGCCCCCACTTTAAAGTGGTTGCAAACACCAGTACTATGAAAAATTGCTTTAAATTAGAAAAAGGAGAACATGAGATCTTATTCAAAAAGCCTTATGCCAAGTCATATATTTCTAATAAGGTACATCATGAAAAAGGTAGTATGTCACATGCAAACCAACTTAAGGCATGTCATCCATATCCCAAGATTTCTTTTATATGTTCATGAAAGGTTAATGACTAGCCAAAGGAGGCAACAAAAAGTGGCATACAAGGACAAGGCTACATAACCCCTTGCCCCCACTTAGTGCAGGACAAGGGTGAGCTGAAATGGTTGATAAGATGTAAGGTAGAGTGAAAATAAATATCAATTAGAGGGGTCAAGTGCCCTCACAGAAGGAAGAACACCAAGCTCCTTAAAATGTTGGATTTTAGTACTCAAGGCCTTACATTCATTAGTGGAATGGTCATTAACTCTATGATATGTGAAAAATGAATTCTTGTAGTAACATTTCTTTTGAGTTTTTGGAGGAAGGGATATCAAGTGATCTTGGAGGAGTCTCGAAAAAATACCTTCTTGATCAACGGGAGAAGATATTCCTATGGTTGGCTTCAATGATACATCTCTCTTAGTATTAGATGTCATACCTACACAAGTTTCTTTAGATTGCAAGATTTTGTTCTCACTCTTACAAAAGAAAGAAAAATCTATCAAATTCAAATCATTAGTGTTTTGCAAGATGACATTGAAATTAAGTGAAGGTGTATTTGTTTGTTTGATTGCTTTCAAAGGAGAATGATCAAGATTTCTATTGTCTATTAGTTTAGGATGCTTTTCAGTTAAATTTGAATTAGAAGAATGTTGTGTGAGAGTGTTGATGTTGAGGGAAGGCTTGGCGATTTCTATTAAAGGAAAGTAACCAAGACCATGAGTTGTTTGTTGCGTGATAGGGTTGATAGGGTTGCAGATACCTTGTTCATTAGCACCACATCCTTTTCCACTATTTCCAAGTTGTTTCATAAGCTCATACCCTTTTCCATAAATCTTTTTCATTGCTTTTGAATTGGGTGGTGGTTGGTGATAATTGTCGTCAAAGGTGGTTGTGTAGTTTGCTTCATTAGCTAAAGTGATTGAGGTGGATGTTTTCGAAGGATTGTTCGAGTTTTGTGTTGACATGACTATTTTTTCATGTGCCTTAGTGGAATCTTTGTGTATGATCTTGTAGTCACCCATGAATTTATGTTTGAAATCCAACGAACCCCAATCATCTTCTAATAGCTTTGTAACCTTTTCAATGTTTTTTTGTTCGTTTTTGTTCTGTTGTATAGATTCCACTGGTGTAGTTGATCTGTTGATGTGTTTAAGGGATTGTCTTTGTTTTTTCTCAAGCTGGAAGACACTATAAGGTTCAGGGTCAATGTCAAGGGTGTATACTTTGTTGTTGTAGATGTATTTCATTTTGCAATGAAGAGTAGAAGGCACTCCATTCATTGCATGAATCCATGGTCTTCCTAAAATGAGATTATATGAAAGATTGTTAGGAATAACATGGATCAGCGTTTTGAATGTGGTCTTCCCAACTATAATAGGCAGAGTGATCACATCGAGGGGTTTCATTTCTACGGTGTCAAATCCACTAATAGATAAAGAAGTAGGTTGAATGTGTGATTAATTGACATGAAGCCTATTCAAAAGGTTTATGCTACACACATTAAGGGATGACCCATTGTCAACAAGGGTGAGCTTTATGCCGATGTTTTTGTATTGAGATAATATTATGAAAGCTTCATTTTTTTTGCACTTCCAAAGAGGGGAGTTCACTTTGGTGGAAAACAATATCATTGTTTATTCCTTGAATGATGGCTACTATGTCATTCGGTTGCGCATTAGAAGAGAAGTGAACTTGTTGTAAGGATACTTGAATCATGTTGTGATAGTGAGGGGAGGCTTGAATAAGGTCCCACAATTATATTTTAGTAGGAGTATTCTTAAGTTTCTCAACAAGATCATACTCCTTTCAACTTGGTGAGAAAGGGTTAGGTAGGATAGGATTAGGCAATAGTAAGGGTTTCGGGGTTGGTTGTGGTGGTTGCAGATTGTTTCAAGTGTTATATGCATGAGCAACAATATTATGACTCGGTTGTTGCAGCACATTATTCTTAGGGGGGTAAAGGAATTTAAGTTTAGGTTTATTTTGAGTTTGTTGTTTGTGTGGTGGGTAGAGAATTAGAGGGTTGTTAGGATGTCCCATGGGGTATGTATGAGGTCCATTGATTGAGGGGGATCTAATGGAAACTTGCGCATTCATAACCTTAGTGGTCTTGGTGTGATGTATCTCTAATAAAGGGAAATCTAGAATCGCCATTTTTTTGAAGGAAGACACATTATTCTTGTTGTCATTTTCTAACACCATGATATTCTCCCTAGGAGAGTTTTTAGGAGAACTACAAATCAAATGTTCTTGACTTTCATAGATTGGTTCTTGTAAAATGACTTCATCGTAAATAAGGGAATGATCAACGGTTGAATTATCTTGCTTAGGTGAAGGGGGACAAATAAAATTCTCATGACTCTCATTGGTTGTGTTTTCTAACATCAAAGTGTCTTCCTTACAACTAGGGGAGATATGAGGAGAAGAGCAAGTATGACTATCATGAGCATTTACAACTTCATGCCTTTGTTCCCAAATATCTTCCAAAATAGGAGAGGTAGGGGAAGGATCATAAAGAGGGTTGTTGTAGACCAACATATCCTCATCATTTATAATCTCATCTTCCTCAAAATTACTCTCACTAGGCAAAGGAGAATGGAAATTAGGTAAGGTGATGTTTAGGAATGTGTCTATTATTTCAATCTCTTGTGGTAAAATATCTTCCTAAAGGGGATGAGGAGAAGGACAAACAAGATCCTCATGATTGTCAATGATTGTATCTTCTTTTTCCAAGATACCTTCATCACTAAAAGGAGAGGTATTGGGAGAAGCACAATTATGATCATCATGTGTATCTATGTTTGTATGCTCTTCTATCACATTATCCACACAAATAGGAGAGATAGGAGGGGGTGTAAGTTTAAGGTTAACATTTTCAATTTCACCCTCTTATGCTGAGAGACTCTCATAAATAGGAAATGCATTGAATGAATGACGATCATGCTTATTGACTAACTTTTTATTTGCAAATTTGGAGAATATTGAAACTAACATTTTGAAATAAAAATCTATGCTAACTCAAAATGCAGTGTAAAAGGATGAAATGAAATGTAATTTTCAGATGGTAATTGACTGATTATGCTATGTAATAATATGAGAATGCAAATTTGAAATTTAAACCATGCATGAAATGAGCTAAGTTAAGCTAAATTTAAGGAAATGCATGTTATAGAAACTCAGCCAACTGATACAACTAGGTAATGGCACCAAACAAAAGCTTTAAAATAGGGTTTTTAGTTTTGTAAAAGGCAGTTTCAGGGGTGAAAAGGGGCTGATTCACCCAAGGTGGTGAATGAGTCCTAGTAGGGATTTTTTTTTAGAATTTTCTAAAATTTTTGATTGATTTTTATGTTTTCTGAGCTGTAAGATGTGAACCTAATATAAGAATGCAAGATTTCAAAGAAGTTTAATAATTTTAGATGCCAAGAATACAACCTAATTGCAATTTTCATGAATGCAAAATTTGAAACCTAGCATGCAAATTAATCCATGCAAACCATAATGCAAGGTTAATGCAAGCTAGATCTATGATGAAAGAATCCAAATCAGAAAATAAAAGTATTCAAAAGTTGGGTTCACCAAAATGAACCAATGATTTTTTTGTGTGCTATGAATCTCTTGCTCAATTAGGGTTTTTCACCTAAAGGAGAGAGATAGACCGCAAAAATCTATGTGGTTCACTCAAACTAATGCAAGTATAATGGAAATATGAATGAAATATGCCTAGATGAGATAAACTAAATGAAAATAAATGATAAAATCTATTGATCATTAAGTGAAAATTATTGAGATGCAACTTGTTGGAAAACACATTGTGATATGCAAAAACACCTAGAAATGAAAGCAAACTGTAACATAATTTCATGAAACTGTAAGTGTGCACCTGAGAACTTGATGGAGACTAGAAATGACATCTAAAATACTACTGATATTGGAAATTTGGCCTACTGGGACTCATTCACCATTCTGGGCGAATTAGTCCTACTTCTGAGAAAATATCCTGGAACCAATTTTGGACAAATGGGTATCCAAAACTGCAAAGAACACTTTTTAGGCCTAGAAATGGGACTCATTTGCCACTAATGGTGAATGAGTCCACTTTTGAATTTCTAAAAATACAAAAGTGGAAATAGAAGCCCTTAGTCTGCTCTTCAGTTCTTGACAGGTGTCCGCCTCTGAAAGTCTGATTTCTGAACTTGACAGTGACTTTTTGTTGATATTTTGACTTGTTCAATAAGGAGATGTCTTCAAAAAATTTGCAACTTTTGATATTCAATGATTTCCAAGCCTCCAAGATGCCTAAATCTATAAACACACAAGAAGAGAAGGAGAAATGTTGGATGTTAGGGCATGGGGGTTTGCCTTGGTCAAACCCCTTTTAGGTAATTAAACCAAATGAAGAAATAATATGAAGAATGAACATGAAATGAAGGGATTAATACCTTTCCATGATGATTGATCTTCGATTGCTGTAACAATATGAAGGATTTTCCCTTGAATGTCTGAAAAATACTATCTTGGTGACTTGAGATGATAAAACCCTAACTTGCTTGACTTGAGATAGAAGAATGATGGATGAATAATGAAGAATAGTTATGATTTAGGGTTTGGAGAATTATATTTATAGGAAATTCACCTTATTTTCCCATTAATTGGATCCCTAAGGCTGACATGAAATAATAATAAACTTAAATTCTAGTTTTTCCCTCTCAAAACTCAAAAATAGCCCAAAATGGATTGATTCACCACCCTAGGAAAATTAGTCCCACCTGGAAGGGACTCATTCGCCACGGATGGAAAATCAGTCTGAGAGGGGCCCATTTGCTAGCTGGGTTGTTGGGGAATGAGGAATTTTCATTCTTATGTTGATTTCATCAGGTATTTGATCAAATTAAGCCTCGAGATGCACAATATGGGGTCATAGGGGCCTATTAATGATGATGGGGTGATCCCACAATACTGGTTTACAATTTTTGGCCAAACTAGACACTGAACTAATTTTTTCTAACTAAATCTTGACTTTCAGGAACCTATAGCGGCTAAATTGTGAGGAATTTGAAGATGATGCAAACTAGTGATTTGTGAAATTTTGTCTATAGATTCTAAATATATTTTTTCAAAATTTTTGGAATCAGATTGCACTTCTTTTTCCATCTCCTTGAAAAACTAGCTTTTTTAGTAAACACCATTTTTAAGGAGTGACGCTCACCGTATAACACAACGTTTTCCTTATGAAGGATAAAATTCTATTTTTTTTGAATTTATATTTGTTTCTACGATATCTAGTGCTTCCAATTGGTTTCATAGTGTTTTATTGAATATTTTTTCTTTAATCAAGTTTTGAAGTCAAACCAATTACAATTCAAACATAGGTGGATTATATAACACAACTTTTTTTGTATGTATCAATTTTAATGTTTCTTTTTTGTTGGATCAAGGACTTCAATATCTTGTGCACTCATATTTTTGAATTTTTTTTAATAATCTTCTATTTTTCCACATGTGTAGAACAACGAGCTTGATTTTTGGGGAAAAACCTACATTCACAAGAAATAAAAAATAAATATAATAATTAAATTAAATTGATTTAAAATTACTTTTTGGTAAGCTTATAATAAGGACTACATACTTACAAAAAATAAATTTTAAATGAATACATTTGATCCCCCAAAAGGTAAATCAAAAGTGGGTTTTTATCAGCATTTTGATAGGTGTAAAGGAGACTTTATTATAGGTATGGTTTAAAACTAGCAGGGTTCTATCCAAGGGGGTTTGATCTAAGGTATTTTGATCAAACCCTCTTCAATTGGAATGCTTTAAATGGAATTTTTTAGGGCTTAAATCATTATAATTTCTAAAAATATGTGATTTCAGCAAAAATCACAATCTCCCAGAAATTGTAAACCAACTTTGTGGGATCACCTGATGAAAAGGTCAATTAGGGCTTGGGACATTTAATTCAATGTGAAGTGTGATTAAATACAATTTACAACACTAAAATGAGGTCAACATAGCCTAGAAAGGCACAACATCCAATGTGAATGTGCAGGAAACATTACAACACTAGATTAATATTAAGTTTATTTTACAAGCTTTCTACATTGGTGTGATAATGCAATTAAATACATTTTACATTATTGAATTAAGGGAAAATGGGTTCAATAAGTCTAGAGAGGTGTGAAAGTCTTTAACAACACTTTACAACACCTTTACAAGACATTATTAGATCTTTTTTATTCAGTTTGCAAGGGTCCAAGACCTAATGTGGACATGTAGAACACTTCACAACATCAAATCAAGGCCTTATTAAGTCTAATTTATCATCAATTATTCCGAAATCAAGCAAGTTTCCTTTTTTTTACGGTACAAAAGGAAAGAAGAGGAAGTAAAAAACACTACAAACAATATTATACTACTCAATCAAATCATAAAGGAGAGGAGTGAAGCGTTACCACCTTCACCTAAAAGCTTAGTAGCTAATGGAGGAGAAAGCACGCTACAAACTTGGAAAATTCAGCACCGCCACAACTGTGGTGAAGGGAGGCCTCACAAGACTCCAAGCTCACAACGTCTATGATGGATTCACACTTGCAATGTGGAGTTGATGGAGTGCTACTACTGCAATGCTCAATAGTAGAATGCTAGAATGTTGCTTGAGGGTGAAAGAGTGAAGAGAAATTGCTAGAATGCCAAGAAGATTGCTAGAGGATCAAATGAAGTGAGAATGGATGAATTTGAAGGAAGAATGAAGAAGAATCTACCATTTTTGGGTCTGTTGGTTGAAGATGGATGTTACAATTTGACCCCAATTAGGTGTGTAACGCCTCTTCCAACTTCAAACACAAGAATTGCTTAGGGACAACAACGTGCCACACAGATGTTCATGCACCATGCATGCATCCCCGACAAATATTCTCTCACTGACACATAGGACAGATGCCAAGTCGATGGAAGGTAGGTAGGTGACATGGAATTTTTCCTTTGGATTTGATTTCTAATGTGAGGATATGTGAAATGGGAATTTTCATAAGGGGTGCAAATTTTCTCCTATACATTTTTCCCCCACTTTAGCGAGCTTGAGTACTGATGAGTTCTTCAGTAAAGTATATCAAAGAGTTAGTAGGGTTAAAAATGTATACTTGAACCATTCAAGAAGCAAACCATGATTTAGCGAACCCAAAAGCATAGGCCAGGAAAAGGACTCCATAGGTACTCTCCTTGAGGAGTTTTGAACAAAAGCACTCCATAGCTCTATAGAACTATGAAGTTGCACAAAGTACACCAAAGGCCCTCAGACCAATGATGGATAAATTCTGCAAGATTAAAGAATCTCACAGGCCTGTAGACCTACAAGAACGAAACCCCCAAGTTCTGTCTCATGAAGGAAGCCCAGAGAAGTAAGCACCTTATAGGCTTGCAAACCTGCAAGAAGGAAACCCCCAAGATCTCTCACGTGAAGGAAGCCAAGTGAAGTAAGCACCTCACAGGCCTATAGACCTGAAATAAGGAAACTCCCAAGATCTCTCACATGAAGGAAGCCCAGATGGAAGGAAACTCCATAGAGTCTAACTGGAAAGTAGCTTCACAGGCGTACCTATGAAGTGACATGTTAATCTGGATATAAAACATGCCAAAAAACAAAGCAGCCACACAAGAAAACAAGCAGACAGTCACATGGACCATCGACAACTTGAAAGGCTTTCAAAGGGGTCCCTTGGGAACCCTTCAAAAGACGAGGGGTCTAGTCAATGGACACGCTATTTGAAAGTGTAAAAGAGATGTTTTTATTCAAATCAATTCATCATCAAGGAATCCTTTTGAAAGATGTTCACTTCGTCAAGGAATTCAGAAGGAAGAAAATGCCCCCTCACAAGGGGAAGTTCGAGGCTTCTCCTATAGGAAAAATTTTCTCCCACCCTAGAGGAAAGTGTAGACACCTAAAAATGACCTAGGCCTGCAAGCTTCAATTTTTACCACTTTCACCCTAGCATAATTATGACATTTAATTATGTCCTTGGTCCACATTCGACTATTAATTAAATAATTTATAATTGTTTAATTAATTCATGTCTTTTATTCTTCATGATTATTAAATAAATAAATTTTATTTATTTATTAAATACGTCATTAATTGTCTAAGCCTTCCCTTAATTAAATAAATTTCTTAATTTATTTAATTACCCTTCATCATATATTTCTTCCGATTATTAAATAAATAAATTTTATTTATTTAATATGTCACTAACTGTCATAATTAAATGAATTGATTAATTAATTTAATTAATTAATCTTATCGCTAAATTAAATAATTATCTTTAATTATTTAATTGTCAAAATTATTCCTCTCATTTTAAATAAATGAAATTATTTAAAATGTCATCACTTTAGCTGTCAGTCCATTTTGGTAAATAATCTGAAAAAATTATTTATTGTCTCACAAAATCATTATTTTGAATTAATTTAATTCAAAATAGTAACTAATCTTCCAAAAATCAAGTAATCGGGCAGATTCTTGATTTTCCAAATCTGATCTTCAGTCCAACTCTTATCTTCTTGATTTTTTCGAATCTCACAAATCAGGCAGTCTTTATCTTCTTGATTTTTGAAAATATTTATTTTTCTAATTGATTATCTCATTTATTCTCCACCGCCGATTTGATTTTCTTAGATGACATCTTGACCATTCACTTAAGGATTTTTCCCTAACCCTAATTAGGGATTGTCAAATTAAATCTTGTCCGCGGATTTTGGGTCTTTGTCAAAAATCAATCTCGTCCGTCCATTCAAAATGGCATTTTTTATAAAATGCTATTTTGCTCTCATTTCTACATTACGCACATAGATTACAATATTCTGGCATATTAATACTTAGATTAATTTGACATTTTAGAGTCATTTTTATCATAGTCATTTAGGCATAAGCATTAGGCATTTGTGCAAATCCTTCAAATCTTGGCGTAGGACATAGACATTTATTTACAGATTGCTCGCTCGTCAAATCTAAGGGAAACACGTCAACCAGCAAGAAAGGAGGTGTTACAAAGGTGAATCATGGAGGCTGCAACAACTATTTGGTATACTTGTTTCATTTACATTTGCTTCCTTTGTTCTTTGTAATTACTTTGGGTTTTGTCTTTTGCATTGATTTGATAACTTGAATCTAATCCAAAAATAAATCCATAGTTACAAAAAGTTCTCAATTTTATTTCTTTACAAACCCATGATTAAGGAAACACATTCCGCTAGAGGTCCAAGTCAAGAATGCAATGTTTGAAATAAGGTTGCACTGACTTTCAAGAAAAGATTCATTGGCCATGAATGCATTTTCTAAAAATTGAAGTATTGTGAAAGTGTCGTTGTCACACATGAGAGGGACAACTCAAGAAAAGAAGAGAGAGATATATGGAATGAATGAAAGAGAAATAATCACAAATAAGAGACACAGGGGGATTTGGTTTCATGGGGTCTGATTTGCTCATGCTTATGTAAATAATAGGTAATCACGGTGCAAGGTGAAAGATCATCAATCACCACCAGATACACTCAGTAATTTTTTACTTTCACGCCCATTCAGAATCGATCACAAGCCAAGAAAAAAATGGCAGAACAACAAGCCCAAGGTACCCAGCCAAATATCCCTCAAGATCCCAACAATGCTACAAATATCCCTCAAGATCCCAACAATGATATAGATATCCCTTAGGATCCTAATAACGGTGCTTCATCACAATCCAATACTGACGTTCAAAACACCAAGAGCACCACCTGGAAATGAGAACATAGTTAATCAACTCGAAGTCACGGTTGATGAATACCTTAGCAATCCCACCAATGTTTAGATGACAAATTTCCTCCTCAACGAGCATGGGGATAAGATTCTTGCCATTCTGATCATGAAAGGAGTCAAAATGCCACCTGACTTTAATATGTCACAATCTACCGACACCCAGTCTCTTCTTGCACCTCAAGACTCATAGACTTTGCAAAATGTTTCAGGAAATCCATATGTCCTAGAAGGTGCACCTATAGAGAATTGGTATCATCCAGAGTTTAGAAATTCAATGATACATCAAGTCACAAGTTATCCTCGCCTCCTAGCCATGGCCTCTACTGCCCCACTTGATCCTAATGATCCTTATGCCTATGGCATGCCACATAATATTATGTCTTCTCCACCACTCCTGCCACAACATCCTAGTCAACCACTAGTCAACACTGGGGCCAATCCTGTCCTTGCATTGATGCCACCTCCAAGGCTTGCAGCCACGGGCAATCTACCACCGTCACCTCAAGGTAACATCCCAGTGTTCGAGCAACCTCCCATTAATCCTCAACATTCCATTGCATTGCAAGCACTGCCACAACACACTGCTATCCCGTTGCAAGTGTCACCACAACATACCACTGCCGCTGCCATGTCATCTCAACCACCTCATCAACAACCCCCACAACAAAATGTCATGATCCCATAGAAAAATGTCACAATCCCGCAACAAAATGTTTTGATTCTGCAACAACACACTACCATTCCTACACAACCCCCACATTAAGTGATGCAAGCTGCATCACAAGCTCAACAATCGCCCTGCGATGCCTCTACAACAATCCCACAACAACAACACATTCCATCTCGCCCACTTTATCAGTAGCCACCACAACATCAACAACCACCTCAACATACACACATTCCCACATAAACGCAATGAAATCCCCTCACACAATACCTCTACCATCCGTCAAGCACATATACCACCTTTGCTACTACATCCAATACTAATCCAAATCTCCTTATGGCCTCTTAGAATCCACTGCGAACTCAACTACCACCTTACACAAACCCTTCACAATCACATTCCAATTCTTATCAACAAATTTCTAATTCACAACCACCTCCATACATCACACAACAACCCAACGTTGCATACAATTACCAATCCAATCCATACTATACTCAACAACAACCACCTTACCAACAGGGTGCTCTATCCACGTCCTACTATCAACAACCACCACCATACCAATAAGGAGCTTGCACATCATCATATTATCAAGATTCTACACAATATCAACAAGGTGCTCCAGCCACTTCATATTATCAACAACAACCACCTTATCAACAAGCAACTTCCACCTCTTACTATCAAAATTCGTCATCCTCCTATCCACCTTACATCAATCCTCAACCACATTCCACATACACGAATCAATACTAGCAAATGCCTCCATATACACCTACAATAGCCTATGATCAAGTTGATTATGTACCATCCTCATCATATCAACAATATCCTCCATACAATCAGCCTAGTCCATCTAATCCAACTCCCACAACACCTATCAATAAAGATCTAGAAGAAGCCAAAGTTGCATTGAAGGATTTGCAAGTAGGGACCGACAAGCAATCATTTAAGTTTGAAGACATTTGTCCCTTTTTGTTTGATCCCTCTATTTCATTGGTTCCTTTCCCAAAGCATTTTGAAATGCCAAAATTTGATAAATACAAAAGAATAAAAGACTCCAAAGCTCACCTTCAAGAGTTTTATGCCTACTGTTAAGAAGTCATGCATAATGACTATTACCTCATGAGATTGTTTCCTAGGAGTTGATAGGGGATAACCCTTGATTGGTTTATGGGTATCGAGAAGGGATCTATCAAGTCCATTGCACAAATTTTAGAACAGTTTGTCTCCCACTTCTCCTTTAATCTGGAGAAGGATATCGATGTGTTAGATCTCCTAAAGGAAAAGCAGCGTGAGGGAGAAACCTTTGCAAGCTATCTTCAAAGATGGTGAGCTTTAGCTAGTCGTATGAAATCCCCTCTAAGAGAAAAAGACATGGTCACCCTGTTCATCAAAAACTCTCATCCAGATATGGCCCACAATTTTAGACTTCACTGTGTCACGATTTTTGTGGAAATAGTGGAGAAAGATCCTATCCTTGAAAGAGCACTTATCACCAAAGGGTTTGTCAAATTTTTTAACTCTGATAAAGAGAAGCCAACTAGGGATAAGCCTCGTTATTGGAATAGAAAAAAAACTCTGTCAATGATGGTGTCATTGACGCAAAACATGTCCAAGTGGCAAATGCTTCCCAGAAGCCACAATATCCCCCTCCTTAGTAGTCAATGCCTAATGCTATATCAGTGCCACAGGGGGCACCACGTCCTCCCAACAATCCAATCAAAACAATCAAGGGAATAGAAAATGCCAATTCACTCAACTAGGAGAACCCTTGAGCATCGTGTTCCATAAGCTCCTTCAAGCTAATTACCCGATCACATATCTTGTGACCAATGCTCTTGACGAATCCAAGCCCAAACCAACCTAGTACAAAGAAAATGAGTATTGCGAGTTCCATAAGATTAAAGGGCATACTGTTACCAGTTTTTTCGCTACAACTCAATTGGTGGAGCTGATTAAATACTATTATATCTTAAGTAAAGTTACAGTTATTTCTGCGTTATGCTTGAGTGTTGTTTGCACTTTATTCATTATTCATCAAGTGACAGTTATTTATTGAAATGAGGAAACAAAATTTCAGAAGTTTCTATTCAATGTTTCAAAATCAAATGGAGTGCAAAATTGAGAATACAATGATAAAGCAATGGAATGCTTTCATTTATTTCATAAAGTAATTCATATTTACAAAATTTCATTTGATTGTAAGAATTCAAATGATAGTACAAATTTGCATTGAGATGCATTTTTATTTTCAAAATGAAAAGAAAAAGATTGAAATTAAATATCCGCACAAGCCGTGGATGTAACTGTTATAGTGCATCATAAGCATCACACTACACTATGGAAGATGCATAAAAGGAATAATCACATAAGTATAAACATAATCATCATTTCCTATATTGATGACTGTTGCAGAAGTGGTGCACCATTTGTATTCTTCGAGCTCCGTTGACCTGTAGGAAGGAAGAGAGGGATGTTAGAGCTCTGACTATGAATATACCTACATGAAGCATCAATGATAATATAGTATGCTACTGATCATACACTAGAACAATCAAGAAAAGTGCAGAAATATGAGATGGAAGAGAGACATCAACATCATCATATATTGTTTTATGCTAACATCATTTGTTTCTTTGTGCAGGTATAGGGAAAATCATGAAGTTGATTATCATTTGAAGATCAAGCATGTGGAGAAAAATGGGCTCCCACAAGGGTAGAGCTCGACATGCTGCCCCTTATTCATTACAAGTGGGATAAGAAGGCAATTGCAATCATCATGCTCATCAAGAAAGGAAATATACAACTAGAAGAGTAAAATGAAATTCATCCATCAAGCCATCAAGCCAATTGTTCATTCATAGCAGTCAAAAATGTTTCTGAAAGCTATAGGTGGACAGTTAATTTAAATCAGCTTGATTAATTCAACTGAGTACATTCATCTCAAATACCGCTGTATGGTTATATTCTTTTGCCACAATATTATTTGTTCATCATGTTCATAATATTATGCAAAGTTCAACAATGTTCATGCTCATGATAGTGATAGTGAACAAGCATACATTATGCCTCAACGAAAAGAAATGGTATAGATTTTCATTTCAGAAGAGAGCAAGGCATAAAGCAGTTTTAAATAATGGAGCATAAAAATGCATGAAGAGTGCCAGATAGAAGAGCATACTTTTAAAGGGCAGTCAAGCATGGAGACATGTGAAGGAGTTTCGTATTTCCATCATAATAAGATGGAAAGATCAATTCAGTGACTGCTATATTTGATAAAGGAAAGTGAATAATTCAATAAAACAACCAGTTTCATTTTGACTGAGAATGAAAATTTAGGTTATGCATCACTATTTTGAAAGAGAAACAATCAAGTACACTATTTCGGGGTTTTGTTCTATTAATTTAATTGTTCTCTCAATCAAGTTTATTTTCAAGGAAGAGTTACAATGTGGAAAGACTATTTCCAGAATAAGCTGAGAATGACAAAACATGAGGAAGCTTTACAGACACAAGCTGGAATAATATAAAATAATGTAAAGATCAAGGCATGTAAACTAAAGTCTACAAGGTCGAGCTACTATACAATCAAAAGGGGAGCAATAATTATAAAGAGAATGGGGTAGAAGTATACATGCTGATTGAAGGGAAATGAACAGAAGTAGCCAAAAGTTAAAAGAAGTTTGTACATGAATACGCATAGGTGTTGTATCTCAAAGTGCTGCTACCGAAAACCATGTTGGGTCGAGCCCAGTTTTCCATGAATTAATCAAATATAGAGGTTTTTTCTCTATTTTTCATATACCCACATGGGGTTTTCTACAAGAGGAGTCAAAACATATGTTTTCCTTCATTTTCAGAGATACCCACTTTGGGGTTTTTCATAAACTGCAAAATTCCTTCATTTTTACAAGTACCCATGTAGGGTTTTTTACAAATCTGAATAAAGAATGGATATAATGCAAATTTTTATGATTGGAATTCATGGTAAAGAATCTCAAGCTCGCGGCCTATCAAAACCCTCAATGCTTTTATAAGCTTTATAAAAAAGGATAACAATGGGGAAGAACATAAAGGCTTACAATTTCATGCCCATAGGAGAACACATAAGCCACAGCTGAGCTCTCATAGTGGATACCAAGGACAGTATCAAAGACAAAGCACATAAAATGAAATAGAGGCATTAGATAGTTATCTCATGGTCGTGGCCTATGAGATTTTCATTTTACCATCAAAAGAGCCAAGAGATCAAATAAGAATGATAGTCAACCTTACCATGCATAGCAGAAATCGAGCCAGATAGAGAATCAAAGGAAGGAGAGCTCGAATAGACGCTTCCAAAGGACAAAAATTTAGCCTATATGTTGGTGACTGGTGAAGAGGAGAGTACATAGATAAACAAGAATTAGGAATGTGTTATAGCCGCAGCCAGTAGGGCCTTTTTCTCATTGAAGGGAGCAAAAAAAGAAATAATAGAATGCACAAGTCAAGCTTACTAGTAGAGGTCGAATCTAGTGAAGAGTCAAGGTGAGGAGAACCCGCATGGAGTCCCAAGTAGAACCCTAATCTCTTTCATAGTAGCGTATTTTCCTCTCGGCCAAGCATTCTTTCCAAAGTTCACTTTGCAAAATGAGGCGAAATGATAGGTTCCTTGTGTTTTGTTCATTAGGGTTTCTCAAACCCTAATTTGACTTAGGGATGAGAACTTTATTGTTATATCTTATGTATTCTTTAGGTCAAATATTGTGGAGACTTTCATTTTTTGTTTTTCCTAAGTCTTTAGATTGGTCGAATGAAATATTCGTATGGGCTTAGACTTTAGGTTTTGGTCATTATGTCTTAAGAAAATCGAGGGATGATCTAATGCCTTATCTTTTTGATTGATTTTTGAGAAAATCAATTAAAATAAGAATGATATATTCATTTTTGCCTTGGAGATGAGCATTCATATTTAGGATTTATATCTCATTTTTTAATTTGACTTTAGAGAAATCAATAAGGGGATATGATAGGATATATTCATATGTTTTATGATTTTTGGGAAAAATCAAGCATTGTAAATGGAGATATAAGTTGTAATTTTGCAAAAGATTTAAAAAATAAAATCTTTAGTTGCAAAAAATAGTCAAATTGTGAAATCTGCATATCATGTAAAGCAAAGATAAAGCAATTTTTTTTTATCTCTTTGCTATTTTTAGCAGATTGGGGTTGAGATTTTTTTTCCTTGGGTTGGATTTGAGATTCCTCATGGATGGATAAGGTGTTTTATTTGCTCTAAAAGTAGATTTGGCCTATTTTTAGGAGTTGAATAGTATGAACATGGAAACTATGAGTTTTTTCTACTTTTGTGCAGACTTTTGAGACAATTTTGATTCCTTTTCCTTGAGCTTTCTTTGTGAGCTCAAATTAGGGTTTTGGGAGGGATTTATCTTGAAGAAGACTTAGCTTTATTCTTCTTCTCAGTTCAGATTCTAGTTTCTTGTTCTTACACATTTTTGAGCTTGTAAACTTCTTTGTACTTAGGTTTTGAGAGTTTCACTCCATTTAATAAAAAGCAATATTCCTATCTCCAATTTCTGTCTCAAATTGCAGTTTTAGTATGATGTTTATATTGTGATTCTTTTTACAAATCTTCTTTATGTCCTATTATTGTAGATCATCGATGTAGAAAGTTCATTTGTTGCAGGTTGCATGCTGTGTTTAAATCTAAACCTTCATGCAAATCAATTTTGCACTAGTGTTTATTAGAGATTGTGAATTCATTGTTGTTTTTCTGAAGACTGTTGTGGGTGAAATATCAAAGTCATTATTAAGTTTGAGGATCATTATAAGTCATAGGTTTTAATTTCAGTTATTCTCTATCCATTTTCCAAGAAGGTCATTTAGAATAGGATTCATCTTTCAAAGAACCAACTCACTCGGGATATTCTCTTTTCCCGTAGATCACCCACATCTGAAAAGAGTTTCCATGTTTCAATAGATAGTCTAATTTTTACAATTCTAACAAAGGGTGCATATCTGATTGATAACACATACATTAAAAAAATGTCAGGGTTTAAAAACATACGTCTAGGATCTCATAGATCAAGGTGACATACATGTGGATGCCAACATGGCACGCTTGTCCAATGCTCAATTACAGATATATCAAAATGCTTTTCCTAAGCTTAATCAAGGTCCTAACACATCAAACTCAAACCCTGGGTCTAATTACAACAATGATCAGAATAACAACACAAAAAACATTAGTTACAAAAATATGCCATTTAACTATGAGGTTCTCATCATGCACATTGAACAAGTAGAACCACATGTATCTATGATATGCGTAAAAGGAAAAGATCCACAATGTGTTGTTACAAACCGCCGAACCTGTATCATAGTCTCTGAAGCCTCCACATCCACCCATGCACCACCTGTAAGTTCTTAGTACAGCCTTCCTAATCAAATAAGAAAGACCCCATCCCAGATATCCATTCTGGATTTGCTCAAGTCTTCTCTTGTACACCAAGAAATCCTAGCTAAATCCTTACAGGACACCCAAGTTCCCAATGACATAGACCCTACACAATTTCCAGCATTGGTAGGAAACCTCTCATCAACCTATCAACTAGGTTTTAGCCAAAACGACATGACCTGCATTGAATCTAACCATAACCATCCCATCAATCTATAGGTCCTTGTGAATCATCATAAAGTAAAGAGGGTCTTGGTAGATAATGGTTCTGCCCTAAACCTTTGCACTTTGAAATTCATAAAACATGTAGGATACACCCATGCTGATTTAAATAATCAAGTTATCACTATCAAGGCGTATGATAATGTAGAGTGTTATTTTGAAGGGACAATTTTTCTTTTGATTCAGGATGGGCCAGTGGTGCAATACACTACATGTCATGTCCTTGATATGGAACTCCAATACAACCTCCTCCTCGGCTGCCCATGGATCCACGCCATGCCATCCATTCCATCCACATACCATAAATGTCTAAAATTCCCATATAATGGGGTGGAAGTTACAATACACACAAACCCCCAACCATTTGAATATTTCCACACATTAGAAGCTTCTTTTCCCCATTCTCATTATTTCCCTGGAGTGGAAATGGGACCACCTTAGACATCATCATCCCACTCATCTACCACCACACTAGCCACTACATCCTCCACTCCATCATGCGCATCTGATTCCACCCTTACCAAAGTTGAGATCATTGATAAGGGATGTGGTGAATATGAAATATGTACAACTTTGAATGTGGAAACCATGCCACCCCCACCACACACATATGGGCCGACCTTTGTAGAATACACCAAAGGAAGAAGAGAAGATGATCACCTTGAGCTCCAAAAATGTGGGATTTAACACCTTCCATTCTCTTGGGTTAAGGAAAGGCACACCAGAAAATGACATCATCCAATGGGTATATCATGAGGAACCTGAACCCTCTCCCCCCTTGAAAGAATATTTCCAAGAAACCTATCTGTGGCCCTCTAAGTTTGTAGAGAAACACAATTATTAGGGGGGAGGTCTTGGTGTAGAAGAACAAGGAAGATGACAATCAATAGACACTTTTGTGCGTCTAAGGAATTTGGGCTTGGGCTATGATAACAAATAAAAGGGACCTATGGTATCATCTAGTGCCTCTAACAACGTCAGTGAGAGAAACAATCTCCTTGAAGACATACTGAAGGAGGAATCCATCAAACATGCATACAATGATATAGATCACACAGACCTTTCTTCCATGTTCAAATTCCTATCCGTTTGCACCATCAGCCTATCCCTCCATCATCCTGAACTCATAGACTAGGACCTACATGGTAGCGCACCTATCAAAATCTTTCCCTCAATGGATCAATACATACATCTTATGGGATTGGGGGAAGATGAGCGCCCTAACCACAAAAGTAAAAAGAAGCAAAATAAAAAAAGGGTCACCTAGCAAAAACCTCCCTGAGGCACTTTGTGACTCTGAAATAGTAAAAACAAAGGGTGTATCTGATAGCGAAAACCTCGATGAGGCACTAGAAGATGGGGATGTATTACTAGAGTAGGATTCAGATATGCCGGGTCTCAATCCTACTCTAGTAATACATCATCTGAACGTACATCCTAATGCAAAACCTATCAAGCAAAAAATCAAGAAAATACACCCCCAAGTAGCTCTACTGGTCAAGAAAGAGTTGGAGAAGCTATTAAAAGTTGGATTCATAAGACCCATTGACTACTCTGAATGGATTTCTAGCGTAGTACCAGTTTCCAAACCAAACATGAATATCAAGGTTTGCATAGATTTTCAAGATCTCAACAAAGCCTATCCTAAAGATGATTTCCCTTTGCTAAACATAGACATGTTGGTAGACTTAACTACAGGGCATGAAATGCTTTCCCTCATGGATGGCTTCTCCAGATATAATCAAATCACAATTGCACCTGAAGATCAACATAAAATAGCCTTCATCACACCTTGGGGCATGTTTTGCTATAATGTCATGCCCTTTGGCCTCAAGAACGCGGGGCCCACCTGCCAACACACTATGATCGTTATCTTCCATGATCTCAATCACATCATAATGGAAGATTATGTTGATGATCTGTTAGGGAAATCCATAACAAGGGAAAAGCACCCGATAATCCTTAAAAAGATCTTTGAGCATCTAGAGCATTATAAACTATGGTTAAATCTGAAGAAGTGTGTCTTTGGAGTCACATCAAGAAAACTACTGGGTTTCATTGTATCTAGAAGAGGCATAGAGGTTGATCCAGGAAAATTCAAGGTAATCATGGATATGCCTCCACCACACAATCTCAAGCAGTTAAGGAGCCTTCATGGTAAGTTGCAATCCATTCGGTGGTTTATAGCCCAATTAGCCAACAAATGCTAGTCATTCACTCATCTCTTGAAGAAGGATACTACCTTTAAGTGGAATCAATAGTGTCAACTCAACTTCAACAAGATCAAAGAATATTTTGCTCACCTACCCATCCTTATGCCACCAATTCCAGGTAATCCACTCCCGTTGTATATTTCTGCTACTTTAGTGGCACTAGGGGCATTACTGGTGCAACACGAGGAGTCATCAAAAGAAAGACCAATATATTACATTATTCAAACCCTAGTGGGTTATGAACTCAATTATTCCCCAATGGAAAAATCTTTCCTGGCCATGGTCTTTAGTTCACAAAATCTTTGACACTACATGCTTAGTCACCCAGTGAAACTCATCTCCAAAGTCGATCCACTTAAATATTTGTTATCTAGAACAACTGACTGGTCGCATGGCTAAATGGGTTATGTTATTAAGTGAGTTTGATATAGAGTATGTGGATCAAAAAGCTGTTAAAGAACAAGTGATAGTTGATCAGCTAGTGGATGCTCCCCTAGTAGATGCTTATCCTCTAGTAACAAAATTTCCTGATGAAGGGGTCTTCACAGTAACAAAAGTGGCTACATGGACACTCTATTTTGATGGGTCATACACACACAATGGATCGGGGGCAGGAATCTTGCTCATCACTCCCCAAGGTGATTACATACCAAAGTCATTCAGGTTGGATTTTCCATGCACAAACAATAGTTGAATATGAAGCTCTTCTTAATGGCCTCAAAATCACAATCCAATGGCATATTACTCACTTGAGAGTCTTTGGAAATTCCCAACTGATCATCAAACAGGTCAATGATGAGTTTTTGATAAAAGATGATAAGCTGTTACCTTATAAATGCATGGTAGATGACTTCAAAAAGTATTTCAGCTCCATCCAGTTTGACTAGATTCCAAGAGAGCAAAGAAAAGCAATGGATACAATGGCTACCATTAGTTCCTTAATCGACATGCCTAAAGATCAAACAGAGTGTGAGTTCCTAGTTGAATAACTCTTAATCCCAACCTACAATATCCTTGAAAGTGAGATGGTGTGCGACATTATAGGTCCTACGTCACCATTGTACCATTATATCTACACCTACCTTCATGACAATATCTTACCTCCTGATATAACATGCAATCAACACAAATATTTCATCCAATGTACATCCCGTTACACTATCATAGGTGATACACTTTATCATCATGGGTATGATGGGACCCTCTTTAGGTGTCTAAATGAGACTGAAGCCCACACTACGTTAACGAAAGTACATAGTGGGGTTTGTGGGGCCCATTCAAATGGTATGGCCCTAGTTAAGATAATTCTCAGAGTGAGATACTGCTGGCCTACATTCGAACATGATTCTTGTGAGTTTGTAAAGAAGTACCTACCCTATCAACAACACGTGGATTTGATACATGCTTCTACACAGGATCTCCAGCCTCTCATAGCACCATGGCCCTTTTCTCAGTGGGGTTTTGACTTGATTTGCAAGACATATCCCCCATCCTCTAATGGCCATACCTTTATCATCACTGAGACTAAGTACTTCACCAAGGGGGTGGAAGCTATGCCTCTCTCACAAATCACAGGTACTCAAATTTCTAAATTTATCCTTTTCCATATTCTCTGTAGATATGGAATCCTGTCCACCATCATTTTTTATAACGGAAGACCATTCAAGAACCAAGCCATGAAACATCTCTACGAAACCTTCTACTTCCAACAACGTTGGTCTACACCCTATTACCCCCAAGGTAATGGTTAGGTAGAAGCTACCAAAAAAACCTTGATCAGGATCCTTAAAAAGGTAGTCAATAATACTAGTCGAGATCGGCACCTTCACATCCATCCAACCCTTTGGGCTTACCACACCTCCATCCACACTCCTATCGATGCCATCCCATATTATCTCATCTATGATGCTGAGGCCATCTTTCCAATTGAGGTAGAAATCCCATCATTGAGAATCTCCTTGAAGAATCTTATTAGTGACGAAGATGCTCGAGTCACAAGACTCAGTTAGCTGGAACTCCTCGATGAAAGATAAATTAAAGTGTACGACAATATTCAAGCATATCAAAATAATCTAAAAAGAAGATACAACAAGAAGGTCCATCCTCAATAATTCAACATTGGTGATTTAGTCCTTAAGGAGAATCAACGCACTTCGCAAGATCGAGATAAGAAGTGAAAATTTAAAGAAAATTGGCTAGGTCCTTATGTCATCACAACAATATATGGATCAAGAACATACAAACTTGCCACACATAAAGTAGAGCCCCTAGAAGATTCCATTAACATCATGCACCTGAAAAGGTTCTACACTTAAGTCAGCTGGGGTATCCTATCCTCCAAAAATCCTGAAAATACAAAAAAAATGTCAAAAATTGTCAAAATACAAAAATATTAGATTTTTTTTTTCCAAGAATAGTAAAGAGAAATAATTCATCTGATGGTGAAAACCATCCTTGGTGGTGCCTTGGATAAGTATGGTTGGTGAAAACCTAGTCGCAGGCACCATTCGTACAAGGCTTAATGATTATCTATCTTGTGTCCTAGTTACTTATGCTTCCACCCATCTTGATATCATATCCTATCATTCTATCGATCCTGTCCTTCCATCTGCATCCACCATTTGGTTGCTTGGTATATTTTGGTTGAGATTTGGATGAGCTTCATCTACTATCTGTCATCCTAAGCTTATATCCTAATCTGAGCTTGTGTTGTTAGTCTTGTCATCCTGTAGGTCCTTCTCTCCCATCTAGATGCGTTCATCATGTCGGTATTCACCTAGATCCCATCCGGTCATGTCGGTCTTTTTGTCCTTTTCAAACTACGTTTCCCCTACGCTTTCACGTAGGCAAGGTTGATCATTTGATCCACCCTTGAGGCTTTTCTTTTCTTTGGTCTTGTCCATCTAGTCTTTTTCCTCCATTGTTTGTCTCCATCGTCCTCTTTCCACTTTCATTCATGGTGTTTTCTTGAACTACAAGGGCTCTGCGCTTTCATGTAGGAAAGGCTAATCTCTGATCAACCCTCGAGCCCCTAGGTCTTTAGGGTGTGTTAATCTTGTATCTTGTAGCTCATGTCTTGTGTCGTGTCTTAAAGTATGTCCTTATCTAGCTAGTTCTTTATAAATGAGATCCACTTGTATCATGGGATTCAATCAGTTTTGGAGTCTCCAGCATCATATTGATCTTTTAGTTTAGTATCCATCTTTGGTCTCAATAGGATGCATCCTTCCTAACAGACCTCATTAATCCCATCCATCCTCTGGATCCTATGGCAAAGGATGTTTGAAATTGATTGAGATCTTTTGATACTTTTGGCCTCTTTTTATCATTTGAGCTTCCTACCTTGTCAAGATCTCCATGATATATCATATCATGGTGTGTTTTGAATAGTAAACATAGGGGCATATCTTGATCTTTGATTTGTTGCTATCTTTTGGGTTGTCCTGCGTAGTACCCACCAAGACTCATGTGGTCTTGTGTTATGTTGGGGCATCCTTTTGTGCTTGTAGTTATCCCAATGCCTGGACCAACCAAGGTCTTCGCAACTTTGGGGTGTTGGGATAGCCTTCTTGTCTGCTATGTCTATTTTGCACATTAGACACTAATTCACCTTGGTTTACATATCTTGGTACCTGGTGTCTTATGTTCTAACAAAAATCAATGCTCCAAAAATGGAAAATTACATTAGGATTACATTTCATGTTCAATTCCAATGCATTACATCCATACCTGATCTATGACCTATGATTTTGGTTGTGCAAACATTCACCTTCCATCTCCCGTTCTTCTCAGGATGCCTATGGTTCTTGACAGGTACAGTTTCACACCCATCCTCCCTTAATTTTGTAATGATTACAAGGAAGTACTTGCCATTAAACCAACAATACACCTAACATTGACCCTCATCACAATGGAAGCCACTATTTACACTCATGTTCTCACTCATATATCACACACCTTTATTTTGTATAAGCTAAAGCAAGCATGATCGTAAATAAATTCAACCTACCACCTATGTCCACATTGAATTTCATTTATCTATTAGTTTTTGTAAGGAATTTAATTGCATCTCATCCCATATTATAGGTTCATTGCATTTCCTCTCATGTGCATTGCCATCTCACATTTATTTTAAATTTTTTAGATTAATCATATTTGGTTATTCTAAGAATCTTAGATTCATTTTATTATCCATTCATTTCCATATTAGTCCATGTCCTTAACACATTACATACATCACCACCTACATCACAAATCATTAGGTCAAAATCCATAGCATATAAAGTCATAAATCATCCATCACATCTCGCATCATACACGTTGGCCATCATACATATCATCTATATCATCCATATAAGCATAGACATACATCATCATACATATATACATACGTCACACCCTAATAATTATCCATCATAAAATCATAAACATACACATATGCATAAATAAATCATCCATCACATAAAAATCACATAGTGTCAATAAGGGATATCACATATCATATAAAAATAAAAATACAATGTCCGTCCCATAATCCATAATAATGTCCATCATATCATCAAAATACATCGGTACTCATCAAATAAAATACATGTACAAGGCTCTGAATCAACTCTGATCTCCACTGCTCTGTATTGTACACCCATCCTGCACCTATCAAAACTGGTATCCTATCACTTATCCTCTGTCCTCTCTACTATGAGCTTGCCACATCTGACCTTTGTGGTGATTCTGGCACTCCTCTCTATAGAGGGGTTTCTCTATAGCTACTATATCTGCGGGTGTGTTTCCTTGTTGACTGGGATGGTGCTGGAATCCATGGCACCGCTTTGACATAGGTAGGCACCCACTGTGCATGGTATAGAACTACCATGAAGTAGGTTGTCATATAGTAGTTTTCCTCTCGCATGTACTCGTCCTGCTCTATAGCCTGATACCTAGATGAGTCCCACTCTACTCTATATATGTCCTAGAATATGCATATGGATCTCCTCTCCTGTGCCCATACATCCTATGCCAACCGCAACTGACCAATCTCTGCTCCCATTTGAGACACCTGATCTATAGCCCTGTCCCTCTCATCTTGAATGGGTTGTACCTATGCCTGCAATCTTTGCACCTCTGCCCCCATCTCACCACCCTCACCCTGCACTGCCTATGCCTATGCTTGCGCTGCATCTCTCTCTCCACAATCTTTACCCATGCCATTGTTGTGTCCCTCTCACCCTGCAGGATCTGCACCTATGTTTGTGCTACATCTCACTCTATCTGCATGGTCTGTACCTGGGCCCTCATAGTCTCCTCCCTCTCTTGCATCAACCCCATGTCTCCTACTATCTGCTCTACTACCTTGGCTCTATCATGGAGCTCGTCTTGCTCCTATCTCAGCTTAGTCCTATCTATGAGTAGCCCATCCACCCATCTCCTCAAATCATCCATGTCCTTCTCTGTCTTCACCATGGTCTCTATCGATACCTAGTCTATCACTCCTTCAGGCTCTTGTTGCCCCCTTGCTTTTAGTATAGTCACCTCTTCCTCTAGCCTATCTCACTCCCATCTCCCCACCACCCCGTTCTCATGCTCTCTGGACACCTCTCCCTCTAGCTGAGTCACCTCTGCTCGTTGCCAGCTCACCTCGGCCTTTAGGCCATCCTTCTCTACCTGTATCTCCTCCATACACTGTGATGCCTCATCTATTAGGATCCTGTAGTCCCTCTGCTTGTAGCATGCTCACCTCAGCTTCCAATCTACACCTCCCATCCTCTGCATCCCTCAGTCTCTACTCGATGATTTGTAGTCTCTCCATGACCCCTCTCAACAGTACAACTGGATCCTCTGGTATGCGTGATACCATGGCCAATGGCTCAATCTCAAGAGAATCCACATCCATTTGCTCCACCTCTGCATCATCTCTCTCTTCCATCACCTCCACCTTTGCCTCATATCTCTCCTCCTCTGCCTCGACCTCCTCCTAGGCTCTCCTCTGCTATCTCCCTCTCCTCCTCAGCCTCCCCCTATCCTCTCCCCTGCTGACCTCTTGCCTTAGTCTCCCTTTGTCCTCTCCCTTGCTGACCTCCTTCCTTAGTCTCCCTCTGTCCTCTCCCCTGATGAAATCTTTCCTTAGTCACCTCCTACACTCTCCTCTACTGTCCTCACCTCCTCCCCCTCATCTGTCTCACTAGTCTCAGCTCATCCTCTGGCCCAAAACCAAGTGCCTCTATAATCGGCTCCACTAGCATAATCCGTGCAGGTCGGTGACAAAAATACCAGATGGAGAATCTGACTGTCACTCTCATATCTGCTCTCCCTCCACTCCTACCCAGGTAAGGTACCTCCCGCAGCTCCTCCCACTGTTGTCTTGTAAACTCGGCAATAATCTGCTCCCCCCATGGTTGCTCATGCATGATCTTCCTTTATCTCTCTGGTCTGTGAGGAATGTCCTCCTGAAGCCCAAACTATCTTAGCACCTGATCTGGCCTATGTAACTCCACTATCTACGGCTCTCTCCTGACTATGTAGGATACTGCGCAGAAATATCCTCCATGTATCTCCTCATCTCTCCTCCATCCAAAGAACTGATGTGTCATGTATGACCTCTGCTCTATTTGATCCTCCTGAAGATCATCTAGCATCCTCCTCCATCCATCCAAATCACCTAATCCCTGATAATGCCATACCCACCCATGCACCCTCCCATACCAGTATGCCACTAGGAGTGTTAGATCCTACACCCCTCTCATCACCACTCTTGGCCTAGCCATGCTAATGTGCTCCTAGGCCCATATCTATAATAGCATCACCTGTGTACCACTGAGAGCCCCTCAATAGCACACAATGTGCATATATCTGTGCAACTGCGCCAACACACATGGACCCCATGCGAATTACCGCTCTCTCTACTCCATGATATGTCACACAACCTCCATGTAACTAAGACTACAGAAGCATCCACTCCTGTTTGGTATCAACAATCTGCTAATCAATCCACATAGGTATAGTGGTAGTGGTGGTACACCCAACCCCAAGCATTTTTCCACATCCAATACCATCCTCTACACTGGTAGGTCCTCTCGCCCAAATAGGACCCATAGGGTCTAATCTAGCACCTCACCCTCTAATCTCATTGCTCTCACAAGGCGACCTGCTATAGGTAGTCGTAGAATCCTCCACACATCCTCAAGGGTAACAGTCATCTCCCCTATCAGGAGGTGGAATGTCGACGTCTCTAAGCTCCATCACTCTATGAGGCCTATCAATAGCACTTAATGCACTTTGACAGTTGGGTATCCTAGCATGTGTAGAAGACCCACTCGTGCTAAAGCCTCATGGTCCTCCCCATTCAACATTGCTATGGTCGCCTCCAACACCTTTGAACATATCTCTCATGTCTGTAGGCTCTCAAACCATTGCATCCACACACCACAACTTGTCAGTCATCTCACCATCTTTTCCTCTTTTACACTTCCCAGCCCTAGGTTGTATTCTCAACAATTTTCCCCCACTTTTTCGACAAATTTCCTTTTTTTCCCAATCTTCCTTTCTTTTTCATCATCCTGCCCCTTTTATTGGCATGTTTTCCCTTTGTTCCTCCTCGCCCCTTAGGCGAGCCCACCTAAACACGAGCGAGCCCGACCGAGCACAGGCGAGCCCGCCTGAGCTCAGGAGGCTCCTAGTGCCCCACCAACAGGTGCTCCTACTCGCCCTTGTAGGTGGGTGAGCCCGCCTTTCTAGCAAGCAGATCCACCTACCTCCCCGGCGGGAGAGTCCACCCGATGGACGGGAGAGCCTATTGGCCCACCGCTGATCAGAAGAATCGCCCCTGTAAAGGATGCAATCACCCCTCTATAGGGCGAAATCACCTATCCTTAGACACATTCACCCCTCTGGAAGGCATAATCGCCCATTCCCCCTCAAACCCATTTTTGGGTGGATTTGCCCGATCCCAAGGCACGTCCACCCTTCCCTAATACCCCCCCACCCTTTTTGGGTACTTTTTAAATTTTCTAGGTGAACTTACCCACTAATTGGCCAAATCCACCCCCCTTTCGCACCACCTCTAAATAGGCGATTTTTCCTATCCAATGGGTGAAATTGAAATTTCACCACCTACCCATTTCACTTACCCGAATCCCAAAACCCATGTTTTTAAATTGCATAAAAACTCAAAAATACATAAAAATTCTTAAAATCACAAAGGGGGTTTTGGACCTAACCTAGCATGGCACCACGAGCTCATGGAAGAACTATCGTACCTCATCCCCATAGTGGATGTTGTCATCATCATAGTCCTTCGACACCTCATCTCCTTCTTCTCCTCTTCTCTCTCTCTCTCTCACTCAACTGCCAAGTGTGAAAATGATGAATAATAGTTTCTAAAATTACTATTATAACATTTCCCTCCTTTTTTTTAACTTTTTTAAGTTAAGGGCATTTTTACCCTTTATTTAACCTCTTTTTAATTCAACTAATCCTTTAACTTCATGAGGCCAGCATTTGCACACCGTGTGTCCGTTTGACTTTGTTCAAAAGCTAATCTTCATGCTTTTTCGAGCTCTATCCAATGGTACCCTCTGTTTCCTCATATTGAGAAGTCACTTAGGGCCCCTTTTTCTTCCCCAACCGCCCTCTTGAGGGGGCATACCTTACCATTTTCCTCCATTCCTCTGTCATGGTCATTTTCTTGCGAGATTGGGGAATCTCCCTACATTTCCCACCATTTGGGAAGCTCACACAACTTCTCCCATGCCAGGGCATCATTTTATAGTCACTTCATCTATAGAGTCATCTGTATTTATTTTTTTCTTTGAAATACTGTTATTCTAACAATATTTCGAAGAGGGGAAAAATTTAGACATCCAAATTTGACCACTCCCATATGGTCAAATCCATCTCCTTTATTCATATATTTCATCAATGTTAATTAAATGAATTATTTAATTAATATTTCCCCTTCCTCTAAGGTTTCTAAAGTATTTAATTTAACAATTAAATACTTTACCTTTTATCCCTTCTTCTCTAAATTAAATAAATATATCAATTTATCTAATTTAGTCATTTAGCCTTTTTGAATTTAAATCAATTTTAAATTACCTCTTTTCTCTCTCCTTGTCACATCCTCCATAACCCTCTTCTAATTTGGATTAGTTTAATTAATCCATGATTAGGGTGTGCACACCTTTAATTAGGATTAAAGTCATATCCTCCATGTTTGGCCACTTGTCTCTAATCCTTCATTAGTCTTCTTAATCACCTGTTTGCACAACCTTAATCTAATCTTCATGCCATTTTTGGTATGTCCTCCAAGTCAACCTTTTATAAGTGCTTTCTTTAGTAAGCCATGACCTCTTCCCCATGTGAATTAAAAATTCACATTTATTCATTTAATGCTACCCTCTTCCCCATGAAGGTTGTTGGAAAATTCTAAATCGTCTCATAAGTCACATCACTCACATGGGACAAGGACCTCCTTTATGAAGAACTTGTCTTATCCTCAAGGTACTTCCAATCATGTGAATTTAAAATTCACATTTATTATCCCAACTTCTCTCTTCCTCATGAAGATTAGTGTGGAATTCTAAAATTCCTCACTTGTCACCATCTTTCCCACATGGGGACAAGAACTTCCTTTTTGAGGAAATATTCCCCTAATCCCAAGGTACTTGAAAGTACCTCCACCTCACATGTCCTCTCTCCACCTCACATGTCCTTTTCCCACCTCATTTTCCACATGGCAATATGTGCAGGCTTGTGATTCCTCAACTCACCACAACCCTTCATCTTGTCCATGTTGGCTAGATCCTATCCGTTCAATTCTCTAGATATTCATCCCCTAAAATAGAGGATTTTGTCTCATTTTTATCATTCATTCATCACATTCAAGCAATCTAGCACTCTTAGCACTCTCAAGTTCAAGCATTCAAACACTTGCATACAAACATTTTTCATCCTCCATTGTTGTATTTCAAGCTTTCATTACATTCATCTCATACATTTAGCCAAACACCCACATTCATTATTGCATTCTCTATCTAGTTTAGATCATTTTGCATATCATTTTAACTCACTTTCCATCAAGAAGCACACATCTAATATACATCAAAGGGCCAACTAAAGGATCAAATTGGACAAGGTATATCTTTTGTGTTGCCGTTCTTTTGTTCAAGTTCAACTAGGCTTATCTTGAGGTGGTGTTTTGTGTATTTCTCCTTGTTGCATTTCTATTGTTTTACATCTTTTAGGGTAGGAAATCACGCTGCACACACCCGCCATATAAGAGATGAGTCCAGCTAAACACATTCATTCAATACATATTTTTCCAAGTCATTACAACACACTATAACAAAAAATATTTTTACACTTATCAAAGTAGTGGATCTCATTAGCCAAAGATAAGTTGTCAAATAAGACAAAAAAGCTTAAAATATAGGATAAAAAATTTGGTATGAGCCCAACAAGAACTTTTCTGTAACTGCAATAAAATTAACACAAATTGTAAACTAAGAACTGAAGTCAATCTGAAATCAAAATAGAAATCTCAAACTGTTGAAATATCTAAAACTGAAGTTGCTAACAATCTAAAAATCTAAAACTGCTAGAAAAATTGAAGCTGAAATCTAATAACAGTGTACCTAGATGTCCATGTCTCAATTCTAGACTACTAATACTAAAACATCATTCAGATTTGCTGAAAATGGAACAATAATAGTGCTAAAAATACAAGGACTACTAAAAATCCTATCAACTAGAAGTTGGGAGTGAATATAGTTCATGTCATTTGTCACTGTGATAGTGAGAAGTCACTTTAGGTGACTTAGATGAGCAAACACATTAGGTAAGGAAGGATTTCTCATGGTTATTGTGTAAACTAGAAATATTGTTGCACATGCATTTGAGGAGGTTTGAAAATATTAGAATATTAAGTGCTTCAAGCTCCCACTAAAATTTTTGTCTAGCATTTTAATTTTATTTAGCCATTTTAAGAAGATCTCCATGAGTAGCCATTACACCCTCATGTATGTTGTTAATGATTACAATCCAAGGGGACCATATGCACAAGGATAAATGTTAATCATATGGTGATACAATTGGATGTCATTAGTAGATGATCAAAAACACAAAGGAAAAATCCCACAAATAATAATCCTCTAAACTTACAAATATGGTTCAAAGACATACATTACCATAAGACAGAGCAATGTTTTTCCAAACACAAAATTTCAAGAATGATTGGCACTGAACAAATTTTTAAGTTTGTATCATTAAATAAAGCAAAAAGACTCAAACTTCTCCAAACACCCTAAAATCATCTAAATGACCTTTAAATTTTGAAATGCTGGCTTAGGTGCTCCTGCACCATTTTTTCCATCAATGGGGAGATTGTTTAACATAGGTTGTAATTGATATCGAAGGATATCATTAATATCATTGATGTCAGAGGATCTAGTTAGAAGTTTCATGTAAAAGGATTTCTCTATTTAGGGCTAAGTTGAATTATCATTATATTCCCCTCGACTTATAAAATTTTGAGTTAAAAAATATTTGTAGAAGATTTGTTGGTGCATGTTGTATGTTAGAAGTTCAATTTGATCAGTGTTGGTAAGTTTACTGTCAAGATGCAAAATCAAGAAATATATATTATCAGTTTCTAAGGAGTGTTTGTATGACTATTGTATTCTTTCAATATCCTTCTTGCATCTATTCTCTATGTCTGTGGTAGTCTAGAAGTCTATATTAGTGTGTTTCCTTTTAGGGATATTTTTTTGAAAAATAGATTTCTTTGGAAATACAATCATGTTCCACATTTATTTCATAAATGCACTTTTTCTCTACAGTTTTAGAGGATGGTATGCCTACACTTACCATATTATTGAGTTTCTAGAGGATATGCTCAATATGCAAAAAGATTGAAGTTACAAAAGGTTCTCTATGTGTTTATGTTAACCAATTGAAGTTCAAGGCATGTGCGGTAATGGATAGTAGCGAGAAAAATTCAAATATTGTGTATGGTGTTAAGATAGGAACTCATTAAGTTTCTTGTGGTAGCACTTGGTATCAAGTTCTTTTGATAGCAAGAAATTTTTCTCTTGGACCGACCTACTACACATTTCATGTAAATTGAATTTAGGTCCACATTATGTCATCCTGGTTGTTTACAGATCCCTAACTAACATAGAAGAGTGTTAATGTTATGTCATGTATATATTTCAAATGTTTAGATGCAATATAATGTATGCAAGTGTAACCACATGAATTAAAAACAAATCTGTGTGAAGAAGAGTTGGAACTGCTGGTGCAAATTGAAGAGAAGGTGATGAAGATAAAAGGGATAATTGCATTCTAGTGTGTGCACCTATATCAAAAGATCATATGGAGTGAGGGAGAGTGTTAGCTATAACTCTGGAACATGTTGAGTTACATTGAAGATCTACAAGCCTTATCATTATAATCCACTAGGATTGGTATTCTACCTATTGTATTGGGTATGTGTAGGATCATGATGGCCCAAAAACTGGCGATATGATGGGTATGTGGCTGACGACCTTTTTTTTACCCAAAATTGATGAAATGAAAATGGTTTTTAAAGGAGATTCTCAGCTTTCCACCAATATAAATTATGCTTTAATTTGAATTTAATAAACAATTATTATTCATTTTCTCTTTGAATTACGACTAAAGTCCTGATTGATAGGCTGATTGAAAAACATCTATAGCTTTCAAATAGTATACATTTTTTGAATCTAAAACATGCATCACATTCTATACTTCGCATAATATAGGATTAAAAAAAATGAATTTCATGAAGTTTTGACCAGGTTAAGGTGGTCAGACATACAATTTTTTATATTTTTTAAAAGTTGTAATAAAAAATTCATAATTAATTATTTACTTGGAAAAAATTACAAAAAATACGCATCATATCGGGACATGAGTCCTCTAGTTATATCTAAAATCTTATTAAAAAATATTATCATTTTATTGAGGTTAGGGTAGTCAGACAGACACCTACTTCTTATTTTTCCCTGAAATTTAAGTACTACTGCATTGAAATTTCAAATTTTCACCAAATAGATTTAAAAAAATAAAAATCTAGTAGTTTAGAAACTACATTCAATTTGCTACAGATGAACTATTCTTACATATTTTTGAAATAATATAGAAAACATATTCAAATTTTTACGTCAATTTTCCTAACTCTAGTTTTTCTAAATTTTTTGCCACTTAAGGGCCTGTTTTTTCCATGATGATCCTACACATACCCTACTATTTCATTTGGGGATTGGTGTCTCCTGTAGGTTGGTGCCTACAAGCACAATAGGGATTGTTTTCTTCAGTAGGTTGGTGCCTACTTTAGTGTGTAAAATTCATTTGTATATTTCTGCATTGTGAGGCTAGATTTGGGTAGTAGATCCAAGCAGTTATTCTCACTGTATTTTTTTCCATCTTGGGTTTTCCATGTATATCTGGTGTTCACTTGTGCAAATGTGTGTGCTTATATTGTTCCATTATCATTAGATTTATTCTTTGATTTAAGTTTCATTTTTGGTATGTGAATTTGAGTTAAGAGTTTTAAATGGATTTGATATACTAATTCACCCCCTCTCAGTAGATTGTGTGCCCTTCAAGAGCCAAAATAGTGGATCATGGTTTTGGTTCTTTTGGGGAGGGTTGATTGGTTAATTAATGATTGACTTAATTTTATAATGAAAATGTGTACCTATCTATGCAACTACAAAAAAATATTTTATTTTCATAAAAGTATAGAACTCTAACACATAAAATGATCATAGGATAGTAGGGTGTAGAGACATAGGAACTTGGAATATAAATTTGAGCTCAAAGTGGGTGGATAGGGGTGCTAGCACCCTAGAATAGGAAATATAGATCTTCAAAATCATAAATCAAGTCTTCTAGATGGTTGATGTCTATAGGCTCTTCCCTTCGGGACTTAGCTTCAATTTTTTTTTTCGGTGATTAGTTCCACTTTCCCTAATTTGTTGATATGTGAGACTTGAATGATTGATCTTGCAATTAGGTATTAATCATTTCCCAAATCTATTTGAGATATGTCACCTACAAGTGATAGGAGAGAAAGTGTTGTGTTGTATAGGGGCTTGCCTAAGTCAAACCTTGTTTTGGTGTTCCCACCTCCACAATGGCTATGATGATGTAAAGAGTTCTTACTCATGGTCAAGGAGAGGAAAAATGGATAAAAAGTAATGATAAATTGACAAGTTCCACAACTTACCACTCATATCTGCTTCCTTGATGGACTAAAGTCATTGTACTCATCACCTCTAAGAAGAATTAGATGCTTGATTGGAGATCTTGCAACTCTTAGTACTCATGAAAAATGAACATAAAACATGAAAAAACTCACATGAAAACTTGATGCATTGCAATCATGAAACTTGCCTGATAATAATTATTGTAAAATATGCTAATTCTACTCTTGAATTCTTTTTAGGATGCTCAATTTCTCAATCAATTCACTAGGATTATAAATGGTGAAAAATACTTGTATTTGTATGTGTAACATGCTCATCTAGATTTCTACCATTAAACCAAAAATTGACATTATGAATATTAACATTTATGACACAAATTCCATAGCTAATTCCATTAAGCACTTTTATGTTCATAAATCACTAATAAATTTGAGATAAAAGAATATTCATTTCCAAATGTCAATAGCTACATACAAGTTTGACTTGGAATTCAATGCCTCATAGTCAATTATCAATTACATAATTTTCTTTCTATTACATCAATATATTCTTTTACATCAATGATACAATTACATATAGAATTCAGATATGATTCCTTATGACAACTCACCTCCATTGGTGGATGAGAACATGATTGAGGTGCTTTTCCACCCAACTAGGAAGTGTTGCTTCCCAAAATTTCTTTAGTTAGTCGAATAATACCTGACCCTACACGAAACACTTAGTAAGAGATATAGTTTCCAAGACAGAATCTATGTGTGCATAACTACATGCATTTCTATCTTTTTTGTTAGAATATACAAGTTCCATGTTAGGTAAACAAATACATCAGAGAGAGGATAAATAAAATATTCTATTTTGTGTATACATATATAAAAGTGACTACAAAGCTTGGCCAAGCTTGTGCTGCATAAAATGCAACTCTGGTTAGATTTGGAAAAGAAGATATACACTCTCTGGCACCCATTCTCGGAAGAAAAGCTTATCATATCAAGGGGTATCCCTCCCTTTATACCATCTATTAGCAAGATATTCTAGTGTGCTAGAGTCTACCATTGAATTCATGTACCATTACATTTGACTAATTGACATTAAATCAATCATTTCAAATATGTACAACCATTCATTCATTCATCACAGGATATCAGTTTCATGTTGCAAATGCATACTGTTCTATCACTACAATTTCTTTCTTTGCAAATCAATTATAATAATCTTACTCAAAGATTGATAAAGATGAATTAGAAGGTATACAACATGTATGTTAATGTGTATAAAAGAAGAATTTATGCACGTACACATATATGCCTAAAGTGAACAAAGTTGGAGAATGCGTATACATTCTGAATATAAATAGTCTAATCATCCTTACATATAGGAAATCCATATTAAAAAAAAATTCAACATCAACTTGTTCAAATACTTCATTTAATAATTCAGGTACATTTATCCACAGACATGTAGCCAACATGATTTATTTATAATTTTCCTTCATTCAGAAGGAAGAATACATTGAACCAATTTCCAATTCTATTTTTATAGATTGTCTATTTCAAGTTATCCATGCCTGTTTGTTTCAATTTGATATTTTCCATTGTAACAGTTCATAAAGAATCATCAATAAATCAAATCTACATAACCATTGAGAGCTATCAAACAAGTTTCCATTTAAAAAAAAATTTAATGGTCAATATGCATGTTATCTTGAAGATGATAACATGCTATCAATTCCACAATAGGGTCTTCATTTTATATCAAAAACATTTAAGCCACGGTGGGTCTTTGTTGATATGGAAACATCCATTATATTTCTCATATAAAATTTAGCATAGTGGGTTATTATTCAACCCTAGATAAAACGATGAAATAAATCAACAATGATAATTCAAGAAAGATTGTGTATATATATATATACTTATATATGTATATATTGAAAATCTCAAAAGGATTCTAAATATCATGGCCATAGGAAGCCTGAATACATTTTTATAGTATCTTTTTTAACATTTAAACTTACATGAACGTTGGCTCATTCGTTTGAGAAGTATCATAGAACGATGAAATCAACCAGCCAAAGTTTCCATAGAATGATACTTTTTTCTTCATAGATCATAGTGAGTGAAACAAATAAATGATAGTAATGCCTTATCCTAGCCTTGCATTGTCTTCACCATGGATATCCACCGAAAGGTGGAATGATAATCATAAACATATATTAGAATGATGCATGTTGTTCTCTATTGGAAACCATCAGCCAAATGAATCACCCAGCTATGAGACATGGAACTCATAGGGTAGTGATAAAAAAAACAAGCCGATCACCAAACAGTGTCATGCAGAACATACATTGCTTCACAAAAAATTATATAATAACACATTATTATGGGTCAATCGAAAGGCCTTGACCCTATGGAAGATAAACAAACAGGTATGAATCTTCCATGGGGATCTATTTGAAATCCTGACATGCAAGATAAAATAAGGCAAAGGCTCACCATGAATGCTTCTGCCCTAGCTAAGCCAACATAGTTCAACTCAAATTGACCAGCAAAGAAGAGATTTTGATTTCTATCTCTCACAAAGATTAACAGTTCATTACAAAAGAAGAAAATTAATTTCATTCTAACAACAACAATAAATGATTTTTCATTACCTCTTTTCTCTGTAAAATTGATGATGAGAATGGAAACTATGCTTCGATTCCTGTTCTTTTTCCCTTCATTCAATCCTCTTTGATTTTCCCCTTGATTTTCTCCTTTTTTGTTTGTTGCTTTCAATTTTCGCTATTTCGTTCAAATCTCTTCTTGGTAATTTTAGTCCTAGTGGTCATGAATTCCCCTATCTCAATATCCTTACCTAGCCGCCCACTCCTCCCATTTCTAATGGTTGATTGTAGCTTTTTGTCATGGAAGGGGTTGGCCTCTATCCCATTAATGATGGGAGTTATAGATTTTATTCCATGATTCCATTTTTTTCCATGAAAAATAAATATTAAAACTCGAGGAAAATAGTCATATATATATTCATGTACTCGCATATTTATTTGTATGCATGCATGTATATATATATATATATATACATCTATACTTATATATATACATTTATGTGTACAATTTACTTCCTTAAGATTATATACATACGCATATATGTTCAACGAACATATAAATATTTTATTTTCCACATTCAAATGCAAATTCAAATTCATTTAAAAGAACAACAATGCAAGTACTTTTGCACATGACAATCATTTTGATGAAATGAGTTTCTTTTCAAATTTTTACTAAATATCAATTTAGATCAAACAAGGTAGGGAAAGAATGCATTGATTCATTCTTCTTCATAAGTGAAAATTGTCACATCAAATATAAATGAAATTCATCAAATTTTTTAACATATGTAGATGTCATGACCTACTGTGGAGTGTGAGATTCCAGATTCCATTCTTCCTTACCATGGTCATTTGGATAAGCATGCCTAACTCAATCAAGTTCTCGTCCTTCAACCTATTTCCTTCAGACACATTCTTACACTTGTCCACTTATCAGTAAAATTTAACCGATAATCTCATGAAATAATTTCTTTAATCACAAAATTGCATAATATTCATTTTAAATTTTGTCATTGTATTTTATCAAATTTCATAAATAAAAATGATAAATTCTATTTTCCAAATATTTCACTTTCCTCAATATTTAAAATGAAGTAACGAAATCGTGATATGACATCCTTCCCCACTAGAAAGAGACATCGTTGCGATGTATATTCAAACAAAATTGTTTCACATATTTATCAATCATATTGTTTTCAAGCCAAAACATCATAGCATACCAATCCAAAACATTAGGCAATAATATAAAGATAATAATCAATAGTCTATCTAAGAAAGCAAAAGAGCAAAGGAGCATTCTATCTCCTCTGCATCCTCCCAAGTAGTATTGTCCTCATGATACTGGTCCCATTGGACCTTATACTGAACAATGTCCCTGTTTCACAACTTGAAATTGTGTCTATATATAATTCTATTGGGCTCCACTAGAACCACTCCTAGATCCTCCACCTTTAAGGAATGCCAATCAAGTATGTGAGATGCATTTGGGTGGTATGGTTTTATCAAAGAAACATGAAACACATTATGGAGTTGAGCTAGAGTAGGGGGTAGAGAAATTTATATGCAACTAGGTTGATTACTTCCAACACATCAAACGGGCCCACGTATCTTGGAGCCAACTTGGATGATTTCCCGAAGGTAAGAGAGCTCTTATACGGATTGACTCTTAGAAAGACCTTGTCCTTGATTGCAAATTGTCTAAAGGTTCTATTTCTATCAGCATAGCTCTTTCTCCTATCTACTGCCTCCTTTAGTCTACTCTTAATAAGCCTCATCTTCTCTTCCATTTATTTTAGTATCTCAAGACCCACTATGATCTTGTCTTCAAATTTATCCCAATAGATAGGAGTATGACACTTTCACCAATACAGAACCTCAAAAGGTACCTTACCTAAGGATGCATGATGGGAGTTGTTATAAGAAAATTATACTTGTGGTAGATACTCTTCTCATTTATATTACTGATCCATACAGTACATCCGAAGAAGATCTTATATTACCTAATTCATTCTCTCAGTTTGATCATCAATTTGAGGATGGTAGGGTGAACTAAAGTTCAACTTAGTCCCCAATGTTGCATCCAAGGTGGTCCAAAGTCTTGATGTCATTCGTGTATCTTTGTCAGATATAATGGTCTCCGGTATTCCATGTAAACAAAAGATCTCTTGGACAAATTTCTTGGCCAAGTTCAATGATCCACCCTTAAGGTTCCTTGGGATAAAATGTGCCACCTTAGTCAACTTATCAACTACTACTAGAATGACATCATGCCTACTTTTTCTTAAAGGTAACCTCTATACAAAGTTCATACTAATCACTTGCCATTTATAGTCAAGTATATCGTGAGGATAAAGGAGCCCTGCTAGATGCATGTGATCAGCCTTGACTACTCCAAGCATCTAGATATGTATTCCACTACACCCCTCCTGAGTTTCATCCAAAAGTACAATATTTTCAATTCCACGATCATCTTTGTAACTTTGAGGTGTCCTGAATATGATGCATTTTGGACCTCATCTAGGACCAACTTCCTAAGCTCTCTAGAACTGGGATGTACATCCACCTTTGGTATCATAAGATACCATTTGGTTCAAAATTTTACCCATCAAATTGATGGTTTGATGGATTCTCTTCTAGAGCCTTTTTCACCTTCTCATAATTATCATCACCTTACAAGTATTGCATCACTTGCTATCTCAGATTGAATCTCATAGAGGTCATAGCTGCCAGATGTCTTCGTCTACTAAGAGCATCTACCACTCAATTTTCCTTTCCTTTTATATACTCAATTCCAAAGTCATACTCACTAACAAATTCTAGCCACCTCCCCTGACGTGCATTAAGTTTAGGTTGAGTAAACAATATATCTTTGTAGCATAGAAAAAAGTATTTCTTGCTTGATATGGGAATAATTAATGATAAATTAGACCTAATGGTTGCATTGATTTAGTGTTGTGAGGTGTTTTACACATCCACATTAGGTCTTGGACCCTTGCAAAATAAATAAAATGGATTTATCGATGTCTTGTAAAGGTGTTGTAAAGTGTTGTAAATGAATTTCATACTTTTCTAGGCTTTTATTAAGCATCTAAGTCTAATGGACCTATTTTTCCTTTAATTCAATATTATAAAATGTATTTAATTACATTCTCACACTAATCTAGAAGGCTTGTAAATTAAACCTAATTCTAATCTAGTGTTGTAATGTGTTTTACACATTCACATTGGATTTTGTGCCTTTCTAGGCTATGTGGACCTCATTTTAATGTTGTAAAGAGTATTTAATCACACTTTCACATTTAAATTTGTGTCCCTAGCCCTAATTACCCTTTATATCATCATTAATAGGTCCCTATGACCCCATATTGTGCATCGCAAGGCTTATTTTGATCAAAGACATGATAAAATCAACATATATACTTTATTTCTTCAGTCCTCAACATCCTAGCTAGAAAAGAGCTCTTGTGGGACCCATTAACCACTTTGGGTGAATGAGTCCCATCCAGAGTGGAAAATTAGTCCCATTTGGGCCATTTTCAAGGTTTGAGTGGGAAAAATTGGGTTTTAAGTTTAATTTTCCTCCATGTTGGCCTTGGGGATCAAATTAACAGGCATTTTAGGTGGATTTCCTATATAAAAAAGCTTTTAAACCCTAATTCATTTGTGCCTAATCATTCATTCATCATTCATCATCTCTCTCAAATCAAGCAAGCTAGGGTTAGGTTATTTAGAGAGCATTCAAGACCACTTCTAAGGCATCTAGGGGCAGATTCTTCATCCAATGTTGCAAAAATTCAAGATCTATCATCATGGAAAGTTTCTAATTCCTTCATTTCATGTTCATGCTTCATCTTATTTCTTCATTTGGTTTAATTACCTAAAAGGGGTTTGACCAAGGTAATCTCCCATTCCTTAACATTTAACATTTGTCTCTCTTTCTTTGTGTGGTTGCAGATTTAGGTACTTGGAAGACTTGGAAATCATTGAAGAATAGGTTAAAAAGTTTTTGAAGTCACCTCCTTGTTGGATAGGTCAAAATATCCACAAAAAGTCACTTACAGGCTCGAATTTGGCAGTTTTAGATCTAGACACCTAGAGGAATAGAAAGAGCAGACTAAGAGCTTCTGTTTCCAATTTCAGATTTTCAAAAAAGCCAAATTGGACTTATATTCCATTAGTGGTGTATGATTCCCACTGTACATTTTTTTTATAATTTTTTGTGGATTTGGATACCCATTTGGCTGAAATGGGCTCTAGTGCAATTTTCCAGATCTGGGACTAAGTCACTTAGAATGGCGTATGAGTCCCAGTAGGTCAAAATTCTAGAATCAATATAATTTCTAGCCTTCATTCTAGTCTCCACAAGTTTCTAGGTGCACACATTCATTTCTATAGTTTTCTTTTTTGTTTCACGGTCATTTCTAGGTCATTTAATATATGTTTGTATACTACACTATGTTTTCAAACACTTTACATTTTCCAAGTTTACACTTGGTGGTGAACCCCTCTTTTACATTTTTAGCCTTTAGAACCTTCCCTTTGATAGATTTCAATCTCCTTAGCATTGAAGTCTCAAGGGTTTTTTCTTGAATGAAGTGTTGATCTTTGTCTCTCTCCTTTTAGGTGCAAAACCCTAGAGGCGCAAAAGGTGACAAAAATATTTGGTTCATTTTGGTAAACCTGAATTTTGAATACCTTCTTTTCTAATTTTGAAGTCTATCATCATCCTGGAATTATTTTTTCATTAACATTGCATTCCATTTTGCATTAGTTAATTTGCATTCTAAGGTTTTAAAATTTTGCATTAGTGAAAGTGCATATAGTTTTCATTTTTGCATTCCAAATCATTGAAAAGCACCTGAAAACTACATTATCATTTAGTATTCAGGTCATAAAATATAAAAAACATCAAAACCAATTAATTTTTTTTGAAAATTTTGAAAAAAAACCTTACTGGGACTCATTCGCCATTTTGGGTGACTTAGTCCCATTCTAAATTTTTTAACTATCTTTACAGCATCAAAAACCTCAATTTTGTGCTTTCTAAGCCTCCTAGTAGCATATACTATAAGTCTGGAAAGTTTCATGAACATTTTTTTTAATGCATCTAGCTCAAAAACATCAATTTAGGGTAGTCATTTTTGAAATCATTTCAATTATGTAAGCCTCATTAGATTTGAAAATGATAACATTTATGAAATTTTGCATAACATGGATAGAAGTAATTTTCACTTTTGCATACACAATGTTTCTCATAAAACTTTTCATAAGTTTGATAAAAGTTCTTTTCATTCTTGGATATACATTGTTTACATTCTTAAAGCTTTGCATATATTGGACAAAATTGTTTTGCATAATTGGATATACATTGTTTACATTGCTAAAACATTGCATGAAATGGTTACAAGTGCTTTTCATTTTTGTTCAAACAATGTTAGTGTCTTACATATAACTAGACATACTAAGAAAAATTTCCTATCCCCTCTCTATGAGAGTGTTTTAGTGAAAGAGAATACAACCTTGGACATTCCTAACGATCATATTTGTTCTTCTCCTAATATCTCTCCTATTGGTGATGCAGATATTTTAGTAGAAGAACCAATCAATGAGTGTTTTGATAATCCTAGTTGTTTCTCTCCTCTTACTTCTCTTAGTGGACAAGACATCAATGAACAAGATAACACAGCCATATGTAATGATGACAATAACATTTGTTCTTCTCCTAGTATCTCTCTTATTTGTGAGAAAGATACTTTGATGTTAGAAAACATAGTCAATGAAGGTCATGAGAATTTTAGTTGTCCCCCTTCACCTAGATAAATCCTTATTAAGCAAGACAATCCAACCATTGATCATTCCCCTACTTACAAAAAAGTAATTCTAGACTAACCAACCTTTGACTATCAAGAATATTTGGTTTGTAGTCCTCCTAAAAACCTTCCTCCTAGGGAGGATATCATGATGCAAGACAAGGATAACATTAACAACAATGATATTATGCCCTTAGAAGAAGATAAAGAGGCAACATTAGACTCTCAATGACTAAGGGATGTTAATATTATTCAACCTCAACTCATCCTTTATCCACCATTACACAAACCTCAAAATCAAAACATAATGGAATTAATCCTCTACCCATCTAAGAATAATGTGTCGCAGCAATCGAGTCATAATACCGTTGCTCATACATATATCACTAGAAATAATCTGCAACCCCAACACCCAATCCCAACATCCCTACCTTTGCCTAATCCCATATTTCCTAGTGCTCTTCATTTTCCTGCACAAAGTGGAAAGGAGTATGATCTTGTTGAACAATTAAAGAATAATCCTGCTAAAATATCATTATGGGACCTTATTCAAGCCCCCCCATTATCACAACATGATTCAAAGTGATTTACAACAAGTTCCTATCCCTTCTAATGCACAACAAAATAATACAGTGGCTCTCATTCAAGGAATAAATGATGACATTTTTTTCCACCAAAGTGAACTCCCTCCTTTAGAAGTGCAAAACCAAAATGAAGCGTTCATAATAATATCTCAATATAAAAGAATAGGGATAAAGCGAACCCTTGTTGACAATGTCTCCGCTATTAATGTGTGTAGTGTAAACCTTCTTGACATGCTTAGAGTGGATAAACAAAACATTCGACTTGATTCTTTATCCATTAAGGGATTTGAAAATATAGGAAGACAATCGCTTGGTGTGATTACTTTGCCTATTACGGTTGGAAAGGTCACATTGGAAACATCGATCCATGTTATGCCTAACGATCTTTCATATAAAACCTCCTTTTAGGTAGACCATGGATTGATGCAATGAATGGGATGCCTTCTACTCTTCATCGTGTAATGAAGTATGTCTAAAACAACAAAGTGCACACACTTGAAGCTGACCCTAACCCCGACAATTGTTTAAACATTGAGAAAAGGAAGGAAAATCCCTTGAAAACATTAACACCAACTACACAAAAAGCACTCGTCTAGCAAAAATCTACATAACAACATGTTGAACAAGTCACAAAGCTATTAGAAGATGATCAGGGGTCCCTAGATTTCAAACATACATTCATGGGAAAGTACAAGATCATAAACAAAGACTCTAATAAGGGAAATGAAAAAGTATTCATGTCTACACAAAACTTAGATGACCCATTGAGAGCATATGCCTCAACCACTTTAGAACAAAAGACAAAAAATTACTCAACAAACTTTGAAGAAATCAACAACGAACAACCACCACATCCAAAAGCAATGAAAAAGCTTTATGGAAAAGGTTATGAGCTTATGAAGCAACATGGATATAGTGGAAAAGGATGTGGTGCTAGAGAACAAGATATCCTTGTCCCTATCGATCCCAACACATAAGAAATAGCTCATGGTCTTGGTTATTATCCTTTGACAAAAATAAAGAATCCTTCAATCAATATCAAAACCAACACAAACAATTCCTCTAAGCCAACCTTAACAATAGTGCACCCTGAAGTGATCAACACTAGTGGTCCTGATCGTTCTCCTTTGCAAGCAATGCAATAGAAAAATAAATCCTTGCTTAATGTAAATTCCATCTCACAAAACACTAATTCTTTGAGTTCATTAGATTTTACACCCTCCTATAAAGGAGAGAACCAAATCTCGACATCTAAAGAGTCTTGTGTAGGTATGACATCTTGCACATCTAAGCAAGATATATCTTTGTTGCAAATTAAAAGGATACCTTCTACCATTGATCAAGAGGGTATCTTGTTGAGACTCCTCCAAGACCACTTGATATCTTTCCCTCCAAGAACTCGAAATAAATTTTATTACAAAAATTCATTTTGTGCATATCTTTGAGTTCATGGAAATTCTACTAATGAATGTAAGGCTTTGAGTAGGAAAATCCAACACCTTAAGGAGCTTTGTGATCTTCCTTATGTGGGGGCACCTAATTCCTCTAATCAATACTGATTTTCACTCTACCATGTTTCTTATCAATTATTTCGGCTCACCCTTCTCCTACACTAGGTGGGGGCAAGGGGTTAGATAGCCTTGTTCTCATTTGTCAGTTTTCATTGCCTCTTTTGGCTAGTCGTTAACCTTTCATGAATATATAAGAGCAAGCTTGGGATGTGGACAACATTCCTTAAGCTGGCTTGCATGTGACATACTATATTTTTCATGATGTAGCTCAATTAAGAAACATATGACTTGGCATAGGGCTTTCCTAGTTAGCTCTCATTTCTTCTTCTACTTTAAATCAATTGCTCACAGAAATGGTGTTAGCAACCAATTTAAAGTGGGGGCATACATCAACACTCATATTTCATTGTGTGATTTTCTTTCTCTTGCAATTTCCTCTCTTAGAAACATTAGGTACAATGTTTCCCAAGATGAGACCTTGCACTTGTCCTCTATTGAAAACAAGATGAAACCATTTGTATTTTTCCTCTCTTAGAGACATTAAGCATGATGTTCCCTAAGATGAGACCTCACACAAAGTAAGAAAAATCCCTTTGAGCATTCCATTACACTATTTTTCATTTACAACATTTCTTTTTTTCATGAGCTCCAAGCATATGAAGTTTTGCTTGTCTCATGAATCTTAAAAAATGATTTTCTTTTGTGGCACCTCTTCAAAGTTATCAGGAGGTATAACTTTTTTGTATGGTTGAGCGGGAAGCCCAATCCAAGAAATGACTTTCCCCATAGCCACTTGCATGTGTGTGAACTGGTGCATACTAGCGATGAGTGTATGTTTCTAACCTTTTAGGAATTCTCACTCGATGGATAGCCAAGAGTTCTATCACCTCAGAGTGAGTATGCATTTTCTAGACAAATAGCCTAGATCTGATCCACATTGGGATGGAAAAATGATTGAAGCTTGATCTGATCTCTTATTTCACTTTTTCTTTTAGTCATTTCCATTGCATTCACGCATATCCTATTTTTCTACAAATCATTCACATTGTGCATGTCCTTTTACGCATATGTTGGCTTGACTTAGGATCTTGGATCCCAAGGGCTTTACTGATGCCTTGATCTTTGTCATCCTTTGTCATTTGCATTGGTACAAATGGATCCCTCCTGAATGTCTACTTTAGTGTGAGATTGAAGCAAGTTCATCCTCTCAGTAAAGTGGGGGCTATATGTAGTGTAGAAAAAAGTATTTATTGCTTGATATGAGAATAATTAATGATAAATTGGACCTAATGGTTGCCTTAATTTAGTGTTGTGAGGTGTTTTACACATTCACATTATGTTTTGGACTCTTGTAAACTAAATAAATTCCATTTATCGATGTCTTGTAAAGGTGTTGTAAAGCGTGTAAATGACTTTCACACTTTTCTAGACTTTTATTAAACATCTAAGTCTAATGGACCTATTTTTACTTTAATTCAATATTATAAAATGTATTTAATTTCATTCTCACATTAATCTAGAACGATTTTAAAGTAAACCTAATTCTAATTTAGTATTGTAATGTGTTTTACACTTTCACATTGGATGTTGTACTTTTTTGGGCTATGTGGACGTCATTTTAATGTTGTAAAGTGTATTTAATCACACTTTCACATTGAAATTTGTGTCCCTAGCACTAATTACCATTTATATCATCATTAATAGGTCCCTATGACCCCATCTTGTGCATCCCAAGGCTTATTTTGATCAAAGACCTAATAAAATCAACATATAAACCTGATTTCTTTAGTCCCCAACATCCCAACTAGCAAAAGAGCCCCCATGAGACCCATTCACCACTTTGGGTTAATTAGTTCCATCCAAGTGGGACTAAGTCACCTAGAGTGGTGAATTAGTCCCATTTGGGCCATTTTTGAGGTTTGAGTAGGAAAAATTTGGCTCTAAGTTTAATTTTCCTCCATGTCGGCCTTGGGGATCAAATTAACGAGAGTTTTAGGTAGATTTCCTATATAAAAAAGATTTTAAACCCTAATTCATTCACCCAATCATTCATTCATCATTCATCATCTCTCTCAAATCAAGCAAGCTAGGGTTAGGTCATTTAGAGAGCATTCAATACCACTTCTAAGGCATCCAAGGGTAGATTCTTCATCCATTGTTGTAGAAATTGAAGACCTATCATCATGGCAATTTTCTAATTCCTTCATTTCATTTTCATGCTTCATATTATTTCTTCATTTGGTTTAATTACCTAAAATGGGTTTGACCAAGACAAACCCCCATTCCTTAACATTCAACATTTCTCTCTATTTCTTTGTGTGGTTGTAGATTTAGGTACTTGGAAGACTTGGAAATCATTGAATAATAGGTTACAAAGTTGTTGAAGTCACCTCCTTGTTGGATAGGTCAAAATATCCACAAAAAGTCACTTACAAGCCTGAATTTGGCAGTTTAATGTTTAAAAACCTAGAGGAATAGAAAGAGAAAATCGAGACATTCCATTTCCACTTTCGGATTTTTAGAAAATCCAAAGTGGACTCATACACCATTAGTGGCGTATAAGTCCCACTGTACATTTTTTTCAATTTTTTTTGTGGATTCAGATACCCATTTGGCTGAAACGGGCTTCGATGCAGTTTTCCAGATCTGTGACTAAGTCTCCCAGAATGGTGTATGAGTCCCAGTAGGTTAAAATTCTAGAAACAACAGCATTTCCAACCTTCATTCTAGCCTCCAAAAGTTTCTAGGTACACAAATTCAGTTCTACATTTTTCTATTTTGTTTCATGGTCATTTCTATGTCATTTATTATATGTTTGCATACTACATTGTGTTTTCAAACACTTTACATTTTCCAAGTTTACACTTGGTGGTGAACCCCTCTTTAACATTTTTAGCCTTTAGAAAATTCCCTTTTTCAGATTTAAATCTTCTTAGCATTGAAGTCTCAAGGATTTTTTCTTGAATGAAGTGTTGATCTGTCTCTCTCCTATTAGGTATACAACCCTAGAGGCGCAAGAGGTGATAAAAATATTTAGTTCAATCTCAATCCTAGGTGATTTGTTTTGAGCTTAAATGGCTTCCCCAAAAGATATTATCTCCACATCTGTAGGGAATGCACTATAGATGCTAATTCCAACTCGTGTGGTACATAATTTACTTTGTGTTGTTTTAGCTTCCTATACTCATATGCCACCACTTTCCCTTCTTGCATTAAAATTGCTCCTACTCCATCTCCTGAAGCATCTGTGGTCACTAAAAATTGACCATCAGGATCTAGAATAATTAATACCAGAGCTGTAGTAAGCTTCTCCTTAAGGAACTAGAAAGCTTGATCACACTTCTCAGTCCACTCAAACATCTTTCCTTTCTTTTGAAGAGAAGTTATTGGGGCTGGTATTTTAGAAAGCCCTTGCAAAAACTTTGTATAGTAGCTAGCAAGGACCATAAAATTTTGCACCTCTAATACATTCTAAGGCATTGACCATTCTACAATTGCTTTTATCTTCTCTGGGTCCATAGAGACTCCCTTATCTAAGATAATGTGGCCTACGTAATACACCCTATCTTGATAAAACGAACACTTGGATAGCTTCCCAAAAAGCTTCTTTTCCCTAAGATGCTACAAGACTATCCTCAAGTGTCGATCGTCTTCCTCAATAGACTTGGAATAAACCAAAATATCATCAATAAAGATTAGGAGGAAATCATCCAAACAGTCTCGGAACACATTGTTTATAATATTCATGAAGGCTATAGGTGTATTGGTCAACTTGAAGGGTACAACGGTGAACTCGTAATTCCCATATCGAGTTTGAAAAGCCGTCTTTAGAATATATTCCTCCTTTATTCTCAACTAATGGAAACTAGACCTGAGATCTATTTTTGAGAATATTTTCACTCCATCTAATCAAATAATTCATCGATCCTCAAAAGAGGGTAGTGATTCTTGATGTTCACCTTGTTGAACATCTAATAATATATACATAGACACAAGGTTGCATCCATCTTTTTAACAAATATAATTAGTGCTCCCCAAGGTGACACACTAGGTCTGATATGCCCCTTATGTAACAACTCCTGTAACTGGACTTTCAATTCATAAAGCTCTATTGTGGTCATCCTATACGAGGCCTTAGATTGTGGCTCGAATCCTAGCACTAAGTCAATGGAGAAATAAAATTCTCACTTTAGAGGCATCTCAGTGAGATCTTTGGGAAACACATCTCAAAATTCCCTAAGAATTGGATAGTTTTCAAGATATGGTTCTCATTGTCAAGTTCACTGATATTCATAACATTTATGACACAACCCTTCCTCTGAGCTCTCTTAAGCTACATAGCTGAGATCTATTGGAGCTCCAGGGGTCACTACACCCCATGTACATCTCAACCAGGTTCCCATAGTCATCCATACAACTCACCATCTTATCCTCACAATTTACAATAGCCTTGTACTTAGTCAACCAATTGATTCCTAGGATTACATTATAGGATCCTAATGGTGCAACATAAAGGTTAACTTGGGTCATGAATTTGGGAAGTTCCAACTCACTAGAAAAGAGACATGAATCTACTACCCATTCTGCTCAATTTCCATACTGAACATACCGTGAATTCTTCATATAACCAGGTCAAATGGGTAGCTTAGAAACCATTCAAGGGTCTATGAAAAACTCAGTAGCTCCAATATCTATCAAAATAGAAATGGTTCAGCCATAGAGCTTACTTGTTAACTGTATCAAAGAAGCTTGGTACTCCGCTTGCCTGTTACCCACTGCTACATGGATCCTATGTTGCGGTGTCTACTATTGGTTTTATTCCTTTTGTGACCTCAAATTATGAGGGTAGTGAGATGCATAATGATCTCCCCCACAAGTGTAACATTTTTCATGCTATCCTTTCCAAATTCTAGACTGATCTTCTTTTGAGTGCCCCTATGTGTTGTTGTAGGCGTCATTTCCCTTGTTAGCCCTTTTAGTCCTTCTGCCTCGGTTTCTTTCTTACTTTTTGGGAGGGTCACCTTACCTTTTCAAGCCTCTAGTCTCATGGGACTTGTTTCCTTTCTATTTTCCACCCTTCCAAAATGTAACGACGAAAACAGCGTTCCCCACCTTCAAGGAGATGGAGCACAAGGGTAGGGTCCTCATATTTCACACTTGTTTCATTCAACGAAACCCTAGAGATCTCAATCTAGTGATGTAAAGGGGAAAGAGATCTTGCAATAGGGTGTCCTATGGTATGATTAGAGACTAAAGAGGGGTTTACCACCAAGCTAGGACTTAGAAAGACATAATATGAAAGACCTAATAATCAAACCTAATGACATAAAGAGTTGAATAAATGATCTAGAAATACATGTAAAACAGAATAGTAAACTGGAAAAGTATAGAGGTGCACCTAGAAACTTGTAGAAGCTTGAACGAAGACCTGAAATACTAAAAATTCATAATTTAAAGCACATTGGGACTCATACACCAGGCTAGGTGATTTAGTCCTAGATTAAGGTTTCTAGGTAGGAACAAGAATTTGGTAGAGACAATTTGGAGCACCTAAAAATTGGAAAGTCCACTATACTAGGACTCATATGACAAAAGTAGTTTATTAGTCAGGTACTTGGATTTTTGAAAAGTCAAAGACTAAATTTTCTCTTCAACCTCTACTCTATCTTGTTAACCTGATTTCTAGATTTGAAATACTGAATTTTTCTCTGTAGATGCCTTTTAATGATCTCCTAAACAAGGTGACAACTTGGATAAATTTGTAACTTTGACAACTTCATTCCAATCTTTCTCTTCAATGTTCCTTCAACCTATATCTACAAATCACACACTAAAGAGAGGTAAAAATGTTGTTTTGTTAGTAGAAAGGGGTTTGCCTTGGTCAAACCTCGTTTTGGTAATCAAACCTTGTAATGAAATCAAATGTAAAGGAGTAATGATGAATGAACAAAATGATATGTTGCAACTCACAAAACCCTTGGAATAAAATGCTGCAAACATGTATGAAATGGATCTAAAGGATGTAGATCTTGAATCTTTCTTGAGTTTGTAGGTCTTGAATTGAATGCTTGCTTGAATCATGAAACCCTACATCACAAATACTGGCTCAAAAAAAAAACATGATGCATGATGACTTTGACATGGTGATGACTTTGACATGATGCTTGGTACTTGAATAATGCTCTCAAACACTTTATAATAAGCTCTTGAATGCTCTTGTAAACTCTTGTAAACTCCAACTTGCTATTATGAATGCTCTCATGAAAGTCTTAAGTGAAAATAAGTGAAATAACCTTGTATTTATACTTGTTTTTTCATAATTCCTCAAAATTACAACACTACAAGGTGACATCAGATCTAGGAGAATAAAATCCCACCAATAATTTGAATTTAATTTAGGTTTAAGCCATATGAGACTCATATGCTAGAATGGCGTATGAGTCCCATTAGGCTATGCTTTGGGACACATTTATCAAGAAATGCTTAGATTGATGTGAAATCCAAATCAGGACCCCAAAACTTAGGTGGGACCCATAAGCCCAAGGTGGTGTATGAGTCCCAAATCACTAAATTTGGTCCATACAATCCAAAAACACATGAATTATGATTCAATGTTGGTTTATGCCAAGATTATCCTCAAAAAGATGCATTAATTAAGGCTTATGGATGCAAAATAAGGCCAATTCAAGCATAAAGAAGCCCAATTTTTTAATGAAACCCTAGATTAGTGTGAAAGTGTAAAGATACACTTTACGACACCCTAAATAAGGCACAATTAGGTTCATTTAGGTTACAAGGTCCCAATGCCTAATGTGAATGTATTAAACACATTATAACACTAAATCAATGCCACATTAAGCTTAATTTAACAAGGGAGAGCCAAAAAAAATGCAAAAATGTAAGGGGATACATTTTCCATCATTACATTTATCCCCCACTTTAGCGAGAGGAGGAACTTGCTTCAAAAACTCATAGTAAAGTAGGAAAACTAGCATAAAGAGGGGTTCAAATGTACTAATGCTAGTAAGATAAGACAACAACGATCAAGAGTGATGATCAAGCCCCTAGGATCAAGATCCTATGAAAAACCAACATGTAAATGATAAAGATAAATTTGACAAGTCACAAGCATACACTGCCAAAGACATACATAGAAATAGGAAAATAAAAAGCAAAACAAAAGGGGTGATCAAGCTTCGATCATTTTTCCTACATGTTGTGGATCAACTCCAATGTACAACCATACCAAATCTATACCTCTTGATAAATTTGATAAGGTGCCACACAACAATGAACTTGGAGCTTCATGAGGCAAGCAAAGCTTCGTATGCTTGAAACTCATGAACAAACAAGATGGATCCATAGGAAAGAAAAATGTGTTATGCAAGGTGGCTATATAATAGGTATTATAAATGAAAAAGTAGTGTAATGTATGTTCAAATGAGTTTTTCTTAGTTCATGTAAGGTCTTAACTTAAGGAAGATTTTTCCTAATGTCTCTGAGAGAGGACCAATCAAAGAATAGAAGATTCACAACTTAGGGGATGTAGTGTGTATTATCAAGCCATTAAGAGGAATATAATATGATAAGAGAGATCACGCTCTTGAGGGACATCCTACCCAATGTCACCAAAAAAAGAAAAAGATGCATCACATGAAGTAAGAATACTATACAATGAAGCATGAATTTAAAACGAATAATTCTAATGTATGCTCCCACTTTAAAGAAATTGCTAAACACCATGTTGTGAGCAATTACTTTAAAGTAGCAAATGATAAATGATAACAATAAAGAGGACATGAGAGCTTATTTGGAAAGCGTTATGCCAAGTCATATGTTTCCAAATGAAGCCGTGTCATGAAAAGAAGGAGGGGTTACCCCCAAAATGAAATCCTAAAATCACATAAGGGATCCATTGATCTGGGGTCAGTATGTTCTTTCTACAATGCTTCTAGAGAGCTCAAAACTGTCATCATTCCCAAAATAATCATGGAATAGGAAGAATGACACAAAAGAGAGTGAACAAAAAGAAAAATCCTTTTGGGTTAACATGGAAGAGACCTAAATGTCTCAACTCTTTACGTCATCCAAAAAAGGGAAACACATGACAAATGAAAAGATAAAGGAAAATATATTAGGTCCATATGGAAGAGATGTGAATGTATTGATGCCTTGTGTCATCCCCAAAAGGAAAATATAAGAAAAAGTAAAAGATAAAATATTTACAAAATAAAGAAGAATGTAGGTATAAATAGAGGAATGTCACATAGAGAGAGAGAGAGACATCAAACAAAATAGAACGTGGGATCACATTACGCACATGCAATCACACAAAAGAAAAAGAAACAATGAAAAAGACTAGTGAGGCACATGCAAATCAACCTATTAGCAAGTCATCCACATCCCAATCATGTTCATGTATACAAAAGGCAGACAACTAGCCAAAGGGACAATAGCAGGTGTTGAACTAGGGTCATCACCATGTTCAACACTCTTCTTAGGAGATTTCTCGTTTATGCTCATAGAAGAGGAAAACAATGTGTTCAATTCATTATGCACCTCATCATCAATTTTAGTAACCTCATCATCATCATCCAAATTAATCGTGCAATAGGAGGTCGAATGATAATGTCTAAATAAGGGTTTAGCTCCTATTGCAGTTGCAGTATAGGATCCTTTTGTTGCAAAGAGGGATACTCATCGTGTATTGCTTCATTTAGGTTTGGATGTTGATTTTCTTTGTTGTTTTCTTCATTTAACCTTTGAGCAAGGGCATGAGGTCTATGCCTATGCTCTCTAGCATTTTTGTTTCTTTTGGTTCAATTTCAGGTTGTGTTTGTATAGGAGTGGATTTATCAACAATAAGTTTATTTTCTTGCCTAAGGGGAGCAAAGGAACCATGGAAGGTTGTTCAACCACTTTATCTTTAGCTTTGTAAACTTTTTTTATCTTAGGAGGTGTGATGGGATTGTTTTTGTTGTTTATTGGTATTTTGTAAGTGATAGGTAAAGGTTTTGTCTTAGGATGGTCTTTGGTTATTTGGAATATATTTAGGGTCGATCATGGATTCGTCAAGGATGGTAGGCTCGATCATAGGCTGAGGTATGTTTGTAAGGGATAGTTTTTCTATACATTTCACATTAAAATTTTGGTAGGATTTGAAAAACAAGTCTTCTCTAGGTTTAATAGGTTCCATAGGCTCAGGCCAAAGGAAATCTAATGAAAAGTTCCCTTGAGAAGAGAAAGGATTAAAGCCACTATGATGCACAGTAAATATTTCATTGTCAAAGGGAAACTTTAAGCATTTATGCACGATTGACAGGATAGATTCCATGGAGTGTAGCCATGGTAACCAAGCTTCACACAAAACTGATCCAATGTCGAGATGATGAAGAATGTGACATATAATTTTTTTGGTCCTATTTGTAAAGGAATGGTGATCGATCCCATCGTAGGGCAAGAAAAACCATTATGCATTTTTATCCTTGTTTTCGGTTTATCATATGTTTCTTGATAGAGTTCATGCACAAGTAAGAATTATTCAGTGATCATATTCTCTCCATAGAAAGGATCAATTAATATCCCATTAGTGGGCTTTTCATTGATTCGGCCAGCTATGTAAAGAGGACCATTGGGTGCATTTCTAATTATATCTTTAGATGAGAAACCAATGTCAAGAGGATTTCTAGTTCAACTCTTATGAGGTTGATTTTTGATCAAAACAATCAAACCTTTTTCAGTAGTATCTATAGGACCTTTTTCAATAGTATCCATAAGACTTTGTTGAATTGTATCAATGTTCTTATCGTCCATGTCAACATTCACCACATCATTCTTTGGAGTTTCACTAGCTTTGACAAATGAAATATTATGATTAGGCATAGGGTTGGTAAATATTTACAAGTTTTGATTGGGAGGGGAAAAAAATTTATTCCCTTGATCATTAACACCACCAACTCAAAGTCGACCAGAATCAATGAGGTCTTGCACAATATGTTTAAGACACTTACAATGATTCGTGTCATGTCGATTTTGTTGGTGATAATGGTAGTAAGCATTCGATCTAAAATTTAGAGGTAAATGATTATTAGGATTGGGAGTTTTAACGAGAGGAAGGGTGATCATTTTATTCTCTAGAAGTTGTGACATTGCATTATGGAGGTTATCAGGTAAGGGAGTGAATTTTCAAGCCGGATCCCCAAATGTGAAAGGGGTTGTCTTCCTTATAGCAGCTACTTGGGCATCAACATGTTGAGTTGTTTGTTGAGGGGGATTAATTTTAAGGAATCCATTATTATGTTTCTTAAAAGGTTGGTAATTTTTTTGGTTTGTGGACTCAGACTTCTCAGGTCAGATAGAGGTGGGTTTTGTGTCACAACTACTAACCATATTTTGATAATCATGGAGGGAAGTACATAAGTGTATGAAGGAAGGAAATTTCATAATAGTAAGCTTATCTTGTATCTTATTTTGCAAGTTATAAATGAACATCCGTTGAAGGCAAGGATTGGGAATCTTTATGTTGATTTGGGAATAAAGTGCTTGGGAGCATGAAATGAAGTCAATAACTTTTTCATCATCTTTTTGCTTACATCTCAACAAATCAGATAAGGTAATTTTAGGAGCTATATGCACTTGGAAATGGTTTATAAAGGCCTCAAAGAGTTCATTGAATGAAAGAATTGAGTTTTTCGGTAATGGGAAAAACCATTCTAAGGCAGTATCCTTCAAGGATCTAGGAAAAAGCTTATCCAAGAGCTTATCCTCAAGGACAAAATCACTACATAATGCAGTGTAAGGGGAAACATGGTTAGAAGGATCTCCTTTCCCACCATATTTATCGAATCTAGGAATCTCTAGACCTTGTGGTATCAATGTTCTCAATATCTCCAAGGATAAGCGATTTATTTTGACATAGTATGTAGGTTGGCCATGTTGATTTTTGGTTTTTAGTGGAAACTTTCTTTTGGAGGGATGAAACAATTTGCAAAAGTTGATTTATGATGGCATCACTGTTTGTATTTTGAGATGGAGGTGAATATGGTGGAGGTGTATATGTGTTCAAGTGACAAGTGAGTTGAATTATTATGGGAGGTGAAGTGGTAGGGGATATGATGTGCGATGCCACAAAGGTACTAAGAATACTAGTGGAAATACCCAAGGTAGGAATGACATTACTAAAAGGTTGCATTGTTGTTGTAAGTTAAGGGTTGGTATAGGTAGGAATAGAGGAAATGATTGTGAGAGGAGGAATTTGGGTTCCTCGGCTTTGGAAATTGTTTGAAGGTTGAGTAACACTAGTAAGTTTACCAAAAATCTATGCTAGGTTACACACAAGTTCAACTCCATCTTCAATTTTAATCATGTGGTGCATGTTATCTATAGTAGGGATAGCAATGGTTGAAATTTTTTTAGTACTTACTTGATTTTGTAGGTTTGCTAAGTCTTCATGGATTTGAATTATGTTTTCTTAAGAAATACTAGCAACCATTGTCTCAACATTTGTCACACTACTTGAAGGAAAAGAGTTGAGAAGGGTATGGTCCATACCTAGTTAACTAGTGTCAACACACGTAGTGAAAGAGCTAGATAACCCAAGATCCAGGATGATTGTGCTATCGCGGGATGACATGAGTCTCGAAATTTGTCTCACTATAGTATTAGCAATAGGACACAAAGTTGTAAAGCTCATGAAAGGGGTAATCAATGAAATGCAAGATGCAATATATGAACACAAGATAAATGCTTTTCTCTAATTTTGATTCAAATGCAATTAAGCTAGATGCAATGAAAGGAATGTAACAAAAACTCTGCAAACTAAAATAGATAACTAACAATACTAAACAAAATCACAGAAAAAAAGTTTTTAATGCTCTAAAATGCAATCTAAAATCCGAAACCGGACTAAATCTCCTAGAGGGGCGTATGAGTCCCAATATATGTTTTTTAGGGGTTTGAACAGTGAATAAAAGTTACCACCAAATACCTAGAAATCAGGAAAAAGCACATCTAATAGGACTAAATCACCTAGAAGGGCGTATGAGTCCCAATTTAGGGTTTTTGCACTGTTTTCAACAAATTCTATGTGAATGTTATCTTTTCTTCTTTGATTGATGTCTAGACTAAGTGCAATTATAGTTCTCAGATGAAATTCAATTATGCAAGACGAAAAAATGCAATCTATATGCACTTTCACTAATGCAATATTTTGAAACCCTAGAATGCCAATTAACTAATGCAAAACCTAGTGCAAAGTTAATGCTTGAGCTAGATCTAGGATTATAATGCACTCCAAATTAGAAATAGAATGTTCTAAATGCAGGTTCACCAAAATGTAACGATGGAAATAGGGCAGCCCACCTTCAAGGAGATGGAGCACAAGGGTAGGGTCCTATTTCACACTTGTTTCATTCAATGAAACCCTAGAGATCTCAATCTAGTGATGGGTATGTGCAGGATCATCATGGAAAAGGTAGGCCCTTAAGTGGCAAAAAATTTAGGAAAATCAGAGTTAGGCAAATTTGACATAAAAATTTGAATAAGTTATCTATATTATTTCAAAAATATGTAAGAAGAGAATCTGTAGAAAATTGAATGTAGTTTCTAAACTACTAGGTTTATTTTAAAAATAAATAAATCTATTTGGTGAAAAATTGAAATTTCAATGCAGTAGTACTTAAATTTCAGGGAAAAATAAAGTAGGTGTATGTCTAACCACCCTAACCACAATAAAATGATAATATTTTTTTATAATATTTTAGATATAAGTAGAGGACTCATGTCCCAATGTGATGCATATTTTTTTGTAATTTTTTTCAAAGTAAGTAATTAATTATGAATTTTTTATTACAAATTTTAAAAAATGTTAAAACTTGTATGTCTGACTACCTGAACTTGGTCAAAACTTCATAAAATTCAATTTTATTTTCTTTTTAATCCTATAGTATGAAAAGCATAGAATGTGACGCATGTTTTGGATTCAAAAAATGTGATACTGTTTGAAAGCTATAGATATTTTTCAATCAGCTTATCAATTAGGACTTTAGTCATAATTCAAATAGAAAATGAATAATAATTATTTACTAAATTCAAAGTAAAGAATAATTTATATTGGTGGAAATTTGGGAATCTCATTTAAAATCCCTTTTCGTTTCATCAATTTTAGGTAAAAAAAAAGTTGTCAGCCACATGGGCCATCATATCAGTTACATATTGCTACTTTTTGGCCCATCATGATCTTGCACATACCCTGATGTAAAGTGGAAAAATATCTTGTAATTTAGGGTATCCTAGGGTATGATTAGAGACTAAAGAGGGGTTCACCACCAAGCTAGGGCTTGGAAAAACATATAATATATGTAAGACCTAATATTCAAACCTAATGATATGCAAGACTTGAATAAATGATCTAGAAATGCATGTAAAATAAAACTGTAAAATTGAAAAGTACAAAGGTGCACCTAGAAACCTGTAGAAGCTTGAATGAAGACCTGAAGTGCTAAAAAAGCTAAATTTAATGCACACTAGGACTCATACACCAAGCTGGAACACCTGGAAACTAGAAATTCTGCTATATTGGGACTCATATGCTAGGAGTGGCATATCAGTCCTACTTTTCCTTTTTAGAAAGTCGAAGTTTGAATCTTCTCTTCAACCTCTACTCTATCTTCTCAACCTAATTTTTAGATTTGAAATGCTAAAATATTCTCTATAGATTTCTTTTAATGATCTCCTAAACAAGATGATAACTTGGATAACTTTGCAACTTTGACTTATTTCCAATCTTTCTCTTCAATGTACCTTCAACCTAGATCTACAAATCACACACTAAAGAGAGGGAAAAATGTTGTTTTGTTAGTAGAAAGGGGTTTTCCTTGGTCAAACCCTGTTTTGGTAATCAAAGCTTGTAACGAAATCAAATGTAAAGGAGGAATGATGAATGAATTAAATGATATGTTGCAACTCACCAAACCCTAGGAATAAAATGCTACAAACATGTATGAAATAGCTCTAAATGATGTAGATCTTGACTCTTGCTTGAATGTGTAGATCTTGAATTGAATGCTTGTATGAAGCATGAAACCCTACATAAAAAATGTTAGCTCAAAAACAAACTATTCATAAAATGTGTCTCAACCTTGTAATTATATGCATTTTATTGTTGATAGGATGTATATATATTTAAATATATGTTTCCTAGTTACACCGATAGGTGTATACAATGGTAGCACGAAGCGAAATGTGAGCATGCTAAATTTTTTAGGAAACTTCTAGAATGGCTGGCATACATTTAATAAAGGATATATTGTAAATCTAGACAATTCATTATTAGGTTTTAGATCTAATGGAAGATATTTGGTTGGCCTATCTTTACCTAGAATGTAACTCTATTTTATGAAGGCAATGTATTATGACTGAGTTAGAGATTGTGATGATTTTTGAGAGTCTGATAGCGGTCATGTTGTCTCCTTATCTTTGAGTGGTGATACTCCTGTGAGAAGTTTGATCTGCATGTATATTGTAATCTTTGTGATTTATTGAATAATATATTGAGAGGCTTTTAGAGTGTGGGTTTTTTCTCTCAAAACAGTTTTCCCCACGTAAATCACTATGTCATGGTATGCATGATATTTATGTCTATTTATGTTTAAGTTATTGTAACTGTTAAAGATCTGTAAAATTTTTACATTATTATCCTCTCAATATTAGTGTACGAAGTTGTTTCGAGCTACCTTAGCTTCCTTACAAGTGGTATCAAAGCTTGATCAACTTTGGTTTCAGTTGTGGGTTGTTGGAATTTTTGAACTAAATGAGATTTGATTGGGAGGTTGTGTAGAAGAAAATTTGTGATCTTGTTGAAGGAAATTTCAGATGGAAAGTTCATCAGGGAGAATACAGGTGGAGAAATTTTCTGGAAATAATTTTGAGATGTGGAAGCTAAATATGGAGGATCTATTGATAGATCAAGATTTGTGGGATGCTATTGATGAGAATGTTTCAAGGCCCGTAGATCCTACTTAGACTGCTCAATGTGATGTTCATATGGACTGTAAAGCCAAGGGTCTAATTAGATTGTGCTTGGAAAAATTCATTTTAATTAATGTCCATGAAGAGACTTCTACACACAAACTATGGAAGAAGCTTGGTGAGATGTATCAAGCCAAATATTTAGTGAACAATATTTTCTTGAGGAAGAAGTTGTATTCCTTAAGAATGGAAGAGGGTGGATGAATTACAGATCACTTGGAAGAATTCAATATATTGGTGGCCCAGTTGGCATTAGTTGGTGTTAAAATGGATGAGGAAGAGAAATGTTAGATCATGCTTTGTTCTTTGTCTGATTCATGGGATTCTCTTTTTATGGCTATTGGGAGTACTTCTGTTATTTTGAAACTGAAGATGTGGTTGGTTCTTTAAGTTTTGAAGAGATGAGGAGGAAGGTATCCATCACTGCCAAGGAGGCCTTAAATGTTCATGGAAGACCTAAGGAAAAAGCAAAGAAAAATGAGAAGCATGATAGATACAAGTCCAGGGGGAGATCTAAATCTCCTAGAAAGTCTAAAGTTATTTGTTGAGGCTGCGGTAAGCCTGGGCATGTTCATAAGGAATGCAAAGAAGAAAAGAAGAAAAAGAAGAAAGTTGATTATGATTCTGAGTCTGAGAAAGAAGATGGCGACACATTCATTACAACTTTGGCAACTCGTGCAGGTAATGATGCATGGTTAATTGAATTAGGTGCATCTTTCCATATGAACTTTAACAGAGATTTATTTTTTGAATATGAAGAATTTGATGGAGGTAAGGTGTACTTGGGTGATGATTCTCACTTATACATTGTTGGTCATGGTAAAGTTAAAATGAAATTTCCTAATGGTAGAATAAAAAGGATTAATGGTGTGTTGCATATCCCTAGATTAGCACAAAATTTTTTATCTGTGAGGAAACTAATAGATGCAGGTGTGTAGGTAGTATTTTCTAATGTAGGATGCAATATGGTAAGAGGTTTTATGGTGATTGCTAGAGGTGTTAGATATGACACATTGTATAAGCTTGATGCATGCACTGTTGAGTGCAATAGTACTTTTTTGAAAAACAAGTTTGGGGAAGAAGTGAGGGTTTCACCTTTAGTAGATGGTCATGGATTTTGGGTACCTAAAGGTGCTCTTTCTTCTGAGAAAAAGTTAACTACAAAGAAAACTATGTTATGGCACTAGAGACTTGGCCACATTGGAGAAAAGGGTCTAAGGACCTTGAAAAATAAAAACCTTGTTGAAGGTTTTCCTGATTGTAATCTTGAATTTGATTTATGTAAGCATTGCATTTATGGAAAACAAAATCGTGTTCATTTTTACTCAAGTTCTCATAAATCTTGTGGTGTATTGGATCTTATTCATTCTAATGTCTTTATTCCTATAGATGTTCCTTCAATTGGTAAATCCACATATTATGTTTCATTTATTGTTGATTATAGTAGAAGGAAATGGGTATATTTCCTAAAGAGTAAATATGAAGTTTTTTAGTTGATTTAAAGAATTTAAAGCAATGGTTGAGTTGTGTCTAGACTGGAAAGAAATTTTTTTTTTTGAGAACTGATAATGGTGGTGAATTTTTCGCTAATGATTATGATAAATTTTGTAAATATTGTGGTATTCATAGACAGAAGAAAAATTTGTATTCTCCACAATAGAATGGAGTTGTTGAAAGAATGAACAAGACACTAATGGAGAAGGCTAGGAGTATGTTGAGTGGTGTTGGTCTAGAATTTTTTTTTTTGGCTGAAGCTATTGCCACTTCCTGTTACTTGATTAACATGTCTCCTACATTAGCTCTTGTTGATAAAATGCCTATAGAGGCATGGTTGGGTCATAAGCCTTCATTAAGAAATCTTAGAGTTGTTGGTTGTGAGGAATATGAACATGTGCCAAAGGAGAAGTGAAAAAAGTTGGAGAACAAGGCTGTGAAATGTATCTTCATCGGATATAATTATGGGGTGAAAGGATACAAGCTTTGGGATCCTGTTGCACAAAAGGTAATAAATAGTAGAAGTGTTATTTTTAGAGAGACTAAGCCTTCTTCTATTACATTATAGCTAGAACAAAGTAAACAAGAAGATGTGATTCAATTTCCTTCTACACCTGAGAATGTGAATTGAGGCCCAAGGATAGACAAGAAGTTGAGGGGAGCTCATCTAGCTCTAGATCTTCAGAAGAGGAGGAAGAACCTCCAACTCAACTCGCTTGTAGGTATACAACACATAGACAACCATGTGAAAGGTTTACACTTGATGATTGGAGATTTATTTTTTCTTTGAATACTAACATGGATGAACTCAAATTTGTAGAAGAGGCACTAGGTATGAATGATGTAGAATCCTAGAAGATTGCTATGGATGAAGAAATGAGATCTTTGGAAAATAATGATATGGGATCTTGTACCATTTCCTGAAGGACAAAAACCTATTTGTTGCAAATGGGTGTTAAAGAAAAAGATTGGTTTAGATGGAAGTATTGAGAAATACAAAGAAAGGTTGGTTGTGAAAGGTAACTGTCAAGTTGAGGGTGTTGATTATGGTGAGATATTTTCTCCTGTTACAAAAATGACATCCATTAGATTTTTTCTTTCTAATGTTGTTGCTTTTGATTTAGAGGTTGAGAAAATGGATGTGAAAATGACTTTCCTTCATGGTGATTTGGAGGAACTGGTATTTATATGACACAACCAGAGCACTACGTGGTGAAAGGTAAAAGTAAATTGGTTTGAAAATTGAAGAAATCTTGGTATGGCTTAAAGCAGAGTCCTAAGATGTGGTACCAAAAAATTGATACATATGTGTTGATTTTGGGATTTGATCATTCTAAATTAGATCATTGTGTTTATTATAAAACTAATGGTGATCGTTTCCTATTTATTGCATTATATGTTGATGATATGCTATTTATTGGAAAAGGGAAAGGTATGATTTTAGAACTAAAATCTCAACTTGCTAATAAATTTGAAATGAAAGATCTTGGTGTAGCTAAAGATATTCTTGGGATGGAAACTAAAAGAGATTGAGTGAACAGAAAGCTATATCTTGGCCAAAGTAAGTATGCAAATTCAATTTTACAAAGGTTTGATATACAAGATTGTAGACCATTGTGTGTTCTTGTTTCAATTGGAACAAAGTTATCTATTTAAGATTGTCCAACATACCTATTAGAGATGGAAGACATGAGTAGAGTGCCTTACTAGAGTGTAGATGGAAGTTTTTTGTATGTTATGGTTTGTACTAGACTAGATATTGCCCAAGCAGTGGGAGTTCTTTCCAGATATGTCTAGTCCTGGTAGATTTCATTGGGATGTAGTTAAAAGAGTCTTCAAATATTTGTAGGGTACCTCACACTATTCCTTATGTTATCATAGTAATATGACTAAAGATGAAATTTCCCTTGATATTCATGGTTACCTAGACTCATACTAGGAAGGTGATGTTGATTGTAGAAAATACTCCAATGCTTATGTGTTTACTTTATTTGGTGGTGCAATTAGTTGGATGAGTAAGCGATAGGTTGTGGTTGTTTTGTCCACTACTAAAGTAGACTATATGGCAGCTACTCATACTTGTAAATAATTCATTTGGATTAAGAGACTTTATTTAGATATTGGTATAAAACAAGGTGTAGTGACAATTTATTGCGACAGTCATAGTACGATATATCTAGCCAAGAACCTAACATTTTATTCTAGGACTGAGTACATTGATGTACAATATCATTTTGTTAGAGATATGGTTGAAGATGGCAAGGTGAAGCTGGTTAAGGTAGAGACTTTGATGAATGTTGTTGATTCTTTAACTAAGCTAGTGAGCGCAGAGAAGTTTAGATGGTGTTTAGAGACTATGGGCCTTTTGGCCCCTAACAATTAAAGAGACGATGTTTACACCCTCACATTTCTCTTGCAACTTATTTGACAAGTGGGATATTTTTTGGGAAAATGTGTCTCAACCTTGCAATTATATGGGGTTTATTGTTGATAGGATGTATGTATATATATATATATATATATATATATATATATATATATATATATATATATATATATATATATATATATATATATATATATATATATATGTTTCCTAGTTACATCAATAGGTTTATACAATGGTAACATAGAGAAAAATGTGAGTGTGTTAAATTTTTCATGAAACTTCTAGAATGGCTTGCATACATTAAAATAAAGGATATATTGTAAATCTAGACTGTTCGTTATTAGGTTTTATATCTAATGGAAAATATTTGGTTGGCTTGTCTTGCCCTAGAATGTAACTCTATTTTGAGGGTGTTGTATTATGATTGCGGTAGAGATTGTGATGATTTATGAGAGTTTGATAGTGGTCATGTTGTCTCTTGGTGATACTTTTATGAGAAGCTTGCTCTGCAAGTATATTTTAATCTTTGTGATTTACTAAATAATATATTGGGTGACTTTTGGAGTGTGGGGTTTTTCTCCCAAAAGGGTTTTCCCCACGTAAATCACTATGTTGTGGTATGTATGATATTTATGTTTATTTTTGTTTAAGTTCTTGTAACTATTAAAGATCTGTAAAAGTTTTGCATTATTCTCCTCTCAAGATTATTGTAGGAAGTTGTTCTGCTACCTTAGCTTCCTTACACAAACATGATGCATGATGAATTTGACATGATGCTTGGTACTTTAATAATTCTCTAAAACACTTGATAATCAACTATTGAATGCTCTTGTAAAATCTTGTAAACTCCAACTTTCTATTATGAATGCTCTCATGAAAGTCTTAGGTGAAATGAGTGAAATAACCTTGTATTTATACTTGATTATGCCTAGTTCATCAAAATTACAATGCTACAAGCTAACATCAGATCTAGGAGAATAAAATACCACCAATAATTTGAATTTGATTTAGGTTTAATCCACACAGGACTCATACACCAGAAGTACTGTATGAGTCCCATTAGGCTATGCTTTAGGACATGTTTTTCAAGAAATTCTTAGATTGATGTGAAATTCAGATCGGGGCCCCAAAACATAGGTGGGATCCATATGCCCAAGGTGGAGTATGAATCCCAAATCACTAAATCTAGGCCATACAATCCAAAAACACATGAATTATAATTGGATGGTGGTTTATTTCAAGATTATCCTAAGAAAGATGCATTAATTAAGGCTTGTGGATGCAAAATAAGGCCAATTAAAGCATAAAGAAGCCTAATTTATTAATGAAACCCTAGATTAGTGTGAAAGTGTAAAGGTACACTTTTTGACACCCAAAATAAGGCACAATTAGGTTCATTTAGGTTACAAGGGCCCAAGACCTAATGTGAATGTGTTAAACACATTACAAAACTAAATCAAGGTCACATTAAGGTTAATTTAACAAGGGAGAGCCCAAAAAATTGTGAAAATGTAAGGGGATACATTTTCCCTTATTACATAAAATATTTTGTTTCTGAATTGAGGCTTGGAGTCTAATCACTTGTGAAGATTGGACAATTGCTGCAACTTCTGTACTTGCTTAATAGCCTTCTTAAAAGCTTCTACCATAGTATGAGGATTATGAAGATCGACTTCTGCTCCAATGTGGGGTCTCAGTCCCAATATCAACTTTCAAACCTGGAAATGCTCATTGGATTGATACTGTGACACATACTTAACAAAGTACTGGTAAAATTCTCCTAGTACTACACTACTATTAGGCCTCCCTAGGTCATATTTTAAAATTTAGTCATTTTCTTGTCGAAGAAAAGTTGTGGCAGCCTCTTCTTTCTAAAATCTATTCAAGGAAAATGTCCCAAGTAATCCCTTCTTGTGGTAGTCTCCCTTTGACCTTCTCATTCTCCCACCAAGTAGCTACTTCTCTAGACAATTAATGTGATACTCAAGTAGCCTTGGTTTGATCTGATAGGTTGCAAAGCCCAAAATATTTTTCCATCTTTATGATCCAGGCCTCAGCCCCATCTCCAATGGCCTTGCCATTAAAATTTGGTGGTGCTAACTTCTTAAGATCTTTTCCCAATTCTTCCTCAATCCAACTTATATTTCAATCCCCTTCTCCTTGGTTGGATATCTCATTCATGAGAATCTCATCTTCCTGTACCCCTCATACCTCTTGTTCCAAATGGTTCATTCGAGTTTCTTGCTGGTTCAAGAGTTCCAGAATTTGGTCTAGTCACATGTTTGGCCCATTGTCCTATCCCCTACTACTTGCATCTTGTTTGTTGGTCGCCATGGTGACTCACACTCGATTTGCATCATGGTCACATTTAGTGTTCAAAAACAAGGTTTTATGTTTATGCTATTACATCCATGCAATACAAAGCAAACAACATGCAATCCTAGAAGAAAAAAAAGAATATATACATATTTATTTCAACAAGACAAGCCTTCAAGCTTCACACCTTTAATAAAAAAGGACTTTGGTATGTGCAGGATCATGATGGGCCAAAAAGTGGCAACATGATGGGTATGTGGTTGACGACTACTTTTTTACCCAAAATTGATCAAACAAAAAGGGTTTTTAAAGGATATTCTCAACTTTCCACCAATATAAATTATTCTTTACTTGTAATTTAATAAGTAATTATTATTCATTTTCTATTCAAATTATGACTAAGTCCTAATTGATAGTCTGATTGAAAAACATCTATAGCTTTCAAACGGTATCACATATTTTTAATCCAAAACACGCGTCACATTCTATGCTTAGCATACTATAGGATTGAAAAAAAAATGAATTTAATGAAGTTTTGACCAAGTTAAGGTGGTTAGAAATACGAGTTTTTATATTTTTTAAAAAGTTGTAATAAAAAATTCATGATTAATTATTTACTTGGAAAAAAATTACAAAAAAATATGCATCACATCGGGGCATGAGTCCTCTACTTATATCTAAAATCTTATAAAAATATATTATCATTTTATTGTGGTTAGGGTGGTCAGATAGACACACTTCTTATTTTTCCCAAATTTAAGTACCAGCATTGAAATTTCAAATTTTCACCAAATAGATTTTTTTTTTAACAAACCTAGTAGTTTAGAAACTACATTTAATTTTCTACAAATTTCATTCTTACATTTTTTTGAAATAATATAGATAACTTATTCAAATTTTTACATCAAGTTTCCTAACTCTGATTTTTTTGAAGTTTTTGCCACTTAAGGACCTATTTTTTCCATGATGATCCTGCACATACCCACTTTCTTTATTTATATTAATTTTGGATTTACATTGATCCTTGTTTACAAAAGATTTTCTACTCTAAATAGTTCCCTCACTATTGGAAAGAGGACATTCCTCAGGATCCTCATCCAAATCTACACCATCCCTCTTAGGTGAGGCTAGACGTGCGCACATGCACTCCTTCTCCTCCTTAGTCATTAGTGGTGCGTTAGGTCCACATCCTACTCGCGAATCTCTAAATGTAGAGGGTTTCTTTATCTTAGGAGTTCATTTGGCCTCCTCTATCTTTTTGCATCTCTCCAACTTGGGATGTGTGAGGACATGTGCTAGAGTTTCTTTGTGAAGGATCTCAAGTAGGTCTTCGAGTTTTGGATTTTCCTGAATAACAATTTTCTTTTTCGTAGCCCTATTAGTTTTTCCTTTCTTTCTTCCCAACTTGGACCTTCCTATTTTCCTACAAACAATTCAGATTTGGTCATTCTTTGGGCATCTCAAATCCAGTTAATAGTCTACTATTCCCTAGTTCAATCATTGTGGGCTCATAGGCCTAGAGCTAAACCTTGAGATTTGATATGAAATGTAACATTCTGATCTATATTTCTACCATTAAACCAAAAATTAAAATTTATGAATATTAATATTTATGACACAAATTCTATGGTTAATTCCATTAACCACTTTTATGTTCATAAATCACCAATAAATATGAAATAAAAGAATATTCATTTCCAAATTTCATTAGTTACATACAAGTTTTACTTGGAATTCAACACCTCATAGTCAATTCTCAATTACATAGTTTTCTTTCTATTACATCAGTATATTATTTTACATCAATGATACAATTACATATAGAATTCAGATATGATTCCTTATGGCAAGTCGCCTCCACTGGTGGATGAGAAAATGATTGAGGTTATTTTCCACCCAACAATGAAGCATTGCTTCCCCAAAATTCTTTAATCAATCGAAGAATACCCAACCCTGCACGAAACACTTAGTGAGAGATACAGTTTGCAAGGTGTAATCTATGCATTCCTAACTACATGCATTTCTATCTACTTTTTTTAGAATATGCAAGTTTCATATTAGGTAAAAAAATACATTATAGAGGGGATAAATAAAACAGTCTATTCCATATATACATATATGAAAGTGACTGCAAAGCTTGGCCAAGCTCGTGCTACATAAAATGCAACTCTGGTTAGATTTGGAGTTTAGCAAATCTACACTCTCTGGCACCCATTCCCAAAAGAAAAGCTTATCATATCAAGGGGTATCCCTCCCTTTAGACCATCTATTAACAAAATATTCTAGTGTGCTATAGTTTACCATTGAATTCATGGATAATTCCATTTCATTAACTAACCTCAAATTAGTTATTTCAAACAGGTACAACCATTAATTCATTCATCACAATCCATCAGTTTCATGTTGCAAATGCATATTATTTTATCAGTACAGTTCATTTCTTTGCAAATCAATTCTAATAATCATACTCAAAGATTGATAAAGATGAATCAGAAGGTATATTGCATGTATGTGCATGTACATAAAAGAAGCATTTATGCACATGCACATATATGCCTAAAGTGAACACAGTTGGAGAATGTGTATACATTTTGAATAGAAATAATATAATTATCCTTACATACAAGAAATCCATATTTAGAAAAAAATCAACATCAACTTGCTCAAATACTCTGTTTTATTATTCAGAGACATTTATCTACAGACATGTAACCAACATTATTTATTTATAATTTTCCTAGTAATCATAACTGGTGAAACATTAGTTCGTTCAGAAGGAAGAATACATTCAATGAATTTCCAATTCTTCTTTTCTGGATTGTATGTTTCAAGTTATCCATCTCTGTTTGTTTCAATTTGAGATTTTCTATTGTAATAGTTCATAAATAATCATCAATAAATTGAATCTGCATAACCATTAAGAGCTATCAAACAAGTTTCAATTTTTATAAAATATAAAGGTCAATATTCTTGTTATCATGAAGGTGATAACATGCTATCAATTCCATAATAGGGTGTTCATTTTATATCGACAACATTTAAGCCATGGTGGGTCTTCCTCGATATGGAAGCACCCAATATATTTCTTATCTAACATTTAGCATAGTGGACGATTATTCGACCCTAGATAAAATACTAAAATAAATCAACAATGATAATTCAAGAAAGAATACATATATATCTATATATATACTTATATATATGTATATGTACACACATATATATGTATATATGAATATACTCATGCACCATTATTTGCATGACAATCTCAAAGGGATTCTAAATCCCGTAGCTATAGGAAGGTTGAATATGTTTCACAGTATCTTGTTAACATTGAATCATACATGAATGTTGAATCATTTGTTTGAGAAGTATCATTGAAAAATTAATTTTTTTGGCCAATGTTTCCATTGAATGATACTGCATTCTTCAAGGAGCATAGTGAGTGAGACCAATAAATGACAGTAAGGCCTTAGCTCAACCTTGCATGGTCTTTGCTATAGATATCCACTTAAAGGTGGAACAATAATCATAAACATACATTAGAACAATGCATGCCATTCTCTATTGGAAACCATCAGCGATATGTATCACTTGACCATGAGACATGGCACCCACAGTGTATTAATAAATAAACAATATGATCATCAAATAGTGTCGATCAAAACATACATTGCTTCAAAAAAAATTATATAATAACACATTATTATGGGTCAGCCGAATGGCCTTGATCCTGTGGAAGATAAAAAAGGAAAAGACTCGCTGTGAAGGCTTTGGGTCCAGTTGAGACAACATAGTTTGACTCAAATTGACCGACAAAGAAGACATTTTTATTGCTAGCTCGCATAAAGCTTAACAATATTGCAAAAGAAGAAAATTCATTCGATTCTAGCAACAACAAATACAATTTAAAGGATTTCGCATTACCTCTTTTATTTGCAAAACTGATGATGAGAATGGCAACTATGCTTGATTCCTCTATTTTTTCCCATTGATTTACTCCTCTTTTGTTCATTGCTTAATTTTCCCTATTTTGTTTAGATCTCCTCTTGCTAATTTTAGTAGATAGTGATCATGAATTCCTCTTTCTCCATATCCTTACTTGGCAGCCCACTCCCATTTTTCGATTGTTGAATGAAAGCTTTTCTCATGGAAGGGGTCGGCCCCTATCCCATTAGTGATGGGAGTTACATATTTCATTCCATGATTCCATTGTTTTCCATGAAAAATAAAAATTAAACCTCGAGGAAAATAGTCATATATATATATTCATGTACTCGCTTATTTATTATTTATTTGTATCTATATATATATACATGTATATATACATACACATATATATACATCTATACTTATATATACATTTATATGTATAATTTCCTTCCTTAATATTATATAGATATGCACACATGTTCAAGGGACATATAAATATTTTCTTTTCCGCATTCAAATGAAAATTCAAATTCATTTAAAATAACAACAATGCAAGTACTTTTGCATATGACAATCATTTTCATGAAATGAGTTTCTTTTCAAAATTTCACTGAATATCAATTTGGATCAAACAAGGTAAGGCAAGAATGCACTGATTTGTTCTTCTTCATAAATTTAAATTCTCACATCGAATATAAATGAAATTCATCAACTTTTCTAACATATGCAAATTTCATGATCTACTATGGTGTGTGAGATTCCAAATTCCATTCTTGCTTACTGTGGTCATTTGGCTAAGCGTGCCTACCTCAATCAAGCTCTCATCCTTCAACCCATTTCCTGCACACACATGCTTACACTTTTCCACTTATCAATAACCTTTAACTGACAATCTCATGAAATAATTTCTTTAATCACAAAATTGCACAATATTCATTTTAAATTTCGTCATTGCATTTTATCAAATTCCATAAATAAAAATGATAAATTCTATTTTCCAAATATTTCAATTTCCTCAATATTTAAAATGCAGTAATGAAATCGAGATATGATAGTATGCAATATGTTATTTTTATATATAATACTTTATTTCCTGCAAAATTAATTATCAAAAGCCAAAAAATGGATTTAGATTTATAAATGTTAAATTGCTAACAATTAAATATTTTAAATTGGGCCAAAATAGGTTGGACAGGGGCACTAGCAACCTACTCCATACCTATTTTGGGTCTTTGAGTATCATTAAATAAATATTAATTAATAATTCCCAACTTAGTTCTATTGTTTGGAAAATGATCATAAAATCAGAAATTTAAGAACACAAATGGGTCCAAGCACATAGGGGGTAGCTAAACCTAGTGTGACATTGTTAAGGTTGATAGTTTACAACACTACAATAACATGTGTCTCTATTTACTACATCTATATGGTGACATGTTTTCTCATTGTTGGATTATTTCTCTTTAGGTCAACACATGTCCTCATGGCCCAATTTTTATTTTATTTTTAATAAATGTGCAATATATTCACTAAGGAATAAAGAAATTAAACAATAATTTCTAAATACTTGTAACTATCACTAAAGCCCAAAGGGTTAAAAATGAAGGTGGGATTTGAAAACCCCCCATCTCTAAGAACCAAAAGAAACCATGAAACCATAAATATATAGTATACAAAGAAAAAATTAGATAGATAGGTCAAACCAAATCACTATGACCTATTACAAATTACTAGAAGATATGAATGTTGAATATATGACCTTTGACGTTTGATTAAAATTAGAGATTGTCCAAATAAACTTGATAGAATATCAGGAAAGGAAATCTCACCCCTACATATTTTTTAGGAGCTTCTAAATAGGGAGCATGAATATATCATAATATACATTCACCCCCAACCACATGATCTTAAACACCCTAATTATGATGAACTATTATTGTAGGTGCTTAGTGATTAGTGTGTGATTGAACCAACATGAACCTAGCTATGAATTATTAATTTTGATATTAGGATATGATCAAAGAATCAATCTAAGATTAAAGTAAAGAAGAAATTATGGTTTAACTTACCAAAGGAAATTATTATTCATGTAAAATAACTTTCTCTTTATTACATAAAAAATAAAGAAATAGCTCAATGGGTATGATGAGCATGCTTCCAAAAAAACATGTGTTATCTTAACATGTAATCCCTATCAAGTCTTTAGGTTATTAATTTAGATATTTAAATATTAAAATAGATTAAAATATTTAGATATTTTAGATATTTAAATATTAAAAAAACATGTGTTATCTTAACATGTAATCCCTATCAAGTCTTTAGGTTATTAATTTAGATATTTAAATATTAAAATAGCTCAATGGGTATGATGAGCATTCTTCCAAAAAAACATGTGTTATCTATTTTTCCAACCTTATTGGGGTATTATAATATAGATTTATATCAACTAGAGGTACACTCTTGTCCCAATTTTACCTCACATCATAATACCTTTTACTATCTACTTCACTATTAAATACACCTATTTCTATGCAATTGAATTTATCCCTTCATTATATTACCCACCACCACATAGTTACCATTATTAGTCATTTATTGCACATATATGTCACATATTTCTGCATATTTGATCCCTTCCTCAAAACCAACACATTCTTGTCCTAAGGAAATCTTGAGTATATTAGAGTCAGTACCAATTGACACTTGGGATTAACCTCAAATTTTAAATTTTGAAATCAAAATTCCATGTTTGGTGCCTCTTTTCACAAGCCACTTGTGAGTTTACTTGGTACATGTTTGTTTGGCTAAATACTTTGTTCTATAATTTAAAAACATTCACTAGTGTAATTAGTTCATATGGAAATGTTACGAGAATATTTAGAGTAAAAAATAAAAATTCTAGAAGGTTTGTATTTTGGAAATTAAAAGGAATTACATGCATTAGAATTATACAAGCGATATGTACAATTGGGCATGTCTTTTGACCTAACAACTTACTCGATGGTATTTGTAAATATTATCATCCTTATGTACAATTGGGCATGTTCAAGTAGGAGAATAATATAATCCTTTTGTCCTAACAACTTACCCAATGGTATTTGTAACTATTATCATCCTTATAATCATTTACGTATTGAAGACTATGCTAAAATAGGTTTTAGGAGCATATTATTTTAAGTCAACCCCATGAGTTACAAATCATTTTTACACTTGATCTCAATTTTAGAAAGCTCAAATTCAAACTTGAAGAGCTAAGATTTAACTTGCATATATTCTATGGAATTGTTTAGAGCCAAAATCATTCAACAAACTAAGAAAATATATTTTTGTATCTTGACAATTTGATTATATATAGACTCAACATTAATTCTTCTTCATTATTCTCACTACTATATGTATTTATCCTCTATTTAATAATTATATTTATTATCAATTATCAACCCAAAGAGTATACATTTATTTAGTTACCTTGAAATAATCTAATAAATACAAGCAACACCAACATACTAGAAAGGAAGCCTTGGGACCATTTCTTCTAGAGGTATAGTGTTCAATTATCAAGAGTAGATAAAACAAATAAGAAATAAATAAATAAATACACAGAAGTAAACAAGACACATAACATGTATTTTTACATGGTTCACCAATGTGGCTACGTCCATGAAAAGCAAGGGAAATCTTAGTATTATTAACTCTATTTTCTTACAATACATTAGCAGCAACATACAATGTCTTTCAACATTATCCACAAAGGAAAAATGATGAAGAGTCATGATGGCAGTATAAGTTGGAAGGAACTTGAAGGGATGAAGTTCGTTCAACTTCACACTTCAATCAATCTCCCACTTGAAGTTCAACCATGGCTACAAATTATAGAGATATCCCCTACTTTCAAGCTTATTGTCACATCTTGACAATACCAAGAGAAGCCCTACAAAATTCGAGCTTCTCCTTGGAAACTATCATTATCAATGCATTAGCCGGATTTACCTTGGTATGGATCTTCTCAACCTTTAGTTTTTCCTCCTCAATAATAGTCCAGATGAAGTGATATCGCAGCTCAATATGCTTGGTTTGATTATGGAACACTACATTTTTTGCCAACTAAATAGTATCAATTGTTGCTTTCACAAGAGAACATGAAAACATGTTGTTTACATATCAATTCACCCAATAATTGCTGCAACCAAATCATTTCCTTTGCAAATTTAGTAAGAGCAATGTATTTAGCCTCAGTAGTGGAAAGTGCAACCACTTGTTGTAATCTAGAAACCTAACTATTTTTTTCCCCAACAAATATAAAAATATAATTGGTAGTGGATCTTCGTTTGTCCAAATCTCCAACCATATCAGAATCAACGAAACCTGGCAACTATGCATCTTTCCCACCAAAACATAAGGCATAATCTAAGGTTCCTTTCAAATATCTTAATATCCACTTCACCACTTGCTAATGAATTTCACCTGGATTACTCATAAATCTACTCATCACTCCCACTGCATGGGCAATGTCTAGACGAGTGCAAACCATAATGTACATAAGGCTCCCAAAAGCTAATGAATATGGGACACCTTTCATTTCTTCTTGTTCTTCTTGTGTCTTAGGACACATTACAAAAGATAAATAAAAATGATCTGCAAGAGTGCTTACAACCTTAGCACTTTGCATATTAAACCTATCCAAAACTTTGTTAATGTATTTCTCTTGTGACAATTTGATTTCTCTCTTCCATCTATCCTGGATTATGCTCATACCAAGAATCCTCTCTGCTGCCCCTAAATCTATCATTGCAAAATTGTGAGCCAATTTTTGTTTCAAATCATGAACAACACTCATACTAGTCCCAGTTACTAGCATATTATTGACATAGAATAGCAATAAGACAAACTACCCATTGTCCAGTACCTTGTAGTAGACACATGGATCAGATTCACAACGGGTGAAATGTTGCTCAATCATGAAGGATTCAAACTTTAGATACCACTGTCGTGGGGCTTGTTTGAGCCCATACAAACTTCTACTTAATCTATAATATAAATCCTATTTCCCTTGTTTTTCAAAACCTTCAGCTTGCTGCATATATAACTCTTCATCTATATTGCCATGGAGAAATGTAGTTTTGACATCAAGTTGCTCAAGTTCAAGATCATAAACCACTGCGAGACCCAAAACTACCCAAATAGTAGTCATTTTTACAACTAGTGAGAAAATCTCATTGAAGTCAATTCCCTTTTGCTAATCATAACCTTTTACTACCAATTGAGCCCGATAATGTTTTTCGCCTCCCTTTTCCTCTTTCAATTGATACACCTAGTGATTCTTCAATGCTCTACAACTGGGTGGAAGCTTTACCAAGCCCCAAGTGTGATTGGCCATTAACGAATCCATTTCCTCCTTCATGGCATTCATCCACTTGTCATGATTAATATCTTTGCAAGATTCTTTGAAAGTAGTTGGCTCTTCTTGATCATAAATTAATAGTTGATAGTCTTCTAACTTTGTCGGAGGCTGGCATTCTCTGGTGGACCTCCTCAATTGATGACCTTGGCTTTGGTTATTTGTTACATGTTGCAAATTACCCCCAACATTATTATCACCATTATTACTCCTCTTTATGTTATTATCAAGAGTACCAACATTACTTTGTATATTAGCAGCCTGTGTATGACTATTACCTTGCACATTATTTTGACCAAAATTACCCATGGCTGGATCTCATTCAAAAACTGATTGCAAAGGCCAATTTTTTTGTGGGGGTTGCATTGGAACATTACTGCCCACACTAATATGTTGTGTTTGATTATGATATTGTTGTGATTGGTTTTGAAATTTCTTTTGTGTGGAATTTTCATTTTGCACATGGGATTTATGAGGGAAAAACATCAAAGTCTTGTGTAGGATTTATATTTCCCAATAAGCCTGGATGTGAAGAACTATTTATTGGTTGTGTATGGCCATGGAACAACTACTGCGTGGAGATTTTTAAGGGAAACAAAGGATTAAAAGGTGGTTGCATATAGTTTTCATCGACTAGCGTAGGAGCCAATTGCTGATTGAAACTTTGATGAAAGTCTTAAACTTGTGTTGGCAGCCCTTGCATGGGATGAATCTCTTCCCCGGCTCGTGCCAAATTTGGTAGCAAAGATTATCATTGAGGCATAGTTGGTTCCATTTTTGGATGTGAAAATTGTGAATGTGAGCAGGAAACACCACTACTATTTGTAATGTTTGCTAGTGGCACATACTCCTTTACTTGTGTCCGCTGTGCTTGCAAACCTGGAAACACCTTCTCATTAAAAATCACATCCCCACTATGAGTTAATTTGTTTGTAATTGGATTCCATAATCACAAGCCATATTGTTCTTTTCCATATCCAACAAAAATACACCGTTCAAATTTTAGATCCAATTTCACTCTCTTCTCCTTGGGAACAAGAAGAAATGCTTCATAGCCAAAAACTCATAGGTGATTGTAGGAAACTCTTTTACCCAACCATGTCTCTTCCAAAGTGTCAAAATCCAACAAGATGAAGGAGCTCGATTAAGCAAGTATACCAAAGTATTTACTACCTCTGCCCAAAATTCCTTGCCCAAACTTGCATTGGAAAGCATACACTGAGCTCTCTCCAAAATTGTTCAATTCATCCTCTCGGGTGCACCGCTTTCTTGAGGGGTGAATGGAACAATTTTGATATGTTGGATGCCATTATCTGTACAATAGTTATCAAACTCCAAAGAGAAAAAATCTCCACCATTATCCATTTTAATTTTTTCTTTTAATTCCTGATTTGATTCTCAACATTAGCCTTGAAAACTTTGAATTTGCTAAATACTTACGATTTCCTATTCAACATATAAGCCCAAACTTTGCAGGTACAATCATCAAGAAAATTAATAAAATAATGTTGCAAGATGGTGTGTCCCTTGGTCTTCCTTGTCCAACACAGGGCTTGGGTTTGTGACATGGCTTAACTGCCTCTTATGGATCTTACATAAATTTTGTAGTTGTATCGGGCATTGACAGGTTGATCTTTTGGTGCAAGGACAACCACCAATGTAACAATTGGTATAAAAGCTGAGGTCATAGGTTCAAACCCCTTGCTTGTGCTAGTGGGGGGGATTGTTGCAAGATGGTGTGTCCCTTGGTCTTCCTTGTCCAGCATGGCACTTGGGTTTGTGACATGGCTTAACCGCCTCTTGTGGAACTTACATAAATATGGCGGTTATATCAAGCATTGACAAGTCGATCTTTTTGTACAATGACAACCACCAATGTAACAAATAATTTTCCCCTCCAATGGAGCTTACCTCCATAGAACCAAACACATTTGAGTGCATGAGCTCCAAGGGCCTTGACTTCTTCTCATGTTTGGTTTTTGAAAAACCAATCTGCCTTTGTTTTCCATATATACAGTGCTCACACAATTCCAAATCAACCGATTTCAAATGTGGAAGTTGATTCTTTTTGAGAAAAACTTCAAGTCCCTTTTTGCTCATATGTCTGAGCCTCTTGTGCCAAAGCTTTGTACCGCTATCCACAACAACCATCACAACTCCCACTTTGGCATGACACTCTAAGACATATAGGAGCTACCCAATTTGGTTCCTTTTGCAATCACCAAGGCACCCTTGGTTACCTTCCAAGAATCTAAGGAGAAATTGATGTTACACCTTTGAGTATAGAGCTGGCCTACGGATATCATTTTTTTTTTCAGCGTGGGAAAATGTCTTACATCCCTCAAAATACATTTGTTTCCATTTTTCAGTTGTAACATCACATCACCTTTGCCTATTATTTCACACACTTTGTTATCACCGAGGTAAACTCTTCCAAACTGACCTTCTTGATAGTTTGTGAAAAACTCCCAGCATGGAGTAGCATGGAAAGAGGCACTAGAATCCAGCACCCATGAATTAGCTGTAATTTTGTTTGTGGAAAAAACTAATGCCCCTCCATCATTTTCACATGTGGTGTTAACTTCATTTTCGTTCAGCTGTTATTGTGCCTTCTTATATGACCAACACTCCTTTTTGATATGTCCTTCCTTGCCACAAAAAACCAGAAACCTTCTTTTCTTCTCATAGACTTAGATCTCTTAGCAAATTTTGGTCCTCTCCTATTGTGTTTTCCCCTTTCTTGGGATCTTTCCCTTTTGCCAAAAATCAAAGTTTCTCCAGTTGTTTTGTTTTGCCCTCTTCTCATATCTTCATTGAGAAGTGTTGCGGAAACATCATCATATCTCAACATTGACTCTTTTTTCTTGTCATCGGATCCTCTTCTTTCGGATACCGAATTGCTGATTGTCATTACCACACTATTCCAACTATCGGTAAGAGAGCACAAAAGCAACATGGCTCTGAGTTCTTCTTCAAAGTTGATATGCATGGAGGCTAATTGGTTGATCACAACGTTGAATTCATTTAAATGATTTGAGATGCTATTTCCTTATTTCATCTTCAAATTAAACAATTTCTTTAACAAGAAAACTTTATTTGTTGTTGTGGCCCTTTCATACATATCACACAGCTTATCCCATATTTGTTTTGCTATTGTTTCCATGGCAATGTTGAAAAGAACATTGCTGGACAGCGAAAGAATGATAGTTGCAGCTGCCTTTTGGTCCAAAACATCCCAGTAATCATTCGACATCTTCTCGGGCTTCTTTGTCTTCCTTTGCAGCGCAATAGTGAGGTCCTTCTGAATCAGCAAAGCACGAATTTGAAGCTTCCACATATAGAAGTTCTGTCCCGAACTTTTTTTGATCTTCCATTTATCCTCTTCCATTTTTTTGGAAATTCAGCACAAATTCCCAATCAGCTCCTTCACCGAGTTCTGATACCAATTGTTGGATTATCAAGAACAGATGAAACAAATAAGAAAAACAGAATTAAATGCACAGAGTAAGCAAGACACATAACACGGATTTTTACGTGGTTCACTAATGTGACTACATCCACGGAAAGCAGGAAAAATCTCAGTTTTATTAACTCAGTTTTACAATACGTTAGCAGCAGCATACAATGTCTTTCAACATTATCCACAAAGGAAAAAGAACATGAAGAGTCATATGATGGCGGGAGAAGTTGGAAGGAAGTTGAAGGGACGAGGTCCGTTGGACTTCACACTTCCAATATATAGTTCATGTAAATGTCAGTAATCAGTAAAAATTTCTAAGACTTCTACCTTAAGTTACTAGACCTCCCGTCTAGTTGAAATGAGGAATAAATTCAAACTACCTGTGCTATAACGAACATGGTGGCACACGGTGACTGTAATACGAGTAGCACATAAATTGGCATCCATGGCATGGGACACACGTAGAATTAAAATTTCCAACTGCAGGGGCTGCTCAAAACCTCTGCTTAGAACAAAACCTTAAATACAATAGGCATGTGAAGAATGATCTCAGGACAATCAAGCTGGGTATATCAAATCTTTTGCTTCATGAAGTTTCGAACCCTTGACCTCAGGGCACTTAATTTACTGTACAGAAAGAAAAAAATCTGGTTTAATGTAAAAGGAAAAAGAAGAGTGCCTTGGGGTCTAGCTTTTTTCCAAAAGGCATGATTACACATAAATTTCTATAGCTGACATATCTGTATATTAAAAGAATGCAGATAAATGAATTTTAAGAACACCAACATAGCTTGAAGATTCCCACAAGGTATTAAATCCCAATCGGGAATGATGATGTTTGTTACACTTGGTACCTCTCTATTTATTCCTCTTCTCCAACAGTGTGATCTTTTACTTTCCCTCAAACGAGGAGGAAGGAGGCACAACATAAAAATCACTTTCCTCTTGGATTTCCTTAGTGAAACACTATTCTTAAACATCAAAGAGTTTAACAGTAAAAAGTATTTATTTCAAAATATTTATTTATTAACAATGAGATTCAAATTAAATATATCAAGTTTTCGCAATTCATGATGTTGTTTGAGAAATTTTTGGATTTGATTGTGTCTTGTTTATTTCATTAATGTTTTGAATCACACTACACAATCCATGAGACCTGAATGAAAAGAAAATGATTGATCATGTAAAAAACATTGACAAAATAAACAACACAATCAAATTCCAAAATTTCTCAAACCATGAGATTCAAAGTTTGTTAATCATTAGAGAAGTTAAACAACTGTGTGGATTTTCAGTAATATTGGTCAATATCTCAGAAAACAAAAAAGCATTTAGAAAATCTAAAAGACATATTACCTGACCTTGCAATCAAGCACACAAATTCGGTGGTGTGAAGCGAGTCACAGAGTCCTCCCAAACACTTCTTTGAAGGGAATATCTTCTAGTGATATTATTTCGTTTCACTGAAGTGTTTGAGAGAACTCCACGACCCCTAAACATCAATGAAGATAGAGAAAACCTAAATAGAAATCTATCGATTGCCACTTCTAACTACACCTCTCCATTTGAGTGCAATAGCAGGTGTTTATATAATAAATATTTTTGGAATGGAATAAAAGTTGGAAGAAGATTCCAAACCCGGATTATACAGCACATATATTATTCCATTAAAGCCAGAATATGACAGAGAATCTCTATCTTTTTCTAAGATGTCTTTCTGTTGAATGGCCAGCAGCATACGGGAGCTTTGCATAAAGTAACCGTGCAACAATAGTCTGGTCAGATATGTGCTGAAACGTACGATTCTATAATACCTCCTGCAACATATCTTTTTTTCTGCCTGGCTTATCAGTCCGTAGATATGGACGGAAATTGGAATCTAAGTCCTTTTCCTGCCGTTGGTTTTAGTGGTGATGAGCAGAGAGGTTGAAGATGGATCGAATATTGTACGGTGTATATACTTCTATGGATTCCCTAGCTGTACAGCTCATGGAATTTAAAGGAAGAAATGAGCGCCCCCACAAGGAATCAGATACCAAATGTGGGGCAATGGCGTTGTCTTTGCTTCATCTTAACCGGGCATATGTAATAATTTAGATTTTTTTTTTTCAAAAGTCAGCTCTTACAGCCTCCTGCTTCTTATCCAAAATCCATCCTTATATTTGAAATAATCTTGGCATTTGCTGATTGTTATTACTGTATGCTTCTTATTTGTATTTGTTCTAGGTAAAGATAAATTTGATTGGATTGATAGATTAAACATGATTTAATTTTTAGAGAGTAAATTTGTCTATATACATTATCATGTTTTTCTACACACTCAGATCAACCTTTTTTATTTTATATTGTCTAATTTAAATGTAGAAATTTTAATTATATTTATGCTGTATATGGTCATTTCTATGAATGAAATAATGTTGAACTAAATAGTTAAATAGTATGTAATTACTACCTATGAGAGAAGAAGAAAAATAAATGAATGTGAACCCTGTCAAAATCTCAAAGAGAGTGATTTGTAATGGGTGCCATGTCACCTTTCATCCTCAAATGAAAAGGTAATACATGGTTCACATTTAATTCATATATTCCGTTCCCACCAAACCCTAGGGGTGGTTGGTCCCCATAAATAATCACACATGTGTGAGTTGTGCAATGAGAGGTGTATATTTTTACTCTTCTCCAAACAGCTCCTTGAATAATATTCACATGTGTGAGAACATGGTATGCCTCATACATGAACTTAGGAGAGTGGGTTCCAAAGTTGCAAGTCACTTGCCTTCTCTCACAAACTTCAATTTCCTCACCCACTTCCCAATGGATTTGGGAAGGGTGAAATTAAGGGCAAAGCCCAAGGATTAGGTCTAAAGGCTACCCAACACATAGGGGTTGATCTAGAGACCTAAAAGCACTCAAAAAGAGAGGGAAAATACACTATAAGGCCTTATAGAAACTAATTTAAAATGAAATCCAAGTTTTTCCAATTAGGATGACACTTGACTCAAGAAAAAAACTTACAAATATTAGAACACTCACAAAAATACATTTACAACATGAAAGACGAGTAACTTAATGGATAATTGCAAGTAGATTTTGGCATCATATTAATTAATCGTATAATATGATTGCATGACTAAGTTCATTCCCATTTGTGTTAACTAGAGATGAACTTAACATGTCTTATACATAAAGGTTCATGCAATCTATAGATTAGATTGGAGTCTCTCTATCCAAGTTTATTATTACTAAAGTTAGTTCCTAAATCCAAGGTATTCATACCTTTCTATTGAAGTGTCATTATACTCTTTGTTTTAATTAACCTTGACTAAATGACATTAACTGATAATGTTCTACTATATATATATATATATATGATTAAAGGATAATGACTTAGAGAATATACACTAGTTCAAATCCTATAAACTATACTCAAACTTAAGTACTATAACTATGTAAATTAACTTGATTTTCTAAATAGAAAGCATTATTGACAAATACCTAAGAATTATGGCTATGGATTTGGATCTTCCATGCATTATTATTTCTTACTAGTAAGTCCAATTCTTTATTCTTGCTTTTTTTCTATATCTCTATAGGATGGAAATGCAATTTGCATACCATCTATGTCCTTTGTATTATATAATTATTTTTAATCACATGTCCTTTGTATTATATAATTATTTTTAATCACATCATATTTGTAGTAGTAGGAAAAATATAATTCTTTATGCTACCTCATGCTCTTCTAGATATATATCATTTATTGAGTCCTAATTATAGAATTGGTCTAATTATCATAAGGCTATGTTATACACTTTATATTAGCTCTATGATTTAATTTAGAAAGAGTACCATTTGGTGTCAATAGATAAGCTAACTTTGAATAGTTTGAGCACTCCTTAAGTGGATCCTCTAGTTATTAGATTATTTCTTAAGAATGTTATTGGGATGAACCCCAACACATGAAAAGTGGTTTGGAAAAGAGGCCAGAGTTCTTCCTTAACTATGCCATTTAAAATTTATCTTGACAATTTGATCTATATAGACTCAACATTAATTCTTCTTCACTATTCTCACAACTATATGTATTTATCCTCTATTTAATTATTACATTTATTATCAATTATCAACTCAAATAGTATACATTTATTTAGAAAGAAAGACTTGGGACCATTTCTTCGAGAGGTATAGGGGAGAGGGGCCCATAGTGGAGTACCCTAACTTTGAGTTTTTCAAAATCCTATGTGAAAATTTTAAATCAATCCCAATTTTGTACAACAGTTTATTTGACAACTCATGTGCTTCTATATTTCATTTTAGGGTCACATCATCAAATATGATGCCACATCAACATTTTTGTTGAGGTATCCAAAAAGGGCCAAAAAAAAGTGAGAACCATAGTGGTTTTATTGGTGCACTAATGTGGCATCACATGATTTGTCAGTTTGTGTATTTTATGGATAAAAAGTGTTTTGCAAATGGATATTAAGATGCTCTACTATGGGTTCCACTGTGGACTACTTCTATCCCCACTATTGAACCCTGCTCCACTATAGACCTCTCTCCCCTAATTCATATAAATTTAGGTAATCAGTAAAAACTTCAAAGACTTCTACCTTAATTTACAAGATCTCCCGTCTAGATGAAATGAGGAATATATTCAAACAATCCGTGAAAAAACATGGTGGCAGCACGGTGACTTTAACACGAGTACAACTTAATTTGGCATCCATGGAGTCCGACACACGTAGATTTAAACTTTCCAACTTCAGGGGCTGCTCAAAACCTCCGTTTAGAACAAAACCTTAAATACACTATGCATGTGAAGAATCATCTCAGGAAAATCAAGCTGGGAATATGAGATCTTTTGCTTCATGAAGTTTCGGACCCTTGACCTCAGACACTTAATTTAGTGCACAGAAAGAAAAAACTGGTTGAATGTAAAAAGAAAAAGATAAGTGTCTTGGGGTCTAGCTGTTTTCCAAAATACATGATTACACATATAAATTTCTATAGCTGACATATCTGTATATTGAAAGAATGCAGATAAATGAATTTAAAAAACACAAACATAGCTTGAAAATTCCCACAAGGTATTAGATCCCAATCAGTAATGATGTTTGTTCGACTTGGTACCTCTTTATTTATTCCTCTTCTCCAACAGTATGATCTTTTACTGTCCCTCAAACGAGGAGGAAGTAGGCACAACATAAAACTCACTTTGCTCTTGGATTTCCTTAGTGAAAGACTATTCTTAAACATCAAATAGTTTAAGAGTAAAAAAATATTTATTTTCTATTAAAATATAATAAATATTATCATTAACAATGAGATTCAAGTTTTGTCAATTCATTGTGTTGTTTTGAGAAATTTCTGGATTTGATTGTATCTTGTTTATTTTATCAACACTTCAAATCACATTATGTGTTTCATCAGGATGAAAGAGAGCTGAAAGGGAAGAAAATAATTGATTATTTAGAAAACATTGATGAAATAAATGACGAGACAATCAAATTCAAAAATTTCTCAAACAATGAGATTCAAAGTTTATTAATCATTAGAGAAGTTAAACATCTGTGTGGATTTTCACTAACATTAGTCAACATCTCAGAAAACAAAAAACCATATTACCTGACCTTGCAATCAAGCACACAAATTCGGTGGAGTGAAGCGAGTCACAGGGTCCTCCCAAACACTTCTTTGAAGGGAATATCTTCTAGTGATATTATTTCGTTTCACTGAAGTGTTTGAGAGAACTCCATGATCCCTAAACATCAATGAAGATAGAGAAAACCTAAATAGAAATCTATCGATTACCACTTCTAACTACACCTCTCCATTTGAGTGCAATGGCAGGTTTTTATATAATATATTTTTTAGAATGGAATAAAAGTTGGAAGAAGATTCCAGACCCGGATTATACAGCACATATATTATTCCACTAAAGCCAGAATATAACAGAGAATTTCTATCTTTTTCTAAGATTGCTTTCTGTTGAATGGACAGCAGCAAGACAGTCTGGTCAGATCATGTACTGAAATGTACGATTCTAATACCTCCTGAAATGTATTTTTTTATGCCTGTCTTATTAGTCCATAGAGATGGACGGAAATTGGAATCTAGGTCCTTTTCCTGCCGTTGGTTTTAGTGGTGATGAGCAGAGAGGATGAAGATGGATCGAATGTGTATATACTCCTATGGATTCCCTAGCTATACAGCTCATGGAATTTAGTGGAAGAAATGAGTGCTCCACAAGGAATAAGATACCAAATGTGGGGCAGTGGTGTTGTCTTTGCTTCATTTACCTGGGCATAGGTAATATTTTAGATTTTTTTTTTTTTTCAAAAGTCAGCTTTTGCAACCGCCTGCTTCTTATCCAAAATCCATACTTATATTTGAAATAATCTTGGCATTTGCTGATTGTTATTACTGTATACTTATTATTTGTATTTGTTTTAGATAAAGATAAATTTGTTTGGATTGATACATTAAACATGATTTACATATTAACATAATTTTTAGAGAGTAAATTTGTCTATGTACATTACGTATAATGTTTTTCTACACACTCAGATCTAGCATTTTTATTTTATATTGTCTAATTTAAATGTAGAAATTCTAATTATATTTATGCATTAAGTGAAGTTGTATATGGTCATTATGATGATTGTAATAAGTTTTTGAAATATATTTATTCACTAAATAGCTAATTAGTGTTTTAGTGTGAGGAAAAATAACAGCTATATAGTTTATTATACATAAAAGAAGAAGAAAAAAGTAAATGAAGAATGAAAAAATGAAAGTGAACCCCTTCAAAATCTCAAAGAGAGGGATATGTAGTAGGTTCCATGTCACCTTCCATTCTCAAATGATGACGTAACACATGGATCCCATTTACTTCTCATCTTTCATTCCCACCAAACCCTAGGGGTGGTTGGTCCCCATAAATAATGACACATGTGTGAGCTGTGCAATGAAAGGTGTATATTTTTACTCTTCCCCAAATGGCTCCTTGAGAAATACTCACATGTGTGAGAACATGGCAATGCCCCATACATGAACTTAGGAGAGTGGGTTCCAAAGTGACAAGTCACTTACCTTAGATCTCACAAGCTTCAATTTCCTCACCCACTTTCCAATGGATTTGGGAAGGGTAAAATTAAGGCCAATGCCCAATGATTAGGTCCTAAAGGTTACCCAAACAATAGTGGTTGACCTAGGGACCTAATAGTACTCAAAAAGAGAGGGAAAATACACTATAAGGCCTTATAGAAACCAATTTCAAATGAGATATGAGTTTGTCCAACAAGGATGACAATTGTCTCAAGTAAAAACCTTACAAATATTAGGACACTCAAAAATATATTTAGAACATAAGAGACATCTCTTTACAACATATATTACATTTTGAGACCTTATTCCCCAACATGGACTAAGGTCAAGGCTTCACTAAGAATCACATGCCTAGGGTTTTCATAGGTGACCTTTGATTTCCATTGGCTATAGAAGTTAACTACATAGTCAATTATATCCATTAATATACCCAATATAATAGCTAAAGAAACATAATTGAGGATGCAACATGATCATATATAGTACAAACCTATAATTCACATATCAATCTTAATTAATTTAACAATGTATTAAGTGGTCGTATGCTTTTTTTTGGATTAAACTGTGTATGTTTTATTTACATCAAATAAATCATGTGTAGTTTAATCTAGAAAATCCATACTATCATCGATATGGACTTTGAAAATATAATGTGTTTGAATGTATTGCATATTAGTTGTATCTAAATTTTACAATAACAAAAGATGATATCTAATATGAAAGACATATATAATTGTATAAATTCCAAATCTAAGTATGTTAACAAGAATAATCTGGGCTTTGAGCCCATGCTTGGGTGTCTATTGTAGCCTGTGATGTCTTGATTATTTGTTGGTGGCTACTATTGAGCTGCTGGTGGTTTGTGAGTTATCTTTACTGCAGCTTGTTGTTGCTGGGCCGATTTATGCTTATTGATGTTTTCAAGTAAGTTTTAGCTATCTTCTTTTGTAAAGGGTTTCATGCCCCTTCAAAACCCATTTTTTACCCCTAATCAAAATAAGAATAATTCAAGGTCTATTAAGAACTATATCTGAATCTCCAATTCATGTCAATTAGAAGGGGAAAACATAACACACAATCATCACATAAAATAAACTTTACTTAACCATCAATAATTTAGATCATTTTGAAGCCATGTACATCTTGAAACATAATAATGTGCAATTAATGATGGGGTGTCAAAATATTACTAAGTCTATTGGAACAAATGATCTTACTACTAAAGAGTGGATCTCATACATAGATTAACAAAACATTCAACTAGCTACTGCTATACATGCCCATCAATAAGATAACTTATCATGAAGTTCAACTTGGTAAGGAAAAAAATTATATACTATTACAACATATATTTTCTTTTCATATTTATTGATACATTTTTTTCAAATAGTCTTCCTTCTCAATATATTCCTTTTTTTAATTTCTCTACTTATATTAGGATGGGCTAGATTATTTACACTTCCTCATCTTACTCAGCTCTCATACATTACTTAACCCATTAATTGTTTTTAGGTACCATTGTATCATATCTTCTCCCCTTAAAGTGTTAGATCCATGTAAATTTTCACATTTTATTTGTGGTGGTACATTCTTGAAATATTGTTGTGCCCTGTGCAATTGAATAAGTCATGGTCACAATCATTGTAGAATCCTTAAATCTTCTTCTCTTCTTCACCACATTCAATTTTTTAGTGGCCCATGTGATCACATTTAGAAGATATAGCCTAATTTATTCTCTATCCATGGCTTCTACCTCTATCATTTCCTCATTTTTAATTGTTGTAATAACCTATTTTATTATTAGGAGAGTAACTAGTATGTGATTTTTTTATTCACAACTTGTGGTTGTTTAAATTATGCTACAAGGATTTTGTACTCTATTTTCCCTGGTTGGTGCTTATATCATTGAACATAGGTGTCAAATATTGTATTTTCTAGTCCTTTTGGTCACATCATTCTCTTATGGAAGCTTTCATTAATTTCACCATGATGGTTGTACTAGAGTTTTGTATTTATCTTCATCCCTTACCTAGAACAAAATGGATGAGGAATCACAAATCTCATGTTCATACGATTCATGGCTTATTCCATAGTAAGCACTTTTCATCTTACAAGGGGCTATTTGTAGGTATAATTTAAGTGTTACAACTCTTTTTTATTCTATCATCATTTGGAATTCATTTTTTAAGTGTACCTCATAAAAGGGTATGTGTAGGATCATGATGGGCCAAAAAGTGGCAATATGATGGGCATGTGGCTGACGACATTTTTTTTATCCAAATTTGATGAAATGAAAAGGGTTTTTAAAGGAGATTCTCAGATTTCCACCAATATAAATTATACTTTACTTTGAATTTAATAAGTAATTATTATTTATTTTCTATTCAAATTACGACTAAAGTCCTGATTGATAGACTGATTGAAAAACATCTATAACTTTCAAACGGTATCAATTTTTTTGAATCCAAAACATGTTTCACATTCTATGCTTCATATGCTATAGGATTAAAAAAAGACAAATTGAATTTCATGATGTTTTGACCAAGTTAAAGTGGTCAGACATACGAGATTTTTATATTTTTTAAAAGTTGTAATAAAAAATTTATAATTAATTGTTTACTTGGAAAAAAATTACAAAAAAATATGCATCACATCGGGACATGAGTCCTTTACTTATATCTAAAATATTATAAAAAAATATTATCATTTTACTATGGTTAGGATGGTTAGATATACACCTACATCTTATTTTTTCCCTAAAATTTAAGTACTATTGCATTGAAATTTCAAATTTTCACCAAATAGATTTTTTATTTTTTTAAAACCTAGTAGTTTAGAAACTACATTAAATTTTCTACAAATTCTATTCTTATATATTTTTGAAAAAATATAGATAACTTATTAAAAAAATTACGTCAAGTTGCCTAACTCTGATTTTTCTAATTTTTTTGCCACTTAAGGGCCCGTTTTTTCCATGATGATCCTGCACATACCCAAAAGAAATAGGCACACTATATTTTATTTCTCTAATTGGGCAATGGTACCAATTTTTTATTTTATTTTATTTTCTAATATTTCTTTCTTTATTTTCAATTGTTATAATTTTATAATCTCACATTTTCCATTTAATTATTTTTTGCCTCTATGTTCTTTCTCCTACATGCCCGTGCCTCTACTCTATAAGCCAATTCTATTGTCCATGAATAATTTTCAAATATTTACCCATCTAGTGTAGTTCTAACATGTAGTAATTTGGATGTGAAATATTTCATTCTTTTTCTTTTAGTAAGTGGTTCCTTTAAATTTTCATCACTACTTCCCTAAACCTATGGTCACAGTCTTAAATATTTTCTTCTTTTTGCATCATATATAACATCTTACTAACACTTTTAGATGGAACCTTAGGAGACTCAAAGTTAATTAGGAATCCTTCCTATATATATCTCCATTCTTTGTTATATTTTGGGCACTTCATATATCAATTTAGAGCATTGTAGTACTTGTACAAAATCATGGATTTTGGCCTTGTAGCTTTGAGTCCATTTCCTTCTCCATGTAGATTCTAAAATAAAGAAATCTTTAGATAATATGGTGGTTTCCATGCCAAATTTGGTAGTTTCATGATGTGTTCCATATGAGTAGTAGGTTCATCTATTTTTTTCCATATCATATGATAATTTCCTTTAAATTTCTATGGACTTCTTTCATTTATCTTTGACTCTATATAATTTTTCTCCCTAAAAATTTTAACTTTATTACTATAATATTTTTTCTTAGTACTCTCCTATTACTACCTTTTTGCTAATTCTACCTTGCAAATAAATCACTTCCTAATATTTTTTTTGACTTGAATCACTAAATATACCTTCCACAAGTTCTCTTTGTAGGAGTTATGACGAAATCCTAACACCCCAAGATCAAATGCCATACAAAAATATATTCCACAATAGAGAAATGACAAGAGTATATTTATATGATTAAGGATGCAATATTTAATGATTGATATGTAAATGTGCATATGATTCCTTGCTTATATCGAAAGGGCTATGAGATAGGATTAGACAATATCATGACATGTGTCTTAACCTTGTAGAATGAGACAACTACCTTAATATTATTGTTGGTTGACAAATTTGTCCTAATGCAAAAAATGACTCTAATTGCTTGAATAGAAGAACAATCATCACCAACAGTTGAGTCACTTGCAATGGTATTCACAAATACTCTCTGCTTATTTTACAAGGCATAGCTACCTTCGAATAATATACAATGAATAAGAAAAATAGGGTATGCTTTTAACCAGAAAGCGAAAAAGGTTCACAAACATTTACTCATATCCATGAAAGTAAATGTGATAAGATAATTCATAATGAGAACAATACAGAGATCGTTTGTCATAAACTCATAATAAGCAATAAAAAAAGAAAGGTTAGAAAATTTATTTCAATAGATGAATTACCCTGTACTCAAATTCCCATAAATAATCACATACTCAGCTTGTTATGATAGATAAACATTACAGATATTACAATGTAACACAATTTGGTTGCAATTTAAAGAAAATACTGATAAACACAAAGATTCAAAATATTTCCTTATTTCTTTAATGTTTATGAGTAAGCTCAAAGTCTCCCTTTCTATACAATAAAATTGTGTTAAAACCCAAAATTGCTACCTCCTCCTATTTCCTCCCTCCTTTGATATTTTAGATTCTTTATATATATAGGCACATCAGAACTGTTACATTATAAAAGTAATGGTCTTGAAAACGACCGGAAGGAAAAAAGACTTCAAGATAGAAATAGTTACGTAAAAGATGTTATCATTACATGTTGTGAAAATCCATGCATGCTGCTAAACTGCTGGTGGAACCAGAACCCTAAACAATTCCATCTGCATCTCCATGACCAAATCATGAAATTCAGCACGTTCTTCTTCTTTGTCTAAAATAGAGATCAGTTGATTATACTCGACATAGCTGGTCTTCTCCTTCCAGGCTAGCAAACGTAATTAAGAAATGATGTCAAACTGTTCTTCCTCTGGCCAATTCAAATTAGGTTGCATGATAGGGACAAGTTCATCCTCCCATTCTATAACCTCACCAGGTAGTACCATCTTGAGAAAAATTCTAGAACTGAAAAACATTGTTACCTTTTTCTTGCATGGAAGCTTGTTTAATTTTGGTGACGAGAAGTGACCATTTATTGGCTAAGTGAAATGTGCCAACTTGCTACAAAATTTGTTTCACCAACTTCCTTATTTAAGAGTTGTCCTTTCAGAGGATTTTAATGATCACGGTATATTTCAAATTGACGTCCCAAAGCATTTGAAAGGACATTCCTTAAAGGCACTGTGCAACTTATTTAATGAACTGACACCTTAAAAGTTGTGTATCCAAATGAAAACATCCAGTCGTTGAGTAATAGAACTTAATAACCATCAGTCGGGAGCTTTGAAGTTTTGTGAACTCTCGATATCCCGACTACATAGCATATCACTTCGAAGGTTATGGTCAGGTGGTTCTACAAATTTTAGAACCTTGCGTCATAGTTAAGGAATTTCGTAGGACCGCGATTAGTTACAAATTTCATGAGTAACATTGGCTCTGATTGGGGATTGTATTTTTGTAGAAAATGCAAAGAACTCTAAAAGCTTTGGGGAAGACTAGTCCAAGTCCATTGGGTGTGGAGTCAAAAGAAAAGCAGGAAGACAGGGGACAACACAAGCCAAAAATGGACAAGCCAAAACTTCAACTATGTACATGGTCCAAGGACCCTACCTCTAGATAACCCATTAATTAAGCAAAGCCATTCATGGGTTGAGAGAAATAAAAACCTGTACAAAATAATGCTAGATAGATGAGGAGCATGCATATAACCAATTTTTGACTGGTGACTAATCTGATTAAACTAAAAAGAGTGACTTCGTAGAAAAGTCTTCTATCAATAATTTGGTCTTCAAGAAGCCAATCTTCATTATGCACCTATTCTATTTGGAAACTTATACCAATCTAACCTATCATAAGATCCTTAATATTCATCCTAATGACCTTAGGTACAACCTGGTGACACATTCGCTCCAATGAGCTTGAAGAAAGCAAACCTAAGATTGGATGTAACCCACACACAAACCATCAAATGAAACCCTCCTTCTTGTACTATAAATGTAAGTGATTATATCATTTTGAAATCCTAAATTTTGACCTGCAACACACATTTCACTGTGTTCGGGAATACACTTTGTCAACTCTCAAAAATGCAAGCAAAATGCCTCAAGACGTTACAATCTCTTGGTACGTGTTAGGTTAACAGACAAGGCCAAATGGTTTAGACCTTCTTCTCTTCAGGCGCTACTAGACCTAGGCGGGTGTACCTATATGAATGAAGTGGACTTAAAGTTGTATGATTTGACTGAATTGATGGATCTATTGCGATGGCATAAAGTGTAATAGATGAAAGTTTAGCGAATATTCCTATTCCTAATGCTAAACTTGAAATGCGAATGTTTTAATAAGATTTTATAAAATTCTAAGATGTGGATGGTGTGACCAGTGCCTACTTCTATTGGGCTAATGGAGTCAAGAGGTAAATAATATTTGTGTCCTATTTCTGGATACAATTCAAATTGTTTGGAACTTTTATGTTTATAACTTGTATAAATAGGAAAGAGTGTAATTATCAGATTTATTTTAATAATCCAAATGTCCTTTTCCAAATTACTGTGATTAATTAGAAAGATTTAATCTTGTCTTGCAGGAACCAATTAACTGAACCACACAAGAGCAACAAGTGTGCTTTGATAAATTGAAGAATATCCTTGATATTTAAATATAAATAATCAAGAAGTGACAACTTTGGAGACAACCAAATAATATTTTCAAAGAAATTCAACAAACAACTAACACCATAATTAGATCACCAAATTTATGCATTCTTCTCCATTACATAATTTGAAAAAGATTTTACAATGTACAACATGATCTCTATTTCGGCAATAGTTCAATCTATTCAACTACCTAACCTACTTATTTCTCCTAAATCTCGTCCAATCTTTATGATACAATTTCACTTTGTATATATACATTGCTATTTTAGGGTTACAACCCTTCATGGCATCCATCTGGTGGAACTCTTCCTTTTGGCGCAGCTCTTTGTTTAATTGTTCTCGGCAAAATAAAATATTTAATTACTCACCTTATCGGAAAATTAAATATTTTAATCTTCATCCTTGGGTCTTCATGAATAATAATCATCATTTCACAATACTTTTGAGATCTTAACAATCTTCACTAATCCTTTTGTTGGAGAATCTCTGGCTTATTCAATTTAATAAAATAATCCTTGGGTAAAATAATTACCCCCTCCATGACTCTTCCAATGATTTTAACTCCCTAGAGAATGTTTTACTTAGTAAAAACATTTGTATTTTAAATAACCTCTCAGTGAAAAATCAAGATTGCAACTTTATTTTATTAAAATAATTACACCATGATTATTACTTTAAATCTTTGTTAGTATTTTTTACCCAATAAAATACACCCTTCTTGTAATAATAATTTATTCACTCTTGTAATTCCGTTGGTGAAAAATATTCCAGTTTATTTTGTTTGATTGAAATATTTCACCTGATTTAAATCATTCCTTTGGGTAAAATAATTATATATCCAGTTGGTGAAAATATCTCAATTCCCCGTGCAAATATTTTATAAATTTTACCCAATATGCTTTTGTGGGTAAAATAATTGTTTACGTTATAACCCCTTAGTAAAACCATGAAGTTTATATTCCTCAAAATAATATTTTCATCAGTTTGACATATTCACTCGAGAAAACTTACTTCGACCTCCCTTCTCTTGCTGATAAATTTCTTCATTGCTTATTTATTTTCCAAATATTTTACAAAGTTTAAACTTTATAAAACACTAAAATATTTAGGGTAGAGAGCAAATAAATTAATTTCACCATAGGCACATAGAGCATCCTGGAGCCACGGAAATCTTAAAGGGATTGTGATCAATTATTTTGGAAGTGGGTTTCTGACGGAGTTTGAACAGCTCGCCAAATCAAAGTACTTCCTTTGTAAACTGACCCTAGAGCATGTAGTGAGAAAAATAAAATTTTAAATTAATGCACCAAATGACCTCATAATTCAATGAATTGGAAATTTGAGATATTTGAGGCCAAAACACCAACTGGATCATCGTTATAATTTCAAAATTTGTAACTTTTTCTGAGCGCCAAATATAGCCCGGGGCAATTGTAAAACAATTAAAAAATATATCAAAACTCCTCTGATGACCATGAAAATGAACATACATGTTGAGTTGTGATATGATAGCATGCTCATTAAATGGTTTGGCATGAAGTTGTCAGAAATGCAAACTATAAATTCTGAAAGTTGCTTACTTGACATTTTCTGAAAATTACCACTGTCAAGCTAAATTGAAACTTTCCATTTGCCCCTTTTGAAAAAATATCAAATGTGATCTTGGGAAGCTATAAATTTGGATATTAGCTCATTTAGGCATGGTGAATATGTGTGAAAGATATTTTTTCACCAATCATCTTCATTCATGAAATATCAAACATCAAAGTTGACTATTTTGCAGCTGTTCTAGAAATGCAATTTCCAAACTGTGTAAAATTCATTTGGTTTTGGCTTTGAAAAAATATCAAATGATTCCTTGGAGACCTTAAAATTGGCATGGAGGTAGAATTTGGTGTAGAGAATTGAATTCATCAACCATTTTTTTATGATCATTATTCATTTTCTTAATATTTACCCTCAAAATTGACCACTTTAACAGGATTTTCACTGTGCTGACAACAGATTTTCTCAAAAACCTTTCAACTTGGTCTTCTAAAACTTTGTCAAAACTGATTGTATGAAGCTAAAAATTGGCGTAAACATTCCCATATGGTAGATGAACATGTATGCAAAGTGGTTTGGCATAAAAAATATAAAATTCAAAGTTATGATTTTTCAAAATGAGCTACATAAGCAGATTTTTCAACTTTACTTCTGAGTGCCAAAATCAATTCTTTGAATATGGGAACCTAAAATTTGCATGAAATTTTAGGCTCCAACAGTGGCTCCATCTGGGGATGAATGATTGTGAGATCATTGCAAGAATCCAGATTGCTGGAAGAGTAGACCAAATAATTTATCCATCAAGCAACAATTTGAAACCCCCTTTTTTGTGATGAACTAAAATGGTTTTTTGAAAAAATATACCATAGCTGATGGCACAAGGCCACCAAAAAGAATTGTCTTTATTTTCCCCTATCATACACCTTGTTTTGTTTTGAGTCTATCAGATTCCTCTTGAAAATATTGGTGCAATTTACCCTGTCACTGTTATTGAAAAATTTCAAAGAATCATTGTGTTCAACTTGACTTATGTTCCCTTTATCATTCAACAATTCATATTCTCTATCATCATGAAATAAATGTCTGTCATCTTCACAATACAATGTGTGTGCATATTCAATGCATCATTTCTCATTATTCTGCTCATTATCATATATTGTAAAATGTTCTCCTAATTGTATTAAAAATTTACCATCAGAATGCCATTCTTGTAAATCTGAAAATTCTTCCACATCAACATTTTTTGAAACAACCATATTTGAAATATTTTTTACTTCCTCCATATCACTGATTGGAAATGGGACAAAATTTTGATCTACACAACTATCATCATGAATATTTGAATCAATTAATGCTGGAAATGAATTTTTTGAATCTTGATGTGTATATTTTATATACTCCATTTCCAACAGATCTGAGATTTGCTCACTATTGAGTGAATATGCTTCATCATCCACCATACTGCTACTCTGTTCTTTATTCTTCTCATCATCAAAAAATGGTAGCTCAGATGTGTTAATCTCATATTAATTTTTCTCACAACTTGGTGCATCACTTTGATTATCAAGAAACACTTCATCTTCAACATAAAGTGGATTTCAAAATACATAAAATTTATTTTATGGCATACCTTGGAAAAATCTTATCTGATCTTCTTCTATCTTCTCATCATATAATGGATTTGAAAAAAATTTAAAACCATTTTCAGATGTACAAACCTCTTCTTCATCAAATGTGTCTTCATGACTTTCAACTCCAGCTGAAGGTATTATTTGTTCACTGTCAAATGGACTTGCATTTTCCATTGCTTCTTCCTCTTGATTGCCACAAGAACTGTAAGAATCACCTTGCTGTAAATCAGAATCCACATGTTCATCTTCACAATCTGAATATTCATTGGATCCCTCATAACACGCACTGTCACAATTTGTTTTACAGGAAAGAATTTCAACATCTTTGTCTTCCTCATGCAGGCTGTCATAGGAATTGTTTTCACCTGCACATGTCTCATCTTCCATTGGTTGCATTATTTGATCAATTTCTCCATCTTCATCAATGATTTCATCATTGTCTTCATACCTTTTCCTATCTACAATGTCTGTCCATTCATCTAGTTGATCAAGAGAAACTGGTATCCATGATTCAAGACAATAAATTGGGTTTGGCTCATACACTTTCATGAACTACAGAATGATCTCAAACCTTTTAGGTGGGAAATTAATAGGTATTTTCCTACAAATATTTTCCATTCTATAGAGCAAAGAATGCCTAGATTCTCCTCTATATCTTCTTATGTTAAGAAAGGCATCCAAAAGATTTTTGAAATATTCATCATTTTTAGATTGTTGTTTCCAATATGTACCTTGATGTAGATTCTAACTGACAGAACTTCCAAGTGGGGTAGAATTGTGTTGCACTTGACATTGATCATATTGACAATCTTGATAACTAAACAATCTTTGTCCAGGAGGGACTGGATAAGCATTTACTTGCTTTGATGGCTGTGGTGAATAAATATCTTGTTGTGAACAAAGTGCATTACCTTCATTGTAAAAATTCCCAATTGCATTATGAAGCGCTTGTGGAACCCAAGGACCACTTCAATTTGAATATCGTTCCTCATCGGAGAATGGTATATATTGTGGTGTTTCTAAAGTAGGCAAGATACCCAATTCACTTAGCTTTTGAAATAATGGTATATATTGTGGTGTATCTAAAGCAGGCAAGATACCCAATTCACTTAGCTTTCGAAGTAATGCTCTCTTTTTTTCAGCTAGTTCTTCTTTCACTTTGTTTAGTTCATCACATAGCTCATTCAAAGGTTTTTCCAGAAGGTTGTCGTACATTTTTCATCAATTTTTTTCCGAAGTCACCACCTACTTTTCCAAAAGTAGGAAAATGATTCTTTTAAAATTATTTTTAATTCTCCCTAGTGGAATCTCCTCACTCCAAATGTGAAATTTATATTGACTCTTTATACGGAAAGGCTGGAACCAAATTTTCTGTTGTATTCCCTAGCAGAGTAGCCAATTTGTTAACTCTCAAAAACGTAGGCAAAATGCATCAAGAGGTTGCCAATCTCTTGGTACGTTTTAGGGTAACAGACAAGGCCAAATGGTTTAGACCTTCTTCTTTTCAGGTGCTGCTAGACCTAGGTGGGTGTACCTATATGAATGAAGTAGACTTAAAGTTGTATGATTTGACTAAATTGATGGATCTATTATGATGGCACAAAGTGTAATAGATGAAAGTTTACTGAATATTCCTATTCCTAATGCTAAACTTGAAATGTGAATGTTTTAATAAGATTTTATAAAATTCTAAGATGTGGATGGTGTGACTAGTGCCTACTTCTATTGGGCTAATGGAGTCAAGAGGTAAATAATATTTGTGTCCTATTTCTGGATACAATTCAAATTGTTTGGCACTTTTATGTTTATAACTTGTATAAACAGGAAAGAGTGTAATTATCAGATTCTTTTTAATAACCCAAATGTCCTTTTCCAAATTATTGTGATTAATTAGAAGGATTTAATCCTATCTTGCAGGAACCAATTAACTGAACCACACAAGAGCAACAAGTGTGCTTTCATAAATTGAAGAATATCCTTGATATTTCAATTTAAATAATCAAGAAGTGACAACCTTGGAGACAACCAAATAATATTTTCAAAGAAACTCAACAAACAACTAACACCATAATTGGATCACCAAATTTATGCATTCTTCTCCATTACATAATTTGAAAAATATTTTATAATGTATAGAATGATATCTATTTCGACAACAGTTCAACCTATCCAACTACCTAACCTACTTATTTCTCCTACATCTCATCCAATCTTTATGATACAATTTCACTTTGTATATATACATTGCTATTTTAGGGTTACAACCCTTCATGTCATCCATCTGGTGCAACTCTTCCTTTTGGCGCAGCTCTTTGTTTAATTGTTCTCGACAAAATAAAATATTTAATTAGTTACCTTATAAGAAAATTAAATATTTTAATCTTCATCCTTGTGTCTTCATGAATAATAATCATCATTTCGCAATACTTTTGAGATCTTAACAATCTTCACTAATCTTTTTGCTGGAAAATCTCTGGCTTATTCAATTTAATAAAATAATCCTTGGGTAAAATAATTACCCCCTCCATGACTCTTCAAATGAAAAATCAAGATTGCAATTTTATTTTATTAAAATAATCACACCATGATTATTACTTTAAATCTTCGTTAGTATTTTTTACCCAATAAAATACACCCTTCTTGTAATAATAATTTATTCACTCTTGTAATTCCGTTGGTGAAAAATATTCTAGTTAATAAATTTTACCCAATATGCTTTTGTGGGTAAAACAATTGTTTACCTTATAACCCCTTAGTAAAAACATGAATTTTATATTCCTCAAAATAATATTTTCATCAACTATTCACTGGAGAAAACTTACTCCGACCTCCCTTCTCTTGCCCATAAATTTCTTCATTGCTTATTTATTTTCCAAATATTTTACAAAGTTTAAACTTTATAAAACACTGAAATATTTAGGTTTTTGAAAGCATCCATATTCATTTTAAAACATACCTAATGTTTTAAAATATATGTCATTTGAACTTTAGAACTTAAGAAAAAAATTTCAATTTTGGTTGGAGAGCAAATATATTAATTTCACCGCAGGCACAGAGCATCCTGGAGCCACAAAAATTTGCAAGGGACTATTATCAATTATTTTGAAAGTGGGTTTCTGATGGATTTTGAATAGCTCGCCAAATCAAAGTACTTCCTTTGTAAACTGACCCTGTTAGAGCATGTAGTGAGAAAAATGAAATTTTAAATTAATAGACCAAATGACCTCAAAATTCAATGAATTTGAAATTGGAGATATTTGAGGCCAAAACACCAACTAGATCATCCTTTGAATTTCAAAATTTTCAACTTTTTCGAAGTGCCAAATCTAGCCCGGGGCAATCACAAAACAATTAAAAAATATATCAGAACTCCTTTGATGACCATGAAATGAACATATATATTGAGTTGTTATAGGAGAGTATTCTCATAAAATGGTTTGGCATGAAGTTTTCGGAAATGCAAACTATAAATTCCCAAAGTTGCTTACTTCACATTTTCTGAAAATTACCACTGTCAAGCTGAATTGAAACCTTCCATTTGCCCCTTTTGAAAAAATATCAAATGTGATCTTGGGAAGCTATAAATTTGGATATTAGCTCATTTAGGCATGGTGAACATGTGTGAAAGATACTTTTTCACCAATCATCTTCATTCATGAAATAGAAAACATCAAATTTTACTATTTTGCAGCTGTTCTAGAAATGCAGTTTCCAAACTGTGTAAAATTCATTTGGTTTTGGCTTTGCAAAAATATCAAATTATTCCCTGGAGACCTGAAAATTGGCATGGAGGTAGAATTTGGTGTGGATAATTGAAGGCATAAACCATTTTTTTATGATAATTATTCAGTTGCTTAATATTCACCCTCAAAGTTGACCACTTTAACAGAATTTTCATTGTCCTGATAGCAAATTTTCTCAAAAACCCTTCAACTTGGCCTTCTGAAACTTTGTCAAAACTGATCGTATGAAGCTAAAAATTTGTGTGAACATTCCCATATGGTAGATGAACTTGTCTGCAAAGTGGTTTGACATAAAAACAAACAAATCTAAAGTTATGATTTTTCAAAATGAGCTACATAAGCAAAATTTTCAACTTTACTTCTGAGTGCCAAAATCAATTCTTTGAATATGGGAACCTAAAATTTGCATGAAATTTTAGACTCCAACATGCTTTACCCATGGTGATCTCACAATACTGGTTTACAATTTTTGGCCAAACTGGACACTAAATTGATTTTTTCTAACTAAATCTTCATTTTCGGGCACCTATAGCGGCTAAACAGTGAGGAATTTGAAGATGATGCAAACTAGTGATTTGTGACATTTTGTTTGTAGATTCTACATATTTTTTTTTTCCAATTTTTTTGGAATCATATTGCACTTCTTTTTCCATCTCTTTCGAAAACTAGTTTTTTTAAGTAAACACCATTTTTAAGGAGTGACGCTCACCATATAACACAACGCTTTTTCCATGAAGGATAAAATTATATTTTTTTCGAATTTAGTTTTGTAACTATGATATCTAGTGCTTCCAATTGGTTTCATAGTCTTTTATTGAATATTTTTTCCTTAATCAAGTTTCAAAGTCAAACTAATTACAATTCAAACATAGGCAGACTGCATAACACAACTTTTTTTTGTATGTATCGAAAATCAGTGTTTTTTTTGTTGGATCAAGGACTTCAATATATGGTGCACTCATATTTTTCAATTATTTTTTTATAATCTTCTATTTTTCCACATGTGCAGAACAAAGAGCTTGATTTTCGGTGAAAAACCTACATTCACAAGAAATAAAAAATAAATATAATAATAAAATTAAATTTATTTAAAATTATACTTTTTGGGAAACTTATAATAAGGACTACATAATTACAAAAACTAAATTTTAAATGAATTCATTTGATCCCCCAAAAGGTAAATCAAAAGTGGTTTTTAATCAACATTTTGATAGGTGTAAAGGAGACTCTGTTATAGGTATGGTTTAAAACTAGCAGGGTTCTATCCAAGGGGGTTTGATCAAAACATCTTCAATTGGAATGCTTTAAATGAAAAATTTTAAGGCTTAAATCATTATATTTTCTAAAAATATGTGATTTCAGCAAAAATCATAATCTCCTAAAAATTGTAAACTAGCTTCAAATGTGGGATCACCCCCCTTTTGACAACAGATATAAAATCATCAAAAGATCGATCATCAATTTTCTGCAAAACTGAAAATGTATCGAGCTAGAGATTTTTTATTTTTCCCATTAAAACCATTCTCTACTGAAACATTTCCTTTTTCCTTAATTCTGGTTTAATAATTTTATGATTTACTTTGCCACCCATGTTGATATCCTATGAGACAATTGTAATAGCTACCTCTTCATACAAAATTTCATTCTTCTCTTCTTGGAGATATTGATTAGGATGGTGAGTAGTATGAAATTCAGTGTATTCATTTGCTTGATCATTTTCAACACCAGACCAAGCAAAATCTTTGGTATTGATAAGATCTTCAAAATTGAAAGACTCAAGAAACATACCATTTTTGATTTCTTCTTGCAGGTTTATTTTCAAACTAGCTTGCTCTGAAAATCTAAAATTTTCATATTCAGCCTACATATGATTAGGAGATAAGATGCCGATAATTCCACCTTCATGTTGAGTGCTTCCAAATGATTCTTCATTCATTGTAAAAGTGAATGAATGCATCTCTATTGCAAACAAGGAGGCTGAAAAAATTTCACTTGTACTACTAATGAATTGTTCATTTTCTTTGCCATTTGATTGACCCATAGATTCATCATGTTCAAACTGGAAATAATAGGCTTCATTTCTTCCATTACCATAAGAATTAATTTCTTCTCTGATCACCCTTTTCTGATTAAAATGTTCAGGGGTGAAAACAAAGAGGTTACAATATTCAACAGCAGGAGGTTTTGTGTATTGGAACTCTATAGGCTAAGGGGTTGTTTTCCGTAAGATGGTATTTCTTATACTTTCATCGCTTGACCCAACTAGATTCATCTTCCATTAAACAATTTGAATCATATCATCTTCAATTTTGACAGCCTCTTCTTATGCAATTTCAATATCATTTATTTTACACCTTTTCAAACAAAACTGAACATCTGGGTGTAAAGAAGAAATGAAAGTAAAAAGTTGTAATTGTTTGTTTGGTCGAATGGAGATAGGAATTTTCCTAAGCAACCTATCGAACTTGTCTACAAAATCTATGATTTTTTCATCTTTTTGCTTGTGAATATTAAAAAATTGACCTAACAAGGTCGTTTCATCCATAGGGCCCTTATATCTTCCCAAAAAAATATCTTTTAATGAATTCCAATCAGTTATGCAATCATCTTCTAAATAAAAAAATCAATCGATAGCAGGTCCAATAAGAGATTCAATAAATATCCTGACAAAAAAAGCTTCTTGACTTACCCAAAAAATACCACAAGCAACTATAAAGGCCAAAATGTGTTTTTCGGCATCCTGAGAACCTCCTCCATCAAATTTCGGAGAATAATTTCTTTATCCTTCTAGCAATGGTGAGTATACAGGTAAAGAGAGAGGACTGAAATGACTTCCCCATGGCTGAGAGGAAGTTAATGCCATAATAAAAATTCGGAAAAGAAATCAGCACAGGCCGTGAAATAGAATATTTATGAGTGCATTACTTTTTGCAAATTCTCCAACCTCCATCCTCAGGGAGGTACCTTAAAATTTCTAAAGAAAAGGACACTGATTATTTATTGCACTTGTTCCCTAGTAGAGTCGCCAAAATTTTGTTGGTTGATAGATTTTTCCTAATGCAAAAAATGACTATAATTGCTTGAATAGAGGAACAATCATCACCAACAGTTGAGTCACTTGCAATGGTATTCACAAATACTCTCTGTTTATTTTACAAGGTGCAACTACCTTCGAATAATATACAATAAATAAGAAAAACTGGGTATGCTTTTAACCAAAAAGCAGAAAAGGTTGACAAATATTTACCCATATCCATAAAAGTAAATGTGATAAGCTAATTCAGAATGAGAACAATAAAAAAAATGATACAAAGCTTGTTTGTCATAAAATCATAATAAGCAATAATAAAAGAAAGGTTAGCAAATTTCTTTCAACAGATGAATTATCCTGGACTCAAATTCCCATAAATAATCACATACTCAGCTTGATATGATAGATAAACATTACAGAGATTACAATGAAACACAATTCGGTTGCAGGGTATGTGCAGGATCATCATGGAAAAAATAGGCCCTTAAGTGGCAAAAATTCAGAAAAAATAGAGTTAGGTAACTTGACGTAAAAATTTGAATAAGTTATCTATATTATTTCAAAAATATGTAAGAATAGAATTTGTAGCAAATTGAATGTAGTTTCTAAACTACTAGGTTTGTTCAAAAAAGAAAAAAATCTATTTGGTGAAAATTATTATTATTATTTTTTTTTAGGCTGCAGGAATCGGGTAGCACGACCCCCTATAAACTGCAGTGCGCCTGGTAAACTTTTTAACGTGACCGGCGGCACTGGCGTACCACGGGACGGGGGAGACTAGAACTCGTGACCAGCAGAGCCGCAACGAAATTACTTAGCCAACCGAGCTAGGGCCCCCACTATTTGGTGAAAATTATAAATTTCAATGCAAGTAGGTAGTCTGTCTGACCACCCTAACCACATAAAATGATAATATTTTTTATAAGATTTTATATATAAGTAGAAGACTCATGTCTCGATGTGATACATATTTTTTTGTAATTTTTTTCTAAGTAAATAATTAATTATGATTTTTTTATTACAAATTTTTAAAATATATAAAAGCTCATATGTCTGACCACCTTAACTTGGCCAAAACTTCATGAAATTCATTTTTTCTTTTTTTAATCCTATAGTATGTGAAGCATAGAATGTGACACATGTTTTGGATTCAAAAAATGTGATACCGTTTGAAATCTATAGATGGTTTTCAATCATCCTATCAATGAAGACTTTAGTCATAATTTGAATAGAAAATGAATAATAATTACTTATTAAATTCAAAGTAAAGCATAATTTATATTGGTGGAAAGATGAAAATCTCCTTTAAAAACCCTTTTTTCATTTCATCAATTTTAGGTAAAAAAAATAGTCATCAACCACATACCCATCATATTGCCACTTTTTGGCCCATCATGATCCTGCACATACCCTGCAATTTAAAGAAAATACTAATAAACACAAAGATTCAAAATATTTCCTTATTTATTTAATGTTTATGAGTAAGCTCAAAGTCTCCCTTCCTTTACAATAAAACTGTGTTAAAACCCAAAATTGCTACATCCTATTTCCTCCCTCGTTTGATATTTCAAATTATTTATATATATAGGTACACCAAAACTGTTACATTACAAAAGTAATAGTCTTGAAAATGACTAGAAGGAAAAAAGACTTCAAGATAGAAAAAATTCCATAAAAGATGTTATCATTATGTGTCATGAAAATCCATGCATGCTGCTAAACCGCTGGAGGAACCAAAACCCTGAACAATTCCATCTACATCTCCATGACCAAATCATGAAATTCAACACATTCTTCTTCTTTGTCTAAAATGGAGATCACCCGATTATACTCGACATAGCTAGTCTTCTCCTTCCAGACTAGCGAACTTAATTCAGAAATGATGTGAAACTGTTCTTCCTCTAGCCAGTTCAAATTAGGTTGCATGACAGGGACAAGTTCATCCTCCCATTCTATAACCTCACTAGGAAGTACCATCTTGAGAAAAATTCTGAAACTGAAAAATGCCTTTTTCTTGTATGCAAACTTGTTTAATTCTGGTGACGAGAAGTGAACATTTATTGGCTAAGTGAAACGTACCAACCTGCTAGGAAATCTAGTTCACCAACATCCTCCTAGATAAAATTTAATTAATCAAGATCAACCACAAATAAAGGAAACAAGTTTGTTGGCCCAAATAATGACAACGCCATCAAAACTACCAACTATTCAACTTTACACTATCAAGCAGATACCAAAAGAATCATGAATACCAAGATGTGAGTAATATAGTTCATGGAAAATATCTTATGAACCTTTTCTTGAAGTATTTGATCATCATATGTTGGCACAATTGAAGAAACCCTCTGAATATTTTGGAATAGAGCATTCTAGACAAACTGTCATTTGAAAACTGATCTTCTAGACCACCAAAACACCAAATAATGTAAATTATTGTGAATTAAATATTAATGATCCTATCTACGAAAACACAAGTCCAAAACTTCACTTCTAGAGAAATATGGAGCCTCCTAGTGCACTTATATCAACACATTACACTACTAGAGCATAGATCGGAACAATTTCACTTATAAATTTCACTATAGAAGGTGTGATGACTTGAATCCTTGGATATAACACATTCACATGTTGAATATCTTAGCTTTTGAAGTGCAAGACAAAAGCTTGGACTACATAGGATTGTGGACCAAAATTCCATGATACTGCCTTAAAGTATATAAGTTGTAAATGTCTTAGCAATTTTTTTTCAACTTATCTCAATGTGAAGTATACCAAATAGGAATAATATCAAGGTAGGCATGTAGGAAACATATTGGAATAGGTGTACCAACCTCCACATCACACATAGACAATAGACAAAGCATCATTCATTCATCATACTGCATTATTGACTTACACTCTATACACCAACTATCCTTGGAGTATACACAAACTTTAACACATATGTTTGGCATCAATGAAAACCAATCCCGAGTTGACATAAAAGGCAACACGTATTTCCAACGATCTCCCACTTTTTCATTGATGGCAACACTCATTTATCTATAAGTATTCTCTCCCCCTTTGACATCAAGGGAAAAGGGCATAATGTAAACTCCCCCTTACTAAATGGATTCTAAAAAAATCTCCCCCTGAGATGGAGATGCCTCAAAATTTTTTTTTACATATTTTCAACAAAAACTCAAAAAGATCTTACTACACTTCTTTGCAAAATTATAAAAGGAAAAAAAAATTCTTATCTTACTCATTTACAACTTCTTTAAAAGGTACGATATTCTTGTAAGTTACCTTAAGTTGTTCCAAAGTTACAACCCAAACTACTTTTGGTGAAGTGCAAACATTATTTTGGCATTCAAACTACATGCACAAATCCTTAGCCTCCTCCACATTACTTGGAGTCTTCATTTTCTATTCAACCTTTTTTTATTTAGCAAGCAACCTAGATAATTCAACAACTCTCATATTAACTTCAACCCTTAACTATCCAAACCACTTCTTTATTTTCTCTCTATTCCTAAAGTAATGACAACTATAAGTGAATATTTTCAATTTAAGCTCTAGTTTCCCCATCCTTATCCTTTGACTGATCATATATTCCTACCATTTGAGTGATATGTGACTCAATGGAGTCAATATCATCTTTGATTCTTTTAGTGGAACAAGGTTGTTTTAAAAAAAATTGATACAGAGTAGTAAATTCATCCACACATTTTTTGAACATTTTTAAATTTTCTTGCAATTTATTATGTGCACTAGCACAATGGTTAGATACTTTAGCCATTCTTTTATTATTTACCTTTCTCAAAGCCTCTTTCTCTACTTTTTGCTCAATCTATGAGGAATGATCCTTAAAAGAATCCATTAACAACTTCAACTTATATTCCAAAGGTAAGGAATCTTATAATATGTTTACCTTTAGTAAACCTTCCTAAATAATTTTCACTGCATCATCAATTAAACTAGTCTTCTTCATGTATTCCTATAGAATCTCCTTTCTTACAGAGGTATGAAAAATATCACCAAGTTGTAGCTTATGGAGGGGATAAATGTTTCAAAAAACAACTTTCCCCTCATGATTGGGAATCTATAGAAGCTGGGGTGTTACCATAGGTTGAAATTGCATCTATATCCCTAGTAGATCCTTGAAAGAATATGATGAAGAAGAACCTTGACCTATAGAAGCATCTTTCTTCTTAGTTGCCTTCTCCTTTGCATCCAAAACCATTTTAGGATTGTCCCCTTTCTTTTGTTCATCATTTCCTAAGCTCTTCGAAGGAGAGACACCAAATTTACCTTGATTTTTTGCACCTTGTACATCAATATTTATGGGAGGAGCAGTATCCTCATTTTTCTTTATATCATCATCAGCCACAATGCCCTAAAAATTTGATAGATCTCTATCTTGGGTAGAGACGTCAAGTATATCCTGTAGGAGAATATCATTAGAAGCAACTTAAGTTTTAGAAGTCATCTCATCCTTCTTCATTTCTTCAAGGATCTTGGCTATCTTTTCTTTTGACTCTTTCTCTTCCTCCTCTATCTCCATATCGAAGAAACATTTTCCTTCTTGCAATCTGGAGGAACCTTGTATTTCTTTTTTACTAGATATATATTTTTCACATTTATATTTTCTAGATTGGGCACTTGTGGATCAATATCAACTTTATTTGTTAGTTCATTAATGATTTTGTTTGTCAAATCTTCAGTCTCATTTTGGATCTTCCTTTTAACACTTTCATCCAAGCTCATCAGAATACCTATTGTCCTTTTAGTGTAGAGCTCCTTGGCTTTTCTCCAAACAATTTTTTTTTTCCTCCTAGGAGACTAAGATTCTAGACTTGTCAATTGCTTGATGTTTCATTTCTTCATCATCTTTGATAGATTATTCTCTTCTTTGTCTTAAAACCTTTGGAAGGCTATCCAAATCTTTTTCAACAATGTCATTGAAGGGAATTTTTTGCATGAGCATATATTCAATGAAAACCTTCTCAATTGTATTCTTTTATTCTAAAGGGACATCTGGCTATAGCTCCATTGTACCATCTATTAGGATATATTCAATAATTCAATTTAAGAAAACCCCAAAATCAAGTGGTTCATGTGTAATCAAAGGGGTTTTCTTAGCATCCTCTTTTGTAATCTTCTTCCCTTTCTTATTTTACAAGGAGATATTTTATTTTTCACCTTCTTCAACATCATTTGATTATTCCTCATTTATCTTCTATCTCTTTTCATTCTTTTTAGCTATGACATGTCCAAATTTAATGGCCTTTTTCTCTAGAGGAGTTGCAAATGTAGCTTTCCTTTTACTACCAGATGTTTGTGTGGACTCAGAGGGCTGCAGAGTAGATGTAACAATTGAGGAAGATGTACTTGATCTCTTTGGACCTTGACTGGCTTTCAGAGGAATAGACTTGGCAATGGAAACCTTTGTACAAATATCAAATGTAGTCACTAAATAAGTACCCAATATCTTGCGGAGATCATCTTTACCTTTTATATTTGAATACTGTGGAGTGCCAATCTCCTTAAGCACTCTTTCCACTTTATTTTCATTAGCTTATTCTCTCTTCTTTTGGTAAATATCATTCATAATTTCTTTATAAGTACCAAATATTTTTAGATTGGGGTCCTTAGATTTTGACAATAGAATATCTACATAACCTTGTACAAATTCATCCTCAACCTCATAGGGAAGCTCAGATAAACATGAGGTTCTAGGTTCCACTGTTTCCATAAAACAATAATCGTTGTTTACCATAAAAGTTATCTCATGTTCATACTTCCAAACCAAACTAGATGGTATCCTATATCTGCTTTGCATATCATTTTGGAAATTCTTGAAAAATACCTAATATAAAGTAGTGAAAACTTGTTCATTGTAAAAAAAATTCATATGTTGTTAAATCTGTGTTGCTATTGGAGTGAATTTGTCCCACATTTTACCTTTAAAACTATGTAGTTCTTATTCAAAAATAAGAAATTAAGGCATTTAATTGGAGAACCAAACTTGAAATTATAATTGATTTCTTTTGTTTTCCTCAGGTTCTCCATTAGCTACTCTCTTAATACCTCACATAGATCAAATATGACATCCCTTTTTACAATTTGATGTGCGGTGTGAATTGTAGTGGCGGTAGCTGATCCTTTTCTATTTGTGAAGTAAATTTTATATGTAATCCCCATTGATGCATACCAGACACCGGGATCAATGATATCATTAACTATTAGGGTTGTCTTATCAAATTTAGCACTAGTGAGCTCCATAACCTTTTCATTATTCACAAATTTTAGCATTGGGGCTGGTCTGTAGGAACAAAGACTAGTAACTTCTCTAATTGAATCATTTTTTATCATGTAGGGTTTTTCAAGCCAAATGAAATCCCCATTAATACAACTCAATATAATTCTAACCCACTCCTTTCTTTCACAAAATTCTGGAAAATATTTCTAGATGTCCAACTCTTTTGTTGTAGTATTTGCATACTCTAGCTTGTATACTCCATTCTCATTTAGAATCTCATGACAATCCATTTTAAAATAAGAGGTATATTTAATCTCATTTAGTTGGGTATGGATGTAAATCCTCATATCCTTGTAGTACACAACATCCATTGGAACTTTTGAAAATGCACCATTTTGTCCACCTCCATTACTTTGAATGAAAAATTCTTGTATTTGTGCCTTGGCCTCTTAACAAAATCAATGGCAATCGGTGTAGCCATCAAACCACCTTATGATACTAGGGTTTTATAAAAAAAACCAAAGAAATAATTGTTGAAAGAATGAAGGAACCCCTTAATGTGTTGTCATTGATGTCAGCATTGGTTGTTGACATCTAAACTAATCTAGTGAACAAAATGGAGATATCTTAATTTGGTATTTTGGTCCATGCTTTCTCATATGATAAGATCTACCTATATGGCAATAATATGTTGTTCTTGACCATTATGTGCATCTATGTTCAAGATTTTAGATTTTTGGATGTATAGTTTGAAAGTTACAAGTGACCGTAGTTCGACATACAATTTTGGCTATGCAAATTGTAAATGGGTATGAGTAATCTGGTCCACGTTCCTTTGATGATAGGAATTAGAATTTGAAATTTTGGGAGTTTTTTTACAGGTGTCAATAAATTATATATTCCAAATGGTACATGATTATGTGATTGGGTTGATCATTGGTGTTGATCAGTTAGCATATTTTGTGATTAGGTCTAATTCCTAGATGACCTAATGCTTGGCGTATGTTGTGGTGATTTAATATGTATTGCAGATGTTAGTAAGATATTTTTTAGGTCCATGCCAACCTAAATTAAGTCTTGCACATTTGGTTTAAGAGTGAAAATGTTTTTGGTACAAGTGTAGAGCCGATAAAGAAATTTTGATTTAACATAGGACTACATCTAATTAGGCTAACTTAATTGATGTATGCAAATGAATTGGGTATATGTAAGACATTTTTGAAGTTGTATAAGGAGTAATGAGATGTGAATACACAAATTTTTTATGTACATGATTAGAATTATTGTAGATATAGTATGAATATTGATGGATTCTAAAGAAGAGAAATGTTTTATATTTTGTATCTGATATAGTGCATAGAGTCAATATTTAGAGCTTCAAAGGAATTGAATTCAACACAAGGAAGACACATTTTGTATTAGTTCACATCCTCATTATGTGTCCATGATTTATACTTTGTATCTATCTTTGGCGTGAGCCCTATTGGGCAGTGTGTCTTGGTAGTGATCCTTTGTAATATCTTATAATTGGTTATAATATATTATGAGCTAATCCTCACCATGGTTTTTCCCTTTTGGATTTTCCACGTAAAAATATTGGTGTTCATGTGTCATGTGATCTTGTGATCGTTTCATGCTTTTATTCTTTGATACAGTTAGATGTGTTTTCTTAATTAGATAGATTATGATCAAATGGTTTAATAAAATATTGATTCACCCCCCCTCTTAGTATTCTTAGTGTTCAACAATTGGTATCAAATCCTGGTTCCTTCTAAGAAGCCTAACAACTTGTGGAAGATCTTGGATATTGAACACATGGCTGATAAAGAGTTTTCAATTACTACTGTTGAAGGTGATTGCATTCCTACCAAGGAAGAATTCAAAGTTTCACTTGAATATCTTGATAGATTTGAAGGTGAAAACAAAGATCTAAACAAAAATATCAAGGAATAAAATGAATGCGTAAAAAAATTGAGAAAACAAATCAAGAAATTCAGAGAAATACATAGGGACATCAATGAAAAATTGAAGCAAGCAAATGAAGACATCACTAGACTAAAAGTACAAGTGGAAGAAAAGAAAATAATTGAGGAATGTATGAATGCAATGATAAGGAGCAAGACTGATGAATACATAAGACTTGAACAAGAAATGGTCTCTCTAAGATCAAATCTGGAAAAACAATATTTCATAAGGATGAATTCAAAACAAGTTCTACAATGCTTGATGAGCTAATTGTAGGACATAAACCATATAAAGATAAAGGAGGTTTGAGACTTGAAGAAGGAGAAAGTTCAAAGGCTAACCAGACCCTAAACAAGTTTGATAATGAAGAGAAGACTCAAGGAAATGGAAAAAAAATTAGGAATCAAAGAAGCAATGCTAGAAGACCTCCTATCAGACAACCAAATGCTCAAAGGTACCCATCTTTTAATGGTATTTATTTTTCTTGCAATAAAATTGGATGTAGAAGGAAATAGAATGTAGAAGTAGAATGAATCAAAATACTCAATCCTTCTCTCAACAACATTTTGCATGCAAGATATTTGTACATGGAGCTATTGAGTGCAAAAAGTAGATGATGAATAGATATAATGTTGGTAGAATGGTTCAATCTTTAAATGGTTACTATTATACATGCAATATATTTGGAGACAAAGCTAACCAATATAGATCCAAATCAAATAGAAGTCAATTTGGTAAGAAAAATGTTGTATGCTATAGTTGCAACAAACCTGGAAACATTTCAAAATTCTGTAGAAGTAAGAATGGAAGATAGACTAATCCAGGAAAGAGAAATGAAACTGTGAAGAAAATTGATCCTACTGAAGTAAAGAAGGAAATTATGGATAAGATCTAGAGAAAGAAAGAGCAACCTAAGAGAAAAGAAGAATCAAGAACTAAAAATGAATTTGTACCTCCCTCTAGTATAGATAACTCTCTTGAAAATAAAACCTAGGCATGGGCTTAGGGGGAGAAATAACAAAAAAATCAAACAACCCCCTTGAAATATAAATATGTGTAATGATGAAAAATGTACACCCTTATAATTTTTCATTTTTTTAGGTCCTTGTTAAATTGAGCATAATGTTTCCTTGATTTAGTGTTGTAATGTGTTTAACACATTCACATTAGGTCTTGGGCCCTTGTAAACCAAATGAACCTAATTGTGCCTTATTTAGGGTGTTGTAAAGTGTGTCCTAACACTTTCACACTAATCTAGGGTTTCATTAATAAATTGGGATTCTTTATTCCTTGTTTGTCCTTATTTTGCATTCACAAGCCTTAATTGATGCATCTTTATGAGGATAATCTTGACAAAAACCAACATCCAATCATAATTCATGTGTTTTTGGATTATACAACCCAAATTTAGTGATCTGGGACTTGTACGCCTCCTTGGGCATATGGGTACCACCTAAGTTTCGGGGCCTCAATATGGATTTCACATCAATCTAAGAATTTCTTGAAAAATGTGTCACAAAGCTTACCCTAATGGGACTCATATGTCACTTTTGGTGTATGAGTCCTGTATGGCTTAAACCTAAATTAAATTCAAATTCCTGGTGGGATTTTATTCTCCTAGATCTAATGTCTTCTTGTAGTATTGTAATTTTGAGGAATTTTTCATAAACAAGTATAAATATAAGGTTATTTCACATATTTTCTCCTAGCAACTTTCATGAGCAAGTGTGACCTAAGAATTGAAGCATTCTAGCAATTCAAGAGTCTACAAGAGCATTCAGGAGCCTTCAAGAGCTCAGTATCATTTTTTTTGGAGCATTCTTCAAGTATCAAGCATCATGTCAAAATAATCATGCATCATGTTTGTTTTTGAGCTAACATTTGTTATGTAGGGTTTCATGATTCAAGAAAGCATTCAATTCAAGATCTATCTCATTCAAGCAAGATTCAAAATCTACATCCATTGGAGCCATTTCATACGTGTTTGTAGCATCTTATTCAAGGGTTTGGTGAGTTGCAACATAGGATTTTGTTCATTCATCATTCCTCCTTTTCATTTCATTTCAAGGTTTGATTACCAAAATAGGGTTTGACAAGGGAAAACCCCTTTCTACTAACAAACAACATTTTTTTCTTTCCCTTTAGAGTTTAATTTGAAAATCTAGGTTGAGGACACATTGAAGAGCAAGGTTGGAGAAAATTTGTCAAGTTTGTAAAGTTATCACCTTGTTTAAAAGATCAATAAAAGGCATCTACAGAGTAGAATTCAATAATTTAGATCCATAAATCAAGTTGAGAAGACAGATCAGAGGTTGAAGAGAAGATTCATACTTTGAATTTCTAAAAAAGCTAAGTGGTATTGATATGCCACTTATGGCATATGAGTCCCAATATAGATTTTTTTCCAGTTTTTAGGTGTTTCAAACTTATCTCTATCAAATTTAGTATTTTTAGCATTTCATGTCTTCATTCAAGCTTCTATAGGTTTCTAGGTGCTCCTTTGTAATTTTCTAGTTTCCTGTTCTATTTTGCATTCATTTCTAGGTCATTTATTAAATTCTTGCACATCATTAAGTTTCACAGTTAGATCTTACATATTACTTGTCTTTCCAAGCCCTAGCTTAGTGGTGAATCCTCTTTTAGTCCTAGGAGACCCTATTTCGAGATCTATTTCCCCCTTTCTACATTCAGATTGAGATCTCTAGGGTTTCCTTGAGCGTAAATTGAGGGAAATAGGTCTAGGTCCTAAACCCCTAGCTCACCCTATTTTCCACAAGGATAGGGTGGCCTATTTCCATCATTTCATTTTGATGAACCCAACATGAACATCTCTTTTCTGATTTGGTGTGTATCATAGTCCTAGATCTAGCTTACATTAACTTTGCATTAGTTGATTTGCATCTAGGGATTCTAAATCTTGCATTAGTGTTCAAGTGCATATAGGTTGTATTTTTGCATCTTGCATCATTGAATTTCATCTAAAATCTACATTTACATTTACTCTAGAAATCATCCAACCCAAAAAGCATAGCATTCAATCAAAATTTTATAAAGATTGTGCAAAAACCTTAAATTTGGACTCATACGCCCCTCTGGGTGATTTAGTCTTGTTTTAGATTTTAAATTGCATTTTCTAGCATTAAAAAATTTATTTCTATGTTTTTTCTTGTTTCTGTTAGTTATCTATTTCAATTTACATATTTTTTTTTTACTTCCACTCCATTGCATCTAGCTTAAATCAGTTCATTTTATGCATTGCTTAAATTCAAAATTGCATTTAGAGTATTTCATTTTAGATTGTTGCATAGTGTAATCAGTAAATTACGCTGTTTAGAATCTGAAACCTAAGTTCACACTTAATTTTAGGTCCTTGCATTTCCCTTTACCCTCTTTCCATTTTGGGTTTGTCTTCCAAGTTTGTGAAATCTTGTATGAACTTTACAACTTGGTGTCCTATTAGCAATACTATTATGAGATGTAGTTCGAGACTCATGTCATTCTATGATGCACCATTCGTCGTGGATCTTGTGTTCTCTAGCTTTCTTCTTGATAGTGTTTATAATCAACCTTATATGGATCCTAGCATGCATGCTTCACTTACCCATGACTATCATGCCTTCAACCACTGTGTTTCCCATGAAAAAAACTATCCCTACTATCCCTAGCTCCACTCAAGCTTTGGGATGCACTCAAATCCAAAGTGGAAGTTCCATTCCTACCTCTATGATACCAGTTTCCACCCCTACCTACACTAGTACTCAACCTACTAGTAGTGTGAACTCTGCCTTAGGAATTTCCATAAGGAATTCCTCTAGTTCTATTCCTTCGACTACAATATCTCCTCAAACTTCCTCCATCCTGAGTTTACAATTCACTTTCCCTTCACATACATACCCTACTCCACCTTATACCCCTCCACCTTACAACAACAATGATTCTATCATTAACACACTTTTACAAAGCATGACATCCCTTCAACAACAATGGTCAATCCTCACAATATATCAAAACCAATTCCCTATCCTTGGAGATATTGAGAGAAAAAATGCCACAAGGTGTAGAAGTTCCCTGATTTGAGAAATATGGTGGGAAGGGAGATCCTATTAACCATGTTTCTGCTTTTACCACCTTATGTAGTGATTTCATCTTTGAGGACAAACTTATGGCTAAACTATTTCTTAAATCCTTGGAAGATACTTCCTTGGAATGGTTTTCCTCGTTACCAAATAACTCAATTTTTTCATTCAATGAACTTGTTGAGGCATATATTAACCACTTCCAAGTGCACATGACCCCTAAGCTAGCCTTGGATGATTTGATGAGATGTAATAAAAAAGAAGATGAAAATTTTATTGACTTCATTTCACACTACCAATCACTTTATTCCCAAATCAATGTGCAAATTTCCGGTCCTCACCTTCCAAGAATGTTCATTGAGAACTGGAAAACTAAGATGCAAGATAAGATTGGCATGATGAAATTCCCTTCCTTTGTACACTTTGTACTACCCTTCATGATTATGAAAACTCAATTAGTGGTCATAAAATAAAATCCACCTCTAGCCATCCTGAAAATTATGAATCCACAAATCAAAACAATTACCAATACTTTAGAAAATAGAATAAAGGTTTCATCCAACTAAATCCCCCTCAACCAACTCAACATGTTGATTCCCAAGTGGCTTCTATAAGGAAGAAAAATCCTTTCACATTTGGGGATCCAAATAGGCAATTTACTCCCTTACATGATACCCTTCATAACACAATGTTGCAACTTTTAGAACAAAAAATGATCACTTTTCCTCTCATTAGAGCACATGATCATAATGAACCTTTACCTATAATATTTAGATCAAATTCTTATTTCCATTATCACTAAAAAAATAGACACAACACATAACATTGTAAGCATCTTAAACATCCCGTGCAATACCTCATTGATTCCAGTCGACTTTCAATTAGAGGTGTTAATGATCAAGGAAATAAGTTTGTTGCCCCTCCTAACCAAAACTTGCAAATATTTATGAACCCTATGCAAAAACACAATGTTTCATTTGTTAGAGAAACTAAAAAGAATGGTGTAATGAATGTTGACATGGATGATGACAACATGGATATTGTTGAACAAGATCCTATGAATACTAACGAGCAAATTCATTGAGATGATATGATTGGATTGATGAAAATTCAACCTCATAAAGGCTAAACTAAAAGCCTCTTTACATTGCTTTCTCGTCGCATGATATACTTAAACATGCACCCGATGGTCCTCTTTACATAGCTAGGGAAATCTATGATAAGACCACTAATGGAATATTAATTGATCCCGTATGTGGAGAGAATGTGATCACTAGGGAATTCTTACTTGTGGATGAACTCTATTGAAAACATATGGTAAACTGAAAGCATGGATAAGGAAATGTAATGGTTTCACTTTCCCTACGATGGGATCAATCACCCTTCCTTTAATTGTTGGAACAAAACAATTAGATGTCTCATTCTCCATCATCTTGATGTCAGACTAATTTCAAGTGAAGCTTGGTTATCCATGGCAACGCTCCATGGAAGCCGTCTCATCAATTGTGCATAAATCCCTCAAGTTTCCCTTTGATAATGAAATATTTACTATGCATCATAGTGGCTTTAATCCTCTACCTTCTAGTGGAAAATTTTCCTTGGATTTCTTTCATCCTAAGCCTATGGAGCCTATTAAACCTCGTGAAGACTTCTTTTTCAGATCCTACCAAAAAATTAAGGTGAAATGTATAGCAAAACTATCCCTTAGAAACATGCCTCAACCCATGATTGAGTCTCTTATCCTTGATGAAACTATGATTGAACCTAAAGACACTCCAAACAACAAAGACCAACCTAAGAAAAATCCTTTTCCTAACTCCTACAAAGGACCAAGAGATAATGAAAACAATCCTTCCATGCCTCCTAGGATAGAAAAAGTTTACAAACCTAAAGAGAAAGTGGTTGAACAACCTCCCGTGGTTCCTTTCATTCCTCCCCTTAGGGAAGAAAATAAACCTTTGGTTGATAGACCTGCTCCTACACAAATGCAACTTGAAAATTGAACTAAAAGAAACTGAAATGTTAGAGAGCACAAGTGTAGACATCGTGATCTTGCGCAAAGGATAAATGAAGAAAGAAAAAAAGAAAATCAACATCCAAACTTGACTAAAGCAATGTACGATGAGTCTCCCTTGCCACAACAAAAGGATCCCATACCACATCTATAACAAGAGTTAAAACCTTTTTTTGACATTATCATTCGACCTCCCATTGTGATTAACTTGGATGACGATGATGAGGTTGCTAAAATTGATGAGGATGTCCATAATGAATTGAATATGTTGTTTTCCTCTTCTATGAGCTTAAATGATAATTCTCCTAAATAGAGTGTTGAACTTGGTAATGAACCTAGTTCTGTACTTTCTATTGTCCCTTTGGCTAGTTGTCTATCTTATGTATACAACAAACATGATCTGGATGTGGACGACTTGATAATAGGTTGAATCACATGTTCCTTTAGTTGTACTTTTATTTTCTTTTTCATGTTATGTGTGTGATTGCATGTGTGTACATGTGATCCCCCGTGCTTTTTTTTTTGGTGTATCCCTCTCTCTTTGTGACATTCCTCTATTCGTACCTACATTCTACTCTATATTGTAAAGCTTTTCCTTTATCTTTTCATTTGTCTTGTATTTTCCTTTTGGGGGATGATGCAACACATCGAGGCATTCAGGCCTCTTCCATGTTGACCCAAAAGTTTTTTCTTTTGTTTCACTCTCTTTGTATCATTCTTCCTATTCCATGAGTATTTGGGGAATGATGATAGTTCTGAGCTCTATAAAAATATTGTAGCAAAGACACATTGACCCCAAATCCATGGATCCCTTATGTGATTTTGGAGGTAACTCCGTTTCTTTTCATTTTCATTTTCAACTAGTGCTTCATTATGTAGTCTTCTTACTTCATGTGATGCATCTTTCTCTTTGTAGTGAAATTAGGTGTGATGTCCTTCAAGAGCGTGATCTCTCTATTGGACTCAAGGAACATTGAGAGGGGTGGTGAATCAATGTTCAACAATATTTAAATTTCAATTCAGATCTTAAACCATTTACAACATTTCAACAAAATTTAAGATGCAAAAACAAGAAGGAAACAATCAAAACACCATAACACCAAGATTTTTACGTGGAAACTTTGTTATGGAAAAAAAAATAGTGGAGGTTAAGCCAATATTTATCCTCTGTTAAAAGTATGAAGGAAAAAGGGAATGCACATGCATTTAGGCACACTATCTAGAGCTCACTGGTCAAAATTAGGAAGGCTCATTTCCTTACAATATATTTGGAGTACAAAAAAAGCTTGAACTAAGAAAGTAGCATCTACAAATGCTTGATTACAGTTCCCATGAGGCTCATAGATCAAATTTTGGACCTTCTGTCTGATTCTGCACTTCGCTCTGTTCTGCATTAGCTCGGTTCACAACAACCCTCTTATGTACAACTGAAAACCACTCTACTGCTCTTTTGATATTCACACACACACTAACATATATTGAACACCACACACCATCACATGGGTATGTGCAGGATCATCATGTAAAAAATAAGCCCTTAATTGGAAAAAAATTCAGAAAAATCAGAGTTAGGCAACTTAACGTAAAAAATTGAATAAGTTATCTATATTATTTCAAAAATATGTAAGAATAGAGTCTGTAGCAAATTGAATGTAGTTTCTAAACTACTAGGTTTGTTTAAAAAAAAAAATTTATTTGGTGAAAATTAGAAATTTCAATGTAGTGGTACTTAAATTTTAGGGAAAAAATAAGAAGTAGGTGTTTGTCTAACCACCCTAACCACAATAAAATGATAATATTTTTTTATAAGATTTTCGATATAAGTAGAGGACTCATGCCCCAATGTGATGCATATTTTTTTGTAATTTTTTTCCATGTAACTAATTAATTATGATTTTTTTATTACGACTTTTTAAAAAATATAAAAACTTGTATGTCAGACCACCTTAACTTGGTCAAAATTTCATGAAATTCAATTTTTCTTTTTTTAATCCTATAATATACGAAGCATAGAATGTGATGCATGTTTTGGATTCAAAAAATGTGATACCATTTGAAAGCTATAGATATTTTTCAATCAACTTATCAATCAGGACTTTAGTCGTAGTTTGAATAGAAAATGAATAATAATTACTTATTAAATTCAAAGTAAAGCATAATTTATATCGGTGGAAAGCTAGGAATCTCCTTTAAAAACCCTTTTCGTTTCATCAATTTTGGGTAAAAAAATAGTCGTCAGCCACATACCCATCATATTGCCACTTTTTAGCCCATCATGATTTTGCACATACCCACACTTCAAAATGAGTTTACCGATCTCTTATATATATCGCTATCAAAGATTTAGTTACTTTATGTCGGCTTTATCAAAATATGAAATATTCTTCAATGGTCGGCTCAAATCACAAATTATATTCATTGTGCACCCATCAAAGTTGGCTAATGCTATGTTGTGGCCCCAAATCAAAATGCTTGAACACATAAATATTTAAACAATTACTCCTTATACATTTGCGACATGCTATATACATCAAGTTGGCCAACTTGTACAAATAAACAAAAAATAATCCTATCTGATCTACTAACTTGTACACTAATTAATGTGACATCACAAAACTTAACAATAAGATAATATAGATTCTTGACAACCTTCCTCAAGATCCACAACTCGAAATGATAATCCAGTGATGCATATAGATCGACATACTAACCAGATACCCTGTTCTTCATTCTCTATTCCGGTAATACTTTGTTCTTCACTCTGCCTGCCGGTATGAACAAATCTTGATCTATGGACCAGAATAATGACTTAGGTTTCCATCAATGACAACACTAGAATCCATATGAAAACAATCTCCCCCTTTGGCATTGATGGCAACACTTAGTGAAAAATGACTAAGTTTCGGAACCAATAAGATTACGTTGCCAGAGTTCAAAATTTCAAAACACAACTGACCCTTAAAATGATAAGGAATTTTTCACTGTTCTCTCTCCCCCTTTGACATCAATGAATTTTTTTTTGGATCTCTCCCTTTGATAATTCAAAAATTTGATCAAAATTTGAAGAAATACACCTACTACTTAAGTCAAAAAATTATCTTGTACTTATCTTTCATTTTCGAAAGAAATTTCCTCCAAACTTCCACTGAAATCTCAATGATTAAGATCAAGCTATTGTTCTCAGATGTCTGGTTGATAATCTAGATAAGAGATTCAAGAATTGTGATTGCCTCCTCTAATTTTTCTCCTTTCCTTAGAGCCTTAATCAATTGCTCCAATTTGCATTTAGTTAAATCCTTCACTTTCCAAAAGGTGAAAAATTAGGGTTCCAAATACCCTTTTATAACTCACACACCTAACCTTTTTATCGCATTATTTTTTTTCCCTAGGTGTTTTGGATACTCTGTTTTCTTTGACAACAAAAGTAGAATTCATCTGCTGACCTTCTACTCCTCAAGCTTTGCACAAGTGATCAATGATACATTTGTAAACTATCAGCACAGACACTGACAACTTCCTGCATTCCGATGCCAACTATTGATAGGGGGACAAAGGATTTTTGGAAAAACTCCCCCTAGGCCAATGGCCTAAGATCAATTTTCAGAGCAATTAACAGAAACAAATTTTGGTGTGGGTTTGTTTCCTTCATCAGACTCACTCTTCCTTATAATCCATGTTTTCTTCATTTGATCTCTTATCTCTTCCATAGTCATTTTCCATTTTCCTTTATCATCTTTCTATGAAATTGTGCCTTTGTATACCGGACCTCTTCTATCCATGTTTTTGTTCCTGCAGAATCTTGCAATATGACCAAATATATTGCAATTGTAACACATGATTTCTTTGTCTATACCATTCACTCCTTTGATCTCCTCTTGATTTGCATTGATTAGCAATATGCCCAAATCTTCCACAGGTATAGCATTTAGAATTACTTGCACTGCCAGACATACTTCTAAATTCAATTGACTTATGACCAAACTTGTTGCAACTAAAACACTGACTGGTAAATGATGGATTGCTTGAATTTACTTTTCTTCTACACTGAGAAGCCATATGACCAGATTTATTACAGTAAAAGTAGTATCCATTAAACTTTTGTGCATTAGGTTGTCTTACCGGATATCTTCTACCTTTGTTCATCTGATTTATTTGTTTGGAATGCTCATGTTCAGATCTGGAGCTTTCTCCCTTCTCATATCCAAGACCTCGCTTGTTATTTGCATCCTTCTATCCTTTAGTCAACTCATTAAGCTTAGCAGAACTGATCTTAAACTTCTTGTATTCATTTGCAGTAGTGAGTTCATCTCTAAGAATAACTATCTATCTTTCAAGCTCTTGTTCATTGTTTCTGGATTGTTGCAGTTCAATCTCCAGCTGAATGAATCCACTATTAACTCTGTTGCATTCTTTAGATCTTTCTTTTAAGGACTGGGCTAGATTCTCCTCATTCTTCTTCCTTTCTTCAGTCTCCCTAGTTTACCTCATCACCATAGATTCCATCTCAAGCTTTAGAGAAACATTATCTCTAGCAAGTTTTGCACATTCTTCAGTTATTTCTTTTAAGGTCTAATTCAAGTGAACATCTTCCAAGCTTTTACTTTCTTTCTACTTTAGTTTATCACATAGTTCCTTCCTCTTTTCTCTTGACTCATTGATTTTATCCTTCAATGATTGAATAAAATTTTCAGCATCCTCAAGATTTTCTTTTAATTCCAGGACTTCTACTTTAGAATCATCAAGATCATCAAGTGCCACAACAAGCTATTGTTGAAGACCACCAGAGTCCATTACATAAAAAGATCCACCTCAAGTTGTAAAAATTCTTCAGAGGAACCTTGCTCTGATACCAATTGTTGGACTCAAGGAACACTGAGAGGGGGGGTGAATTAGTGTTCAACAATATTTAAATTTCAATTGAAATCTTAAATCATTTGCAACATTTCAATAGAAGTAAAGATGCAAGCACAAGAAGGAAACAATCAAAATACAATAACACCAAGATTTTTACGTGGAAACCCTGTTAGGGGAAAAACCATGGTGGAGGTTAATCCACAATTTGTACTCTGTTAAAAGTATGAAGGAAAAGGGAATGAACATACATTTAGGCACACTACCTAGAGCTCACTGCTCAAAAGCAGAAAGGCTCATTGCCTTACAATATATTTGGATTACAAAAATAGGTTGAACTGAGAAAATAACATCTACAAATGCTTGATTATAGTTCCAGTGAGGCTCATAGATCAAATTTTGGACCTTCTATCTGATTTTGCACTTCGCTCTGCTCTGCATTAACTCACTTCACAACAACCCTCTTCTATACAACTCAAAAACACTATATTGATCTTCTCATATTCACACACACACTAACATTTATTGAACACCACACACCATCACACTTCAAAATGAGTTTATCAATCTCTTATATATATCCGCTATCAAAAATTTAGTTGCTTTATGTCGTCTTCAACAAAATATGAAATATTCTTCAACGGTCGGCTCAAATCACAAATTATATTCATTACACGCCCATCAAATTTGGCTAATGCTATGGTGTGGCCCCAAATCAAAATGCTCAAACATGGAAATATTTTAACAATTACTCCTTATATATCCGCGACATGCCATATACATCAAGTCAGCCACCATGAACAAATAAACAAAAAATCATCCTGTCAGATCTCCTAACTTGTACACCAATTAATGCAACATCACAAAACTTAACAATAAGATAATATAGATTCTTGAAAACCCTCCCCGAGATGTACAACTCAAAATGATAATTCGGTGAAGCATACAGATCGACATACTAACCGGATACCCTGTTCTTCATTCTCTCTTCTAGTAATACTCTGTTCTTCACTCTGCCTGCCAGTATGAACAAATCCTGATTTGCAGACCGGAATAATGACTTAGGTTTCCATCAATGACAACACTAGAAGCCATATGCCAACACTCTCTTAGTACATTATATTCGTCTTAGTGGCTTGATGCGACACATTGCATCCCTTAAGTTGTGAATCTTCTATTCTTTGGTTAGTCCTCTCTTGGATACATTAGGCATGATGCTCCCTAAGTTAAGAACTTACTTGAACTAAGAAAAACTCCTTTGAACATACCTTACACAACTTTGTATTTACAATTTCAGTTATATGGCCACCTTGCATAACACTCTTTTCTTGCCCGTGGTTCCATCTGGTTTGCTCATGGGTCTCAAGCATATGAAGCTTTTATTTCCTTATGGAGCTCAAAATTCATTATTGTGTGGCACCTTATCAAAGTTATCATGAGGTATAACTTTGGTATTGTTACCATATGTGAGCCAAAATTATGCATGACCTTTCCATAGCCACTTTCCCTCCACTAAAAAGTCATCACCATAGGAAAACACCTACGAGATAGCAAAAACCGAGAGAGGTTTTTGTAGTGTTAGTGCATATTGCGGTGTGTGTATGCATCTCACTCGGGGCTCACCTAGTGGATACTAAATTCCACTAGCCCTTATGAGCATGCATTTTTTTGCATAGTGTACATCACATTCCACTTCTAAAAATTTCTTGGAAAAACAACCCAGAACTGATCCACACACGCTAGACAAATAGTTAAAGCTTGATCCATCCCTTCCTTTTTTTTATTTTTGTTTTCTTTATGCCTTTGGCAGTGTATGCTTGTCCCTTGATGTTGCTCCTTATATCATTTTCATGTGTGTCCTCTTGCACCTATGTTGGTCTGTTATGGGATCTTGATCTTGGGGGCTTGGGCATCTCCTTTGATTTTTGTTATCCTACGTTTTCCACATTGGTACACTTGTACCCCTCTTGATGTGAGTTTTTCTACGTTAGTGTGATTTTGAAGCAAGTTCATCCTCTCACTAAAGTGGGCACTAAAAGTAATGATTGAAAATGCACACCCTTACATTATCGCATTTGTTTAGGCCCTCCTTGTTAAATTGAGCATAATGTTGCCTTGATTTAGTTTTGTAATGTGTTTAACACATTCACATTAGGTCTTGGGCCCTTGTAAACCAAATGAACCTAAATGTGTCTTAATTAGGGTGTTGTAAAGTATGTCCTAACACTTTCACACTAATATAGGGCTTCATTAATAAATTGGGCTTCTTTATGCCTTATTTTACCTTACTTTGCATCCACAAGCCTTAATTAATGCATCTTTCCAAGGATAATCTCGACATAAACCAACATCCAATCATAATTCATGTTTTTTGGATTGTATGGCACAAATTTAGTGATTTGGGACTCATATTCCACCTGGGATGTATGGTTCCCACCTAAGTTTTGGGCCCTCGATCTAGATTTCACATCAATCTAAGCATTTCTTAAAAAATGTGTCCCAAAGCTTAGCCTAATGGGACTCATTCGCCACTTATTGCATATGAGTCCCATGTGGCTTAAACCTAAATTAAATTCAAATTCTTGATGGGATTTTATTCTCCTAGATCTGATGTTGGCTTGTAGTGTTGTAATTTCAAGGAATTTGGCATAAACAAGTATAAATACAAGGTTATTTCACATATTTTCTCCTAGCAACTTTCATGAGCAAGTGTGACCTAAGCATTCAAGTATTATAGTAATTCAAGAGTCTACAAGAGAATTAAAGAGCCTTCAATATCTCATTATCAAGTGTTTTGGATGATTATGCAAGTATCAAGCATCATTTCAAAGTCATCATGCATCATGTTTGTTTTTGAGCTAACATTTGTGATGTAGGGTTTCATGATTCAAGCAAGCATTTAATTCATGATCCATCTCATTCAAGCAAGAGTCAAGATCTACATCCATTGGACCATTTCATACATGTTTGCAATATCTTATTTAGGGGTTTGGTGAGTTGCAACATAGCATTTTTTTCATTCATCATTCCTCCTTTTAATTTCATTTCATTTCAAGGTTTGATTACCAAAACGGGGTTTGACCAAGCCAAACCCCTTTCTACTAACAAACAACATTTTTTTCCCTCCCTTTAGTGTGTGATTTTCAGATCTAGGTTGAGGACACATTGAAGAGTAAGGTTGGAGAGAAATTTTCAAGTTTGCAAGGTTCTCACCTTGTTTAGAAGATCACTAAAAGGCATCTACAAAGAAAAATTCAACAATTTAGATCTAGAAGTTAGGTTGAGAAGACAAAATAGAGGTTGAAAAGTACATTCAGACATTGACTTCCCAAAAAAGGTAAGTGAGACTAATAATGCCACTTCTGGCTTATGAGTCCTAGTATAGGCTATTTCTAGTTTTCAGGTTTTTTAGACTTATCTCTCACATTTTTGTTCTTGCCCAAAAACGCTAATCTAGGACTAAATCACCTAACCTAGAATATGAGTCTAAGTGTGCATTAAATTCAATATTTCTAGCATTTTAGGTCTTCATTCAAGCTTCTACAGGTTTCCTAGTTCCCCTCTATACCTTTCCACTTTCTTGTTCTATTTTTCATTCATTGCTAGGTCATTTATTCTAATCTTTCACATCATTAAGTTTCATAGTTAGATCTTACATATTACTTGTCTTTCCAAGCCCTAGCTTGGTGGTGAACCCTCTTTTAGTCCCATGACACCCTATTGCAAGATCTCTTTCCCCTTTTCTACATTCGAATTGAGATCTCTAGGGTTTCCTTGAGTGAAACTTGAGGGAAATAGGTCTAGGTCCTAAACCCCTAGCTCACCCTATCTTTTGCAAGGATAGGGTGGCCTATTTCTTTTGTTTCAATATACTTAAGCTTTTGGAGAATATATTGATAGACAATATAAAAATCTAAAGAAATGTGGAATGTTTTAGGGTTTACTGCTATTAGTGAAGGGTTTCATTAGATTTATTGAATTTGAAGCATTTAATGTGGAATTAGGGAAAATCAAAAATATTTGAAGTGAGTTTCCAAGTTGATTTTAATCACATTTTCACACTCAAAGAAAGTAGAGCAAGTTGAAGGAGATTTGAAGGTGATTCAAAGAAAATTTTGTCTAGAGTATTCAAATCCTACATATTGTTGTGCCCATAAAAGGTATTTACAAATTTTTGTGCTTTGAGAGTTTAAAATAGAATTGATTTCTTAAACATTTAAGCTTGAATCATGGTTAAAATAGCTACCCCAACTGTTGTTAATGTCACTAAGAGTCCTAGACAAAAATTCAAGAGGTATCCAATGAAAGTATTTGATAATGACCCTGACAGTGCCTTCTTGAAGATTCCATTTAGGGTTTTACCTATGGAATATACTAGGGCATACATACATTGGAAATTGGAGGAATATAACCACTTGTAAATCAAAAAATTTTAACCAATGAGCTTATTGGAAATCATCACCTTATGAAACCAAAATATGTTAACCTAGTATAGAAGAAGTTAGATGTTAGGAATTGGTTTCCTAATTACAACAGTGATGTTGACACCAAATATGTAAGGCTAGCACTGAGCAAGCTTCATCATAAATACTAATGGACTGACATGTATGGACTAATAACTAAGGAAGTGATCAAGGATGTTATAGGGTTGTGTGATACCAAACCTGTATTGGTACTTAAGTCTTTGAAGAATGAAGTTGTTATGGAACTTACTGGTGCCACCTATGGTAAAAGGGATTTGACAACTAAACCTATCTTAAAGATTGTTGTGAGATATGCTTCTATGGTTATAGGTCACAAGATCTATTTTATAAATAGGGAAAACTCTATTTCAGCTACAACTATCTATGTTTCACATGAAATGGTAGTAAATGGAAAGGATTTTGACTTGTGTGAGTTTCTTTACCAACAACTTCTTGATAATTTGAAAATGAAAAGAGAAAAGAAATATGCACTTAAATTTAGTACTTTGGTTGTATGTTTACTGTTTTACTTCATGAGAGAGCTTCCTGGAAGGAAAGGTGTTATATGGGATAGGAGTAGACCAGTGGCACATCAAATTTTGGATTACATGCATAGCTTAGGCAACTTGTAGGCTTAGGATGATGCCTTGACTGCAATCTTTGTAGCTTATCAAAAGAGGATGCATGAAAGGGAGAGAATTCCCCACAAACTTGTAGATAAATATGCAAATCAAATAACTTTCCTTGTTACAACTGATGAGTGTATAATTGATGTTGTTGAACCAACGTTAGTATGGATTGCACCTCTTGGCTATGAATTTTCTAAAAATGAGGTTGATGGATATGTGGATATGTTACTCAAAAGTCCTAAGGACCCCTCACAAGCAAGACATGTGACATTTGAAGAAAAATTAGTAGAGGTACATTTGGAGTTGGAGAAATTGAAAATTAAGAGGAATGCAAGGAAAATAGTAGAGGAATGGGATAGAAGGGAAGGATGCATAGAAGAAAAAATTAAGGAGGCCAAAGCAAGAGAATCCAATATGGTAGGTGAGACCTCCAAACCAAGAAGATTAGGAAAAAAAAATTCCATCCTTGCCTCTACATTACCTAAGTCCTCTGAAGCTGCTTGAACTATCATGGGAAAAGGAAAGAAGGTGAAGCCTAATGCTCTAGTAATTGAAGAAATCATTGTACCCATTGGACCTAGCACAAGGACAAGAAAGAGGAAGAATGTACCTCTGCTAGCAACCCCTACTACCTCCACAAGAAGAAAGAAACAAAAGGTTTTCATGAAAAAGAACCTAAGTGCAGTTGTTGAAGAAGAGATTGAGTTTGGTTTAGAACATGAAGAACAATAAAAAAAAAGAGAAGAAGCAATGTTATAGAGAGTGTGAAGGTGCTTCATAAAAGGCAAGCACTAGAGCTAAAAAGAAAAAGTTGATATTGTTGACACTTTCAAAGAAGAAGAAACATAAAGAAAAAAAAGAATTCACTATAGAAATTCATAAGAAGCCTGAGAAGAAGGAAAAGAAGATAGAGGAAGGTCCTTTAGAGAAGAAAAATGAGAAAAAGGCTCCTTTGGTAAGAGCTCGTACCCCTATGAAGCTAGATGTTTTGGTTAACAATATGTTACACTATGATAATATGTTAGAAGCTATAGAAAAATTGTATGAAGAATTGGATGAAATAGATAAAAATACAATTATTGAAGCTATTATCTAGTATACTATTATTTTAGAAGTTGACATGAGTAACATCAAGAAGAAGGTTCCTAGAGTTGTGTGGGATGCATTGATAGAAAGAAGGTATGAAACTATTCAAGCAGAGGATAAAATTAAAATAAATTCCTAAGAATGACAAATCTACATTGATAGAAGTGTATACAAAGGAATTCAAAGTAAAACAAAGGGTTACTATTCTTATGGGTAGAGAAAAAGATCATGTGGATAAACTAAAGTAGGAAACAATAAAGACAGTCAAAGGAATTATTGTGAATTTTGGCATGATGATTGCTTCCACATCCGGTTCAGCTCAAGAAAAGAAGAATGTTGAAGAAAATGTTATTGATGCAAAGGAAAATATTCCTTCTCTTAATTCAAACTTTCCAGTAGTCAAATAGGTCACAAAAGAGTTGGAAGGAGATGATCACACTGTAGAAGAAACACCATTGTTTGATGTTATAGAGAATGTGGTGTCCTCACCACCACCTGTAAATGAAACACATGCCTCCCTGGAGACTTCTACTCCTTCAAAAGACACTAACAAGCCTATCAGAACTGATGAAAGACAAAGTGTAAGAAAAAGAAAAGAATGATACAAATGTCACTAAGGACAACACTGATAGAAAGAGTGAAGATGTAGGTAAGGATGTTGAAGAAAACCAAAATGAAAAAGGAGAAGAAGAAAAAGGAGAAAAATAAAAGGAGAATAATAAAGATAATGCTTACAAGGAGAATGAATATAAGAAAAATAATAATACCTCTGGTGAAGAGGAAAAAGTAGAAAATGAGGAAGAGTCTAAGGAAAGAAGGAATGAAGAAGATGATCAAAAGACCATGAAATTATCTAAGCCCTCTGAAGAAACTTCCTCTGGTAATCCTCTCATGAGTATTTTAACAAGGAAAATAAGATTTCAACCAGAAATACCACTTGAGTTATTACAACTCCCGATGTACCAAGGAAGTGTGGATCTAGAGAATATCTCACCAATTCAGAAGTTGGAGCTTAAAGAATTTTTTCATTCCTTTGGAAGGAAAGAAATAATTGAAACTCATCAAAAGGGTAATGAGTTAATAAATGAAACTATAAAGGGTTTGCAAGATGCTACTCTCAGTACTTCAATTGATAATTCATTAACTTATGTGGAAAATATTAAGTTTTTGGTTGATTCTCTTAAGGAGTACACCTCTAATTTAAAAGACCAGATTGAAAATAAAGTAGAAAGAAGGGTTGTAGAGAAGAGACTATTAGGATTGCAAGAGAGATATGAGTCAACACATAATAAAGTGGAGACATGCCTAGTGGATGTAAAATAAAGTGAAGATGAATTAAAGACTTTGTTTTTATATTGCATGAAGTGGCTAGATGCCACTTAATGCGTTAAGGACTTAAAGGACTCAATTGAGTCACAAATAACCAATACCTCCAGTGCCTATGATCTAGCTTAGGATAGAGATCATCCCATTTGTACTACTATATTAGATCTATAAAATAGATTCTTCACCCTATAGAGGAAGAAAAAAGATATCATAAGGTGCTTTGGATAGCTTGGTGACTTGGAAAAAACCAAACATATACCTGTGTCAAGTGCCCTAGCTGATGTTGAGAAGATTGCAAAGATAGATTCAAATCCGCATACTCCAAAAGAGGGAGAGGAGAGTATAGTAGAGCTAGAATCATTGTACAAAATGCTTGCAGTAGCCAAGAAAACTCAGAATGAATGGAAGTCTGCTTGGCAAGCAATTCTCAAAGAGCTTGAAGGTGCCTCCTCTAATTAAACATTTCTCACTTGTATATTCTTTCATTGTTTCAGTTGTTTTCTAGTTTTTCCATTGTACATGTGGTTGGTTCAAATTTTGGGTTAACTCTATAATGGGGAGTTTATATGTGTGTTATCGGTACACCCTTTGTCATTGATGTTAATGGGGGATATGGATTTTTGTGAATGCTTGAAGTTTTTGGAAGATATTTTGGACTGATTCATTTTTGGCATATGTTTGCATCAATAAAAAAGGGGGATATTGTTGAAAGAATGAGGAAGGAACCCCTTAATGTGTTGTCATTGATGTCAACATTGGTTGTTGACATCTACACTAATCTAGTGAACAAAATAGAGATATCTTAATCTAGTATTTTGGTCCTGATGTATAAAATCTACACAATTCAATAAACTTCAAGGGTACTTTAGACCCTAATCACAAACTGAGAAGATCCACTCAAACAATCACCAAAATTTCACTTAAACTTTCAACAAAATCTCATCATTTTCATTTGAACTTCACAAGGCTACCAAACATCAATTCACCAAATCAGGTTACCAAATCACCATAGACCCTAAAAGCACCTTGAAAATTATTAACTTGATTGGTTCAAAACAAAAAAGCTCCATTAGAAAATTTTAAAACACTCGACCTTTCAATGTTCACACCCAAGACACCACTGTGCACCTTGATCTTCAAACACCAAATCAACAAGATTTTATTTCTATAATTTTACCAAAACTCAATACATCTTTGACATCATCCTTTTAACAGTTTCAAAACAAAAACAACCACTTATATCACTATTGTCATGGATTCACTCTTTCTAGCAGTCAAAACACCATATTTCTAGTAGGTTTCCAAACCCCTAAAATGGGTGATTCTTATTCAACCATTTTGTATCTCCACAAAAAAAATCAATATTTAGGAACCCATTTTGACCAATTTTAACATATCAAAAACTTAGATAGATTTACTTTGAAAAGATCAACCTTAAAACTGACTGTACTGCAAGAAAATGCACCAAATAGGTCAAATTTCCAAAGCAAGTACCATTGTATCAACTTGAAAACATCAAATAACCCTGGAAAAAATTGAATTAGGTAACAAAACTACTAAATCCATAGACTCTTGACCACTTAACCCCTTTCAAAGGTCATAAAACACAAACCCTCAATATATGCCATTGAAGACTTCATAAAAAAGGGGTTTATGGAAAGTATGATTTCCAAACCTCATACCAACTTTCCAAGGATTCTAATAAGTTAGAATATAATTGAACATGGTAATCAAACCATATCCAATCCTTTTCCATTGTTATTTCACAAAACCCTAGTTTGTAGCATCAAATAATGCATGGAAATCATTGAATTTTCCCTTGGAGCAGCAACAAAACTTCATATTCTTTCCTTCCCTGTTCTTGTCAACACACACAACACTTAAAACACCCTAAATACATTCAAAATAATCCATCCCACTGATCTACTAAACCTACAATAGTGGGATGGTGGATTTAACCCTCACGACACTCTCAAAACCCTTGACTGGGTTTTCAAACCAGTTTATGTAAAAGAGATTAAATCAGACCCTAAAGTCAATTAAAGCTCTCTAAACAACTTTAATGGAAGGCTTACACCTTATTTTATGAAATCCAAACAAGGGTTTAGCCTAATGAACTCAATACAATCTATACAAGACTGGTAAATAAGAACAAAATGCATAAAATACAGAAATAGGGAACTTTATTTACTAAAATGTTTCAAGAATACAAAAATCTTCCTTTTTCTCACCCTTTTCCATGCTTTATAGAGTTTTTACATCAGTTATAGCAATTTACTCTTCATCTCCAATCGACTAAACTTTTCCTTTAACCAACTGACTCTTCAACTTCTTGATTTTGTGCATTTTTTTTGCATTTTTACATTATTGACAACAAATGACAACTTTTGTCATATAAGAATTTTTTTTGCAATATTGCTTCTTTAAATTCCTAGAGACCTATTTGAGACTCCAATACATTAAATATGATCTCATCATGACCTTTTTTACATGAATTTCTTGATTACAATACAAATTTTACAAAATGCTTATCAACACCATTAGGTGCTCTTGCACCAGGTCCACACTTGTTCATATGATAAGGTCTACCTATATGGTGATAATATGTTGTTTCTGAACATTATCTGCATCTATGTTCAAGATTTCAGATGTTTGGATGTATAGTTTAAAAGTTACAAGCAACAATAGTTCAACATATAGTTTTGGCTATGTACAGTGTAAATGGGTATGAGTAATCTAGTTCACATTCCTTCAGTGATAGGAATCAAACTTTGCAATTTTGGGATTTTTTTATAGGTGTCAATACATTATATATTCCAAATGGCACATGATTATGTGATCGGGTTGATTGCTAGTGTTGATCAGTTAGCATATTTTTTGATTAATTCTAATTCATGCCCGACCTAATGCTTAAGGTATGTTGTGGCAATTAAATATGTATTTCGAATTTAGTAAGATCTGTTCTAGGTCCATGCCATCCTAAATTAATTGTTGCAAAATTTTTTTAAGCATGAAGATGTTTTTGGTACAAGTGTGGAGCTGACAAAGAAATTTTGATTTAATATATGGCTACATCTAATTAGGCCAACCTAATTGATGTATGCAGATGAATTGAATAAATATGTAAGACATTTTTGAAGTTGTAGAAGGAGTAATGAGATGTGAATATGAAAATTTTGTATGTACATGATCAAAATTATTGTAGATATATTGTGAATGTTCAACGACTATAAATCATAGTAGTTTTTGTATTTAGTATCTAATATAGTGCATGGATTCAATATTCAATGCTTCAATGGAATTAAAATCAGCACAAGAAAGGTATATTTTGTATTAGTTCACATCCTGGATATGTGGCCATTTCTACTTTGTATTTGTGTTCGGTTGTGAGCCCTATTGGACAATGTTTCTTGGAAGTGAGCCTTTGTAATATCTTATAACTAGTTATAATATATTGTGAGCTAATCCTCATCGTGGTTTTTCATTTTTTGGGTTTTCCACATAAAAATACTGGTGTTCATGTGTTATTTGATCTTGTGATTGTTTCATGCTTTCATTCTTTGATATAGTTAGATGTTTTTTGTTAATTGGATTGATTATGATCAAATAGTTCAATAGAATACTGATTCATCCGCCCTCTCAATATTCTAGGTGTTCAACAATACTTGTGAAAACTATTGTTAGGGTTTGTGTGCAACACACTAAAAGACTTCTTCAATTTTTTAGCTCTTGCACACACTAGATATAGTTCAAATGAGATCAATTTTGATCAAATAGGAACTAAATATACTTGACAACAATCATAGTCACTCCACATTAATTACATTTCTTAATAGTAGATTTTTACAATCCACGATATCACAAAGATCCATTGTCATCGAAAAATCTTCTACAAGGAGTGTATTTTCTCTGAAACTTTGAGAAAATGAATCTGTGTCACCATTAAACATTATGCTAAAAAATTTAGCATTTCATGCCTTATAGTGGTTTGAAAAGATCTACAATTGCAAATTCCCTTGAGCTAATACTTGTTGGGAACACAAGGGAAGACAACTAAGAGGGGGGGGGGGTTTGAATCAGTTGTCACATAAATTCACAACTTATTAACTTTATTAACCTTATTCTCAGATCTGATTATTAACCATGAAAGCATAAATCATCAACAAATCAGAAACACACATAACACCAAGAGTTTCTATGTGGAAATTTTTTTGGATGTTGTGGTTGTGTTGCTGATATGTTTTTGTCACTGATGTCAACACTATTAGCATTGATTGTATTGAAGGTTGTATATGTCGAGGATATTGAGAAAATTGTTAAAGGAAATGTTGCAGGTTGCCAGAGGAATAGTGAAGGTCATGAAGGTGTTTTGTTCTATACATTGAAGATCAACTATTGTGGAATAAAGGGTTTATTGTTGAGAGTACCTAGTTCATCTACTAGAAGTTTCAGAGGTCCGTGTGAATTTTTGATCGTGCTATGAACAATTGTGCTCTAATAGTGTTTTTGTGGTTTCTGTCAGTACTCTTGATTGAATTTTATGTGATTTTGGTAATTTTTGTTGCTTTGGACGCTTCTCTATTAGTTCTTGTTGCTTATGGATACTTCTAGATCATTCTCTATCCTTGTTGTATGTCTGTGTTGATCGGTGTGCTTGTGGTCGAAGATTGTTCTCGTGTGTGTTTGATTTTTTATGTTCTTGGACGACATGATGGTTGTAACATGTTGTGAATCCTTGGAGATTTAAATTTGAATATTTGGCATGCTCAAGGATATTTTTTTGGGTCACATCATAATATTGGTCAATGGTGTTTGATTCACATTACAAATTTATTTGTAAATTTGGGCCGACATTGTAAATATGTTTTATATTTTTGGCCAACAAGGTTGTTGATGTAAATCCAGGTTGTGGATACATAAGAGTGGTTTTTTGTGTGAAGTGAGGATATTCCAGAGAAGAGAAAGTGTGCGAACATTGATCTATTCATTCGATTGCAGAGCAAAGTGTGAAGAAGTTTGAGCAAAGTGTGAAGAAGAATTTTTGTGCTTAACTGGAACTATAATCAAGCTTGTGCAGAAGCTATTTTTTTAGCTCATACCCTGTGGATCTAATCTAAATTGCTTTGTATTCTTGGGTAGTAAGCCCTCTTGTATTCGAGCAGTGAGCTCTAGGTAGTGTGTTTGAATGCATGTGCATTCCCACTATTTTTCATTATACTTTTAACAGGGTATAATATTGTGGACTAACATCCACCATGGTTTTTTCCCTAACAAGTTTTCCACGTAAAAAATCTTGGTGTTCTATATTCTTTTGATGTGTTGATTGTTTATGGTTTTATTGTTCTTTCATCAGATTTGAGGTAAAGTTAAGTTTGAAAATTTTAAGTATTCAGAGACAGTTTTGATTCAACCCCCCCTCTCAGTTATTTGTCCTTGTTTTTCCAATAATTGGTATTAGAGCTGGTTCCTCTGAAGAAATTTAAAATCTTGAGGTAATCTGATATGACATCATACAAGAAGGACAACCCTAGATTCGATGGAACAAACTACTCATTGTGGAAAGCCAGGATGGAGTGTCATTTTATGTGTATTGGGGAACCCTTCTGGAAGATTACAAAGAATCCATATGTTATTCCTCAGAATGGTCCTTCCACTGCTGATGAGATTAAAGAGGTTGAGAACAACAACAGGGCTATGGAAGCTTTGTTGAGTGCTGTAATAGATTCAAAGATGAAAAATGTGATAGGTTTGAAGACAACTCATGAGATTTGGATGAAGCTAGAAACTTTGTATGAAGGATACGTACATGTGAAGATGGCTAAGCCATAGATTTTGAAAGGGAAGTATGAAAATTTGAAGATGGGTGAAGATGAAAATATTTCTTCTTTTATGCAAAGAGTAAATGAAATAGTGATGGGTATTAGATGTGTTGGTGGTTCCCTGGAAGAGGAAGAAATTGTAGCTAAAGTGATCAGATCATTACCTCCCTCCTACAAATCAAAGGCCCATGCTATTGAAGAATTCAGATCAGTAATAAATGTGACAAGGGATACACTAATTACTTTCTGCCTTTGAGTTAAGTGAATTTGGTGAATATGTTCCTAAGATTGAATCTACATTTAAGGCTACTGTATCTGGAAGAAACAAGCAAAGATATGATCCAAGAGAGTGTTCCAGAAAGTCATCCAAGTATGATGAAGAATTGAAATAGCTTGAAGATGAAGAAAGAGAGGTAGAAGAGTTGGAAGCACTAATTGTGAAGAAAGAAGGCAAAGGACAAGGTAAGTATAAAGGAGTGTTTCCTATTAAATGTTTCTCTTGTAGTAAAATAGGTCATTTTGCATCAAGGTGTCCTGAAAGAGTTCCTAGATTTAAGCGTAACAAATCTAAATTTCAAAAGAAATGTTACTATGCTAAAGAAGGAGTGATTGATGAAGATTCTGATAAAGATAATGGAAATGAGGATGAATGGGTTTTCCTTGCTATCAAGGAAAATGGTCCAATTGCTACTGAATATACTAAAGTTGAGAAAGCTCTTGCAGCTCAAATTGAAGAAAATGATGAGTGGGTCATTGATAGCAGATGCTCACATCATTTCACTAGTGACAAAATAAAATTTGTAATTCTGGAGAAGTATGATGGTGGGGTTGTAAGGTTTGAAGATAAGAATGCTGGTGTGATTCGTGGTAGAGGACCTATTTGTCTTGGTAGTAAGCATAACACTGGTGATGTCCTTTATGTTGAAGGCTTGAAGAACAACTTGTTGACTGTTGGATAGATGGTGGATAAGGGTTATGATCTTCGTTTCAAATATGGAAGATGTAGGATACTTGGAAGCTCTGGAAATGTAATTGCTTAAGGTAAAAAGACTAAAGGTAATATTTTTCACCTAAATGCTGCTAGTGAAAGTTGTTTAATTGCTCAAGTAGATGAAAGGTGGTTATGGAATAGAAGGATGTTTCATGTGAATCTTGACAACATTGTCAAAGTAAGTTCCACTCAAGCAGTCAGGGATCTACCTAAGCTAGTAAAGCCTACTATTACAATTTTCAAGGAATGTCAAATGGGAAAGCATACTAGAGTTTCTTTTCAGAGAAGACAACATCATTGAAATGTATTACTAGAGCTGGTGCATACTGATCTATGTGGTCCCTCCAGAGTCAGAAGTCTTCATGGAGAAAGGTACTTTATGTTGCTTATTGATGATTACTATAGGATGATATGGGTTGCTTTCTTAAGAGAAAAATGTGAAGCATTAGAAAAGTTCAAAAGTTTCAAAGCTATGGCAGAGAATGAGAAAGGTCTAAAAATAAAATGATTAAGGTCAAGCAGAGGTGGTGAGTTGACCTCCAAGGAGTTCAATTATTTTTGTGAAGAGCATGGAATTAGAAGACAATTATCTGCTACCCAAACCCCTCAACAGAATGGAGTTGCAAAGAGAAAGAACATAACAATTCTGGTTGCTGCTAGAACAATGATGATAGAAGGAAATGTGCCTCACATCTATTAGAGTGAAGTTGTAAGCACTGTTGTGTACACTTTAAACCGGGTAAATGTCAATGGTAATTTTGGTAAGACTCCTTTTGAACTATGGTTTGGTTATAAGCCTACTGTTAAATATTTCAAGATCTTTGGAAGAAAATGTTATATTAAGAGAGATGAGGACATAGGAAAGTTTGATGCAAGGAGTGATGAAGGAATCTTTCTAGGTTACTCTACTAAAAGCAAGTCCTACCAGTGCTATAACAAAATATTGAGAAAAATGGTTGAAAGTGAAAATGTCAGAGTTGATGAGGACTCTACTAGATCATCCAGATACTGTGGATATGATTCAGATGACCAGGAAGACAACACAAACAAAGGGAAAAATTCTTAGACACATAATCAACTTCAAATTGTTCCATATGTTTCGGTAAATAAAACTCAATTTATTCCTGTAAATCAAGAAAGTCAGGAAGGAGAGACAAGTGCAAGTGTAGAAGAAAGAAAAAAAGACCAAAAGTTCGAGAGAATCCTAAAACTTTGAGGTATGTAAATCTAAATCATTATGAAAATCAAATTATAGGAGACAAGAATAAAGGTGTGTGAACTAGAAGAAAGATAACAAAAGAGTATTTCCTGATTTCCAAGATTGAACCTAAAGATGTCAATGAAGCTTGCAAAGATGAACACTGGATGGAAGCTATGAAGGAAGAACTGATGCAAATTGAAAAGAATGATACATGGATACTTTTTCCTAGACCTAAAGATAAAAATGTGATTGGTACTAAATGGGTCTTTCAGAATAAGTTGAATGAACAAGGAGAAGTGATCCAAAATAAAGCAAGACTAGTATGTAAAGGGTATTTACAAATGAAAGGTATTGATTTTGAAGAAACCTTTTCCCCTCTTTCTAGAATTGAAGCTGTAAGATTATTTCTTGCTTATGTTGCATATAAGAACTATAAAGTCTATCAAATGGATGTGAAGTCAACTTTTCTGAATGGTGAATTAGAAGAAGAGGTATATATTGAAAAACCAGATGGATTTCAACTGACTGACAAGGATGACATGGTTTTTCAATTAAAGAAAGCTCTATATGGACTCAGGAAAGCCACCAGAGCCTGGTGTGCTAGACTCGATAAATACTTATTGAAGCTTGGATTCAATAAAGGTATTGCTAATATAAAATTGTATTCTAAGTTAGACCATGATAAAGAGTTGATTATTGAGGTCTTTGTTGATGACATTATTTTTGGAGGAGATGATAATCTATGTATAAAGTTTGCTAATGAAATGAAGAGTGAATTTGAGATGAGTATGATTGGAGAAATGAAGTTCTTTCTAGGATTGCAAGTTACTTAGTTAGACAAGGGGATTTTCATATCTTAGTCCAAATATGTGAGAGAGATTCTGAAAAAGTTTGGCATGGAAGAATCAAAGCCAGTTGGTACTCCCATGGTAACTAGATGTAAGTTAACAAAGAATGATGATTCTCCTAAGGCAAATCAAACAAGATACAAGTCAATGATTGGTGGGTTGCTCTATTTAACTCAAACCAGACCAAATATCATGAATGTTGTATGTATGGTTGCTAGATATTAGGCTTATCCAAAAGAGTCTCATGTGATTGCTGGAAAGAAAATCTTTAGATATCTAAAAGGAACAACTAATTTTGGGCTTTGGTATCCTAAGGATGATGATCTTACTCTGAGTTCATATACTAATGCGGATTGGACAGGAGATGTAAATGAAAGGAAGAGCACTAGTGGTGGTGCTTTCTTCCTAGGGAAGAAGCTAGTGTCTTGGTTAAGTAAAAAGAATAATTCCATTTCTCTATCTACTGCTGAGGCAGAGTATATTGCTACTGCAAATAACTATACTCAAGTGATGTGGATGAAATAGATGCTAAAAGATATCAGAGTAGTATATGATGAACCTATTGCCATATACTGTGACAACTCAAGTGCAATTAACATATCAAAGAATCTGGTGCTACACTCTAAGACCAAACATATATCAATTAAGTTTCACTTCTTAAGGGAGAAAGTGAATGAGAAAGAAGTTAGACTGGAGTATATACCTACCAAAGAATAGATTGCAAACATTTTCACCAAACCGTTGCCGAAGGATACTTTTGATTATCTTAGAGGGATGCTAGGGGTGATTACCCCTCTTGATATGAACTAAAGATGCATTTTCTTGCATCAATCCGTGTGCATCATAGATATTTCCTGATCCGGATTGATGTTTTTGTGGATGCTACTCAGGGGGAGTAGTTAGATCTGTAGATATGTGGTTCATAGCTTGTATGTGGGAAGATAATGTTTATCTTTTCCATTGATGTCAAGGGGGAGAGGAGTCATGTGAAAAAAAATTGCTTATCTGGGGAGAAGAGTCTTGTGGAGAGAAGATCATGTAGAAGAGGTTAAGGAAGAAGAGTCAGAATCTAAGGGGGAGTAAGTGTTGATTGGGAGTTACAGTGTTGATGGTTTTTTTCACATCATGTGTTGCCATCAATTCCAAAGGGGGAGATTGTTGGATATTGTGGTTGTGTTGTTGATATGTGGTTTTCATTGATGTCAACACTATTATAATTGATTGTATTGAAGGTTGTATATGTTGCGGATATTGAGAAAATTGTTAAAGGAAATGTTGCAGGTTGCGAGAGGAACAATGAACATCATGAAGGTGTTTTGTTCTTTACATTGAAGATCAACTGTTGTGGACTAAAGGGTTTATTTTTTAGAGTATCTAGTTCATCTGTCGGAAGTTTCAGAGGTTTGCGTGAAGTTTTGATTGTGTTATGAATAATTGTGCTCTGACAATGTTTTTGTGGATTCTTTTAGTACTCCTGATTGAATTTTATGTGATTATGGTCATTTATGTTGCTGCGGATGCTTCTCTATTAGTTATTTTTCTTTTGGGTGCTTCTAGATCATTCTCTATCATTGTTGTACATCTATGTTGATCGGTGTACTCATGGTCAAAATAATTTCTTGTGTGTGTTTGGGTTTTCATGTTCTTGGTCGACATGATGGTTGTAACGTGTTGTAGATCCCTGGAGATTTAAATTTGAATTTTTGGCATGCTCGAGGATATTGTTTTGGGATGCATCATAATATTGGCTAATGATGTTTGATTTGTATTGCAAATTTATTTGTAAATTTGGGCTAACATTGTAAATATGTTTTATATTTTTGGCCGACAAGGTTGTTGATGTAAATCCATATTGTGGATATATAAGAGTGGTTGTTTATGTGAAGTTAGTGTGTGTGTGAAGTGAGGATAAGCCAGAGAAGAGAAAATTTGTGAACATTGATCTATTCATTCGATTGTAGAGCAGAGTGTGAAGAAGTACTTTTGTACTTAACTGGAATTGTAATCAAGCTTGTGCAAAAGCTATTTTCTTAGTTCATACCCTACAGATCTAATCTGAATTGCTTTGTATTCTTGGGTAGTGAGCTCTAGGTAGTGTGCCTGAATGGATGTGCAGTCCCATTATTTTTCATTATACTTTTAACAGGGTATAATATTGTGGACTAACATCCATCGTGGTTTTTCCCCTAACAGGGTTTCGACATAAGAAATCTTGGTGTTCTTTGTGCTTCTGATGTGTTCATTTTTTATGGTTTTATTGTTCTTTCATCAAGTTTGAGAAAAATTTAAGCTAAGTTTGAAAATTTTAAGTATTATGTGACAACTGATTCATCCCCCCCCTCTCAGTTGTCTATCCTTGTTTTTCCAACAAACCCTGTTAGGGGAAAAACCACAGTGGAGGTTAGTCAATAAGATTATACCTTGTTAAAAGTATAAGGAATGAAATGGGGAATGCACATGCATTCAGGTGCACTACCTAGAGCTCACTGATCAATTACAACAAGGCTTATTTCCCAAAGGAAGACAAACTATCTTATAGAAAGATTCGGATTACATCTGTAACTAATGCCTGATCACAATTCTGGTAAAGCACATGAACTCTTCTTCACTCTTCTTCACACTCTGCTCTACCTTTGAATGATTTAGAACATTATTTGTGCACACACATTTGGCATACCTAAAATGAAATAAACAGTCGCTTATATTATGTGCAACAAGAAATTAAATCGCTACATGTTGGCTTCAACAAAATAATAAAATGATAACCAACTGTCAGCCCAAAACAATAACAATTATTAATGTGAATCAACCAAGGTCAGCCACAACATAGTGAAGACCGAAAATAACATATTTGAACATGAACCACCTTTAAAAATTATTCTTCATAGATCCACAACATGCTACAAACACCTTGTCAGCTAAGAATAAGAAAACATGAATACGCAAGAGAAAATCTTGGATCATGAGCACAACGATCAATGTAGACATGCAACACAAATAGAGCACCATCTAGAAACATCCAGAAACATCATGAATCACCAAAGAAGCATCCACAACAATTGAGCTAACTAAAATCACATCATCTTCAATCAAGAACACAAATTGAAGTAACAGAAGGATTGTTAGAATACTTATCTTCATAACTCGATCAAATCTTCACGTGGATGTCTAAAAATCAACGTGGATAAACTAGATATACTTGAAAAGAAACCCTTTAGTCCACAACCTTTGATTATCAACGTATTGAACTCACCAATAGACTGAACTTCACTTCACCACTCACAACCTGTAACTCATTTCATTACAATTTTATCAATATTTTTGACATATACAACCTCAAATGCATTAATGCTAATAGTGTTGACATCAATGACAATCACATATAAATAACACAACCACAACATCCAAGAATACTTTCTTTTTTAGTTACTAAAGGAATCATTTGTGTATACACCTAAAAATAGTCATCACCTTTAATTAATTAAATACTAGCTATTTGATTAGGGTATGTGCAGGATCATGATGGGCTAAAAAGTGCCAATATGATGGGTATGTGGCTGACGAATTTTTTTTAACCAAAAATTGATGAAATGAAAAGGGTTTTTAAAGGAGATTCACGACTTTCCACCAATATAAATTATGCTTTACTTTGAATTTAATAAATAATTATTATTCATTTTCGATTTGAATTACGATGAAAGTCCTGATTGATACGCTAATTGAAAAACATCTATAGCTTTCAAATGGTATCACATTCTTTGAATTCAAAATATGTGTCACATTCTATGCCTCACATACTATAGGATTAAAAATGAAAATTGAATTTTGTGGAGTTTTGGCCAAGTTAAGGTGGACAGACATACAAGTTTTTATATATTTTAAAAGTTGTAATAAAAAATTCATAATTAATTATTTACTTGGGAAAAAATTACAAAAAATATGCATCACATCGGGACATGAGTCCTCTAGCTATATCTAAAATCTTATAAAAAAATATTATCATTTCATTGCGGTTAGGGTGGTTAGACAGACACCTACTTCTTATTTTTTCCCTAAAATTTAACTGCTACTGCATTGAAATTTCAAATTTTTACCAAATAGTGTTTTATAAAAAAAACCTAGTAGTTTAGAAGCTACATTCAATTTGCTACAGATTCTATTCTTACATATTTTTGAAATAATATAGATAACTTGTTCAAATTTTTACATTAAGTTTCCTAACTCTGATTTTTCTTTTTTTTTTGCGACTTAAAGGCCTATTTTTTCCATGATGATCCTACACATACCCATTAATATTCCAACTGCGTATAAATAAATTCTCAATTTATTTATATTGTTCACCCTTATCTAATTCTCCAAATCTAAATAATATTCTTCTAAATTAATTAAATAAACAAGGTTCCCTAAACTTGTTTTATTTAATTAATCTTCACTAAATCCAATTAGGAATTAGAGCACATTTCTACAACTTTTTTTGCCACCTCACCAAGGTCACATGAAAATAAATAACTCTAATTTTTAATTAGAATTATATTCAACTCATTTCAAAAAGAACATGACTTATTCTTCCCACACTTCCACCAATTTTGGAGCACATGACTTATTCTTCCCACACTTCCACCAATTTTGGAGCACATGACTTATTCTTCCCACACTTCCACCCATTTTTGGAGAACATGATTTATTCCTCCCACACTTCCACCAATTTTGGAAGCACATGGTCTTTTCTTCACACACTTGAATCTTCCATCCAAATGGCATCTTGCCCATTGGTCAAGAGATTCTTCCATCCAAATGGCATGTTGTCTTTGGTCAAGGGGACAACATGTTGATTATCTTCATCTTCATCATCCATTCTTCTTATTTGATTTGGATCGTTGATTATTGCCACCTCTCTATATGCTTGGAAAAGGATATAAATACAACCCTTGGGCCTTGTATTTTGCATCCACATTTGAAGTATAGTTATTATGTAGGTTTATCATAGGATCTTGGAGCATTTTGGAGTCTTATAGCTAGTTTTTACATCATGTTTTGCTTTGCATTTACATCTTAGCTTTAAATCTTGCATCATAGTTGCATTTTATCATCCACCTTGCATCATAGTTTCATCTTAGATTAGTTCATTTTAAGTTTTCATTTGAGAATATGTAGAATCAGGCATAAAATCATATAGATCACTACCATGGTATCCACCTCCATTTGTTCATTTATCATCAACATCATCCTTCACTCATCACAGCCTTCATCATCATTGTTTGCACATAGTTTCATGTAGGAATTTAGTTAGGTTGCATGTTGAATACTAATCTCATTTCTTAAGTGTCATTCTAATAGCCTTTGTGAACATAGAAATCTGAAGGCCAAAAGGTTAAAAAGAATCATTAAGAATAGAGGACAATGAGACATTCTTGAAATATTTAGTTGTTGCAAATTAGAATAGTTTTTTTTCTTTGAATCTTTGAATATAAATCGTTTCATTAAGGTTTGTGTTGATACTAACTTTGCACATTTCACACACACACAAAATGGTGCCCACCGTGGGGCCTTTGTCCCGTTTATTACACTAACATGCTTGAAAATTTATGTTTATAGGTTCAAATGTGAGCCTCTTGGAAGCCTCTTGCACCTATTTTGGAGCCTCTTATACTTGTTATGGCACCTTTGGACTCTATTTTGGTGGCTTTGGTCTTTGTTTTGGCACCTTTTGCATAGTTCTGGGCTATTCTATCTTTGTTCTGGCGCCTTTGGTCTCTATTTTGGCACCTTTTGCACAATTTTGGGCTGCTCTATCTCTTTTGTGGCACCTTTTTTCTTTATTTTGATGCCTTTTGTCTCTATTTTGGAACCTTTTGTCTCTGTTTTTGCACCTTTTGTAGTTTACAAAGGCTAATACTTTGTGTTGTTGTTTTGCAAGTTTCCCAAAAATGCTTGTTAAAGACATACTTATCAAACTACTGACATATTGTAGGGGCTAGAAGTGATTTAATTGTTTCCATTTGGTTAAGTTAGGAACATAGCTTGATTAAAAGGTTAATGAACACCATGTTTCCTTTTGGTTAAGTTAGGAACATAGCTTAATTAACGGGTTAGTGAACACCATGTTTTTTGTGCTTGATGGATGGTAGGCATATGCTCTCCCCTTAATTGGGTGATCAAAAAGCTAGACCCATTCACTTTTTGTGTGTGAGTGTGAGTGGAGTATATGGTGTGGGTTCTCTCTTTATTCATGTGGAATAAATAGTGATCAAACTACAGGTAAACTTTCTTGCTTTTGTTTATCTTAGAGGGTCTGCCTTGTGGGAAAAGGTAATCACCCAAGGGAATGACCCAACTGGTAACACGCTAAATCCAAGTGCATTTCCAACCAGTATATAAGTGTGAATACTAGAACAAAGGAAAATATCATGAGCTTGGTTCCAACGAGAATGGAAACAATGGTCTCTCACCACATGGATCAACCCCCACGAATGGAAAGTCCTTACTAAAACCCTTGTAATTTGGCCAAATCCTTTATCTATTCTTTGGTGCAACAACGGTCATTGTAAAGGCATCCACATTCTCACAATTCTTATTAGAGATTAAAAATATTCCATGGGAGATTCATGGGTATTCGTACTTGGCTTCCCTAAGAAGTGAGTATCGTGGAGGGGAGCCAGTGGGGTCAAGCATCTAGTTATCCACTATGAAAAAGTGCAGTTGGGGTAAAATGCACATGGAATCCAAAAGAATACAATCTTTCACAACCTTAGGATTGTGCATTTGCTTGATGTGTCTTTATCCAAGTGTTTTAAAAAAAAAAACGTCACATATTGAAAGTGAAAATCTTGATTCAAAATTGCATTTAGTGAAACAAGCAAGTCTCCCATTGAAAAATTAGGTAAACCAAGAAAATTTTCAAAGAAACTTTCAAAAAAACAAGTCTGAACCTATTGTGGCACCTTTTTTCTCTACTTTGGTTCCTTTTGTCTCTGTTTTGGCACCTTTTGTCTTTGTTTTGGCATGTTTTGTAGAACAAAAAATAGTGACCTAGGTTCATCTCTTGTCTGACAATTAGTCTTAACTTGTGAATCCTTAGAAGTATTCAACCAATTCTTAGGTAAAAAAGAGTCTGAACATGCATGTTACCAAATGATTTCATGAAAGATCAAAATTCAGAAATCAAAGTCCATACCTCTTAGTCCAAAAAAACATCAAAGACTATTATCAACACTTTATGAATTTAGAGACAGGTTGACCTTTAATTTCTACAAAAGAGCTAGCAACAACAATCCCAAATTATACATGTTTTACTATTGTCAAAATCCACAAGTTTTCCAAATATTTGAGTACCTTGTTTAGGAAGAACATTTATCATTGGTTTCATAGTTTGAACCAAAACTTCAAAATTTTGTCAAGTCCAAGATCATTCCTTAGATACCTTAGAAGTCTAAACTTGTTAAGATTGACCTCTACAAGTGGAATTTTCAAACCTAAACCAAGATCTAACATCACAAAGTACCAACATCATCAAATTTATCACACCTTTGATTATTAGGCCTAGTTTCATCATCAGGATTTATCATCCTCTCATCATGAAATGAAGCTACATAGTCAATTCCAACTTAATCTCATTAGAATTTATCATTCTATTTGACTTAGTTGTAATCCTTGGTACTTTTCCAGAACCTAGATAAAAGTTTAGTCTAAACTATAACACTTGTATGCCCTTTCAAACAAGGTTGCAAAAATGAAAGCTCAACGAAAAAGGACTTGACAATCACAACATTGAAGAGCCAAACATTGAAACCCCAATCGTTGAAACTTCAAACATTGAAATTCCAACCATTGAAACTCTGATCATTGAGACTCAAAACACCAAAACTCAAAATAGTGAAACACAAAACAATAGGGTAGTTGAGGCTGAAGAGAGTCCTTTTCATGGACTCAACAACACTGATGGGGAAGAAATAATCGAAGATGTCCAACATGTTGAACAAGACCCCAATTTCCACAAGTGTTTAGAAAACATTTTCGAAAGAAATGGGGAAAAATACCTCCTTATGTTGGCTAAACAAGGTGCTAAATTACCAGAATACTCTAACGTGAATCAATTGAAAGCACCACCAAAAAAGCGTGAAAATGATCCTGAACAAGTAGTTTCCTTGACTCATCTAGTAAGGAACCTCCAACAAAAAATGTTTGACATTAAAAAGGGAACTTCAAAATGATACTTCATCCAAGAAATTTGTCCTTATCCATTCGATCAAAGTATTCACATGATACCTTTTCCCAAACATTGTGAGTTCCCAAAGTACGACAAATATAATGGTGAAACCGATCTGATTGATCATGTAAGGGAATTTAGAACTATGAGCCTCAAATTTTCCTATGAGGAAACTTATTTGATGAGATTATTCTGAGGAAGCTTAGGTGGAAATTATCTTGAATAGTTCTCCAAACTCACCCCACCCATCAACAACTTTGAGGAATTCATTAGCAAGTTCATCACCCAATATTCATACAACATCCAACATGATGTCACCATGAAAGATATTTGTAACCTAAAACAAAATAAGGGTGAATGGTTCCTTGTATTCTTGCAAAAATGGAGAAGGTTATTTGCATGATACTCTCATCCTATACCATAAAAATAAAAGATAACAATCTTTATTGACAACCTTAATGACGAGATGAGTTATAGATTGGAATTACAATATCCCCCAACCTTCAAAAAATTGATTGAGAATGGGATTAAAATTAAGGATGCCTTAGTCAAGAGAGGAGTCATTAAGATATACAATGAAAACAACTCATCGAACCCCTCAAATAATTACAATAGTGGTGACAAACCCAAGTTTTGGCAATGAAACGAGAATGTTGGAAACAACAATGGTGCAATTGAAATCCCTAATGCGAAACTTGTGTTCAACCTAACTACAGCTTTTGATAAGACTAATTAGATTAACAATCTCCCCAACAACCAAGGCAAAAACCAAGGTAACAACCAAGGCAAAAATCAAGGCAACAACAAAGGCAACAACCAAAACATCAACCAAAGCAACAATCAAGGTAATGTTGGATCTAGGACACCATCGTATAGAGCATACTCAAATAGAAGGAAGTTCACACCTTTTGGGAAATAACCAGAATCAACATTAAAAGAACTTCTCAAAGCTAAGGTCATAACTTTACCAGAAGCTAGAAATTGGGAACCACAACTTAAAACCCCATGGTGGAATGAGGGCCATTTCTGTGAGTTTCACTACAACAAGGGACATAAAACCAATGACTGCATGTAGTTGAAACACTTGATACAAGATCTAATTGGTCCAACAAGATGATATTTGTAGAGGGACCTCAAAAAAACAATGACCATGGTGCGTTCAAGAACCCTCTACCAAACTATGAGAAAGGAGAGTCCCCGTCATCAAATACCAAGGGTAAGAACATAAACTATATCTATGACACCACCATTCTACATATTGAGGTAGTTGATGATCCAACCCATAAAAAATTATATCTTATTGCAAATGATAACTCAACCAAAGACAACACCATTGAACATGAACACGAAATCATTGCAATTGAAAATCATCACCATAATGTTGACACTACCTCACACCAAATCAATGTTATCAAAATCTGAGAACCGCAAGACAACACACCTATCAATGCAATCACACAAGGACAAGCCAAGGTAACATTGAAAGGAGCTACCCCTTCCACGTCCAAATCAACTACTGTTATCCTTTCAACCCACTATAACATCATTTATCCGTTGCAGAAGATACCTACTCAAATATCCATAGTAGAGATTCTCAAGATTTCATCCGCTCACAAGGAAATCTTGGAACAAGCTCTAGTCGCCACCATAGTACCCAACAATCTAGAGGTTTTCCAATTCTAGACTATGGCGGGACATTTGACTACACGACATTTCTTATCCTTTTATGAACATGATGATGTATCTATCAATCATCCCCACAACACTGCTTTACACATTGAGGTCCTAATCTACAAGCACCACATTAAATGCGTCCTAATAGATGGAGGAGCTGGCCTAAATATCTATACTTTGAAACTTGTTCATACACTAGGCTATTTAGAAAATTTTATTGATCCTAGGAGGAAAATTACAATAAAAGCATATGATGATGAGGAGAGATCTTCACAAGGATTGATAGTGCTACCTATTCAAGTGGGACCAATTGTAAGAGATATAGTATGCTAGGTGTTAGAGAAAGAGTTAACCTACAACATAATCTTGGGAAGACCTTGGATACATGACATGCAAGCAGTACCACCCACATATCACCAGTGTTTGAAGTTTTCATTCAATGGGTACGAAATCACTATTGCAGCTGATTCAAACAACCCCCAATATTGTAACACCCTCAAGACAACCCAAGATGCTTTTGTACCACACAACATGGAAGCTCCAACTCAAGGTTTATCAAATGATGGGAAACAACTAAATGCCTTGTCGAAGTGGGTTGAGAAAAAGGACCAATCAAAGGATAAGGATATCGACAATGTCAATCCCTCAAGTAAAGAAAGTAAAGCAAATCCCATCCCACAAAGTCAAGAAAGTCAACTTGAATCCTTATCAAAACAAGTCGCCAAGATCCAATTGAAAGAAAAAGGCATGGGGGAATACTCATTTTAGAAATCCTTATGTTTATCATAACTTCCATCTTCTCCAAGGTCATATGGATAACCATCAACATCAAGGCAACAATCATCACAACCCACCACACTGTTTGATGGAACCCTTGTAAGAGCAGGCACATTAGTGGATGAGTCATATGACAAATATGAAGAATCATCACAAGCATCTACTTCAAGTGTACAAATAGAGCAGTATGGGAAAGGAAATACAATCGTGGAAAAGATGGGATATGAGGAAAAATGTCCTATCGGTAAAAGGAAAGAAGGAATCATAGAACCAATACAACCTGTCACCATGCAAGACAAGGATAAAATAGGATTGGGTTATATAGAAGAATCCAAAGAAGAAACCAGACAACATGTTGTTGAAAGCATCCTACAACTACAAGCTAGTGACTCTCATGAGACTGATTCAAATGAGTATGAGTGGGATTCGTTATCTAAAGAGTCTTGTCATGATAAGGAAATTGATGTAGTCCAAAAGTATACACCAATACATGAGGAGGGTCAAAGTTTGGGATATAGACCACTTGAAATAGGATCACTACACATTGATGATTCTAGCGAAGATGATCAGACTCGAAGTGAAATGGATAATTAAGAGGAGATTTAGCTTATAGACATCAATTTTTCTATTGGACAATCCAAAGAAAATACCATCGGGACTCTGACTGCATCTTACTTTAGCCAATATAATGACTACTTACCCCTAGTGCATCCTAAAATAATAGATTGGGATCAAACTAAGCCATTTGATATCCCCTTATTTTCAAATGATGAAGCCATTGTCAATTTCCTTTGCTCTACCAATCCTGAAATAGATTCCACCATTGAACATTGTAACGAAGCTTCCAACCAGGAGAGTGTCAAATTTTCTAGCTGCAAAATGAATAATACATGGGATAGATTTGATGGTGAAAACCATTCAATTGCAGTATCAGATCTAGAAAAAGTAAAAACAAAGAGTGTATCCAATAGTGAAAACCTCTCTAAGGCGTTGAAGGATGGAGGATTTAGCACACTACCCAAATACTTTTAGGAATGATCTAAAATATTTGTTGAACCCACCCAGTCTATCAATATTGACAATGAAGAAATAGTAAAGTCTGTCCATCTGGCAGAATCCTTGACAGATCAAGAAAAACTAGACTTCATCAAATTCTTCACAGAAAAAAAAATCAACTTTGCTTGGTCTTATGTTGACATGCCAGGGATTGATCCAAAACTCATCATGCATCACCTGTCACTACCAGCAGGAATAAAACCAGTCAAGAAAAAGTTAAGGAAAATGCATCCCCACATCATCCTCTTGGTTAAAGCTGAATTGAAGAAGTTGTTAGATGTAGGATTTATTAGACCTATCGACTATGCATAGTGGATTTCTAACATTGTACCTATTTCCTAGCCAGACAAAAGCATCATAATTTGCACAGATTTCAGAGATCTCAATAAAGATTGTCCAAAAGATGATTTTCCTTTACCTAACATTGACATCATCATGGAATTGATTGTTGGCCATGAAATTCTCTCACTTATGGATGGTTTCTCAAGGCATAATCAAATCAAAATTTATCCTAAAGATCAAGATAAAACTACCTTCACATGTCCTTGGGGCACTTTCTGTTGGAAAGTCATGCCATTCGGGTTGAAAAATGTTGGAGCCACATATCAGAGAGAAATGACCACCATGTTTCATGAAATGATGCACACTTTTATGGAAGATGATGTAGATGATTTGTTGGAAAAATCCTACACCAAAGAAGGACACCTAGAGATCTTAGATAAAATCTTCACCAAATTGGAAAAGTTTAATGTGAGATTAGATCCCAAGAAATGTGTATTCGGTGTAACATCAGCTAAAGGTATTCAAGTAGACCCTATAAAGGTCAAAGCTATCATGGAGATGCCTCCTAAAAATAAAACATAGCTCAGATCTTCAATCTATCAGGAGATTTATTAAACAACTAGCAGATAAGACCCATCCTTTCAACCACTTTCTCCACAAGAATGTATCTTTCCGATGGGATGAGAAATGTGAAGGATTCTTCAATCAATTCAAACAATATCTAATGAGTCCACCTATCTTGATACCACCAGTAGAAGGAAAGCCTCTTTTATTGTACATAGCAACAACTAAAATATCATTGGGAGCCTTGTTAGCACAAGTGGATTCAACAGGAAAAGAAAGGGAAATATATTACATCAGTAGAACCTTAAATGGCTATGAGATGAATTACACCTTCATTGAAAAGGCTTATCTGGAAGTAGTGTTCACTACCCAACAATTGCGACACTACATGCTTACCCATACCATCAAATTGATAGCCAAGATAGATCCACTGAAATGCCTTCTAAGCAAATCTAATCTAACCGGAAGACTAGCCAAGTGGGTCATGATAATGAGTGAATTTGACATCCAATATGTTGATAGGAAGGAAATCAAAGGACAAGCAATTTTGGATCAGTTAGTTGAATCACCATTACAAGACAATCATCCCATGAAAATTGAGTTTCCAGATGCTAATGACCTAACAATGTCCACACAACATGGATAAGGAGCTAGAATTTTTTTTATCTTGCCACAAGGACACACCATTCCCAAGTCTTATAGATTGATATTCCCTTGCACCAAAATCACCACCGAATATGAAGCCTTGATCATTGGAATCAAAGTAGCAGTTGAGTGGAAGATCACAGAGTTACATGTCTATGGGGATTCACAACTAGTCATTAACTAGGTAAACAATGACTATCAAACAAAGATTTCAAGCTGGTGCCACAAAAAAAATGGATGATGAATTCAAAAAGTAATTTGTGGAAATAAGATTTGAAAAAATTCCTCAAAGTGACAATAAATTCGTTGATGCCATGGCCACAATTGCTTCTCTCTTGTAAATTCTAGAGAAATGAGACTGTTACAAGTTCATGGTGGAACAACTATTCAACCCATATTATAACAACCCTGAGTACAAAGTTATCTACCATCTAGCTAAGGCTGACACTTTCCTCTACGGGAAAATCTATACATACCTAAAAGATAACACCCTCCCTCCTAACCTATCTCATAATAAAAAATGAAACTTCATCCACCAAACTGCTTGACACACCCTTATTGCGGATGTCCTTTATCGACGAGGTCTTGATGGAACTCTCCTCCGATGTATGGAATGTGACGAGTTTGAAACAACTTTATAGGAAGTACATGAATATTTTTTTAGCACTCATTCGAGTGGTTTAACCCTAGCTAAGAAACTCTTCCATCTAGGATATTACTAGCTAATTATGGAGACGGATTCTTTTTAGTTTGTCAATAAATGCCAAAAGTTCTAGATTCATGGCAATCTCATCCATGCACCAATGCAAGAACTTCACCCTTTTGCATCAACATGGCCCTTTTGTTAGTGGGGATTGGACCTCGTAGGAAAGATTCATCCATCTTCATCCAATGGACACAAGTTCATTATTACAGCTACTGAGTATATCATAAAATGGATCTAATTTGTACCTCTAACCACCATCATAGGAAAAAAAATCTCATCCTTTGTCCTGAACTATATCATCTGTAGATATGGCATCCCTCAGTGCATCATAACTGACAATAGAAGACCTTTCAAGAATCAGGATATCGAAGAACTTTGTGAGAAATTTCACATCCATCATCGGTTTTCTACACCCTATTATCCTCAAGTTAATGGTCAGGAAGAGACCTCAAACAAGACTATGCTAAAGATCTTAAAGAAAACCATCAACGAAACCCTACTCTATGGCCTTACAAAACTAGTATTCGTGCCTCGACAGGAGGTACACCTTATGCTCTAGTCTATGGCTCAGAAGACATTCTACCCATTAAGGATGAATTGCCATCACTCTGAGTATCACATAAATGGATCATTTCAAGTGAGGATCACCAAGTTTCTAGGTTACAATAATTGGAACTCTTGGATGAGCATCACCAACATACAGTGGATCACCTGAAGGAATATCAACAAAGGATATCTAGAAGCTACAACCATAGAGTCAAACCTAGAACATTTTAGGTTGGTGATTTAGTCTTGAAAGAGAAACCCCGCAATCAACAAGATCGAGAAAAGAAGGGGAAATTTGAACCAAAATGGCTAGGTCCCTTTGTCATTGTGTCAGCCTTTAGATCAGGAGCATATTAGTTGTCTACACTAGAAGGGGATTTGTTTGATGAACCCCTCAATAGCTAGAATCTCAAGAAGTTCTACACTTGAATCATCTAGTGCATTGGGGAAAAGGTCTTGAAAAATACCAAAAACATCAGAAAATGTCCTAAAAAAATGGTTGCCTTGATGAAAACTTGGCAAATAGGAATCTTGGTAACAACAAAAAAATAAAAAAGATAAAAAAAATCATAAAATCTGAAAAAGTGCAATAAAAACAAGTAGTGAAAACTTGGCAACAGGTGCTATTTTTGATAGGTTAGCTTTTCCATCTATTTGAGCATGTCGAACATTCACTTTCACCATTCCCTTTCACCATACATTTTCCTATCTTTTGAAAGCTCCATGTACATATGTTGGTATCGCAATCATGTCTCACCCTAGATTGGGGGTAAAATCTTGAACTCACTGGGGGCAACAAACTTTGAGCTTGAACCAATAGAAAAATGGCAGTAGTACAACACAACCCAAAAAATTGATCATAGAGCAACCCAACATTGAACATCAATCACCATTAGAAATGCATCAAACATCCATATCATATCAAAATCCAAAAATAAGTCAAAAAGTAAAAGAAAAATAGAGTTGTCTTGTTGAACTACATTGTCTCTGAGCTCGAACGTAGGCAGGGCTAATCTTTGATCAGCCCCTGAGACACCCTAGATGAAGTCCTTTAGTGATCCATTGTAATTAGTTTTTGTCTCTCATCTGTTCATATCTTGGTCCTGTAAATCGGTTTGGTCAGTCAAACTATGTGGTCTCTGCGTGCATAATGTAGGCAAGGCTAATCTTTGATCAGCCCCCAAGGACACTAGGATAGGTCTTTAGGTTAGGTTCTTGGTCAAAACTACAGAAAACCCCAAAACATTAGAAAATTGAAAGGATGATGCTCTTCTGAATCATGGTTTATCACATTAAACACAAATGTTCAATTGTTGTACTTTGATTTTTATTATCATATCTTGAGAGCCCTTCGATGATATATTGAACTAGAGGAGCTAGGAAAGAGTATGATTTTTCTTTGTCTATTGTCTATGATTTGATCATTATTACTATGCAAATTGTCGCGAGACATGCACTATAAAGTATCACTTATGACAATCCAAATTTGCATAGGAAAATGATTAACTCTTGCCTGTTTATGCAAACAATGCTCAAGTCATCTTAGTTTAATTATACTTAGATGCTTGTGTTAACTTTCACTATCAAACATCATGGAAGTAGTACTCAGATCGCCATGGTCTAAATATACCATTGATGCTTGTACTCACTTTCAACATTTTAAAGGCCCAATGATGATAAAAAAAATGACAAATTGGATGATACAAATGACAACTTTTGCATACGATATTTGCATGGTTAAAGTAGATTGCATCCATGTTAGTTTTCATTTGTATTTATGGTATTTCCAAAGCTACAACAAATGATGTTGTCTCTCTTATCAATGGACTGAGTACACTTGAAATTAAACAAAAACACATCATATAGTTGCATATCAATCGCATCATCATTTGCATACATTGGAAAAAATTACAACATCATTCATGCATTCATACATCATATCATAATATTTGCATCAGAAAACACAAAAAAAATTGCATCACATCTCATTTACATAATTAAAATCATTTCATATAGTGGCATTAGGGAAGTGGTTCACTACACTTAAATGAGTGAGTCTCTTCATATTTCTAGAAGAATTGGGAAATATGTCAGGTTTTGTGAAGCTTAATTTAACAATGATCAAATAACGGAAACCTTCCCACAACTATTGGAAGTTGGACAGATTCACTTATTTAAGCTTAAGACCCTACAACACAATCATTTGTATAATCATTTACATCACATCATTCATCATTACAAAACATCACACATCATTTGCATCATCATTACATAATCATCATGATCATCATCACATAAACATCAATAGAAATATGCATCATCATGTGATCATTTCATACATCATTTACTCATCCATTGATCATATTTGCATTAGAAAATAACAAAAACATAAAAAGAATCACATTTCATTGACATCATAGGATCCATCACATGCATCACATAGGCATAAATCCATACAAAACCCTAGAATCATAACACATCAGTTGCATCATCATATGCATCCATAGCATATCATAACATCAAAATCATTATCATAGTGTACAAGGATATCCAAAAGTATGATGAGATACATCAATATAAAAAATGGCACTGTATCATTCAATTTGAACACAAGAAGTACATCATCAATGTCACAATAGTGTATACATCATAAGATACTATGTCAAGCTCCCCCCAGATGGTGTTGGCATCACAAAACTAGTACCTCCTCCACTCGATGGACCTGCACCAAGATATCTCCTATCTCTAGACAATGGCTAAGTAACACCCATGCTAATAGTTTGGAAGGAACCAACTCATGATAAAAATCCAACTCCTGAGCAGTGTGCCAAATCTCTCTAATGAACTTTGATGTACCTATAGCCACTGCAGCCTACTATAATCTCTCGGTAATGCCCTCGGCCCACTCTACCCAATGTCTGAAGGCATCACTCTCTATAATAAGTATGACAACATGTGCTTGTACTTGCTGTATCTGCTACCTATTTGCACCTCTCTTAGCTATCAGTATCTGAATCTATGCCCGAGCCTGCACTAACTCACCCTAAAAATTCTGGCCCTATGCTTGTAATGCCTCTATCTGTTCCTATTGCTAATGATAAGGGAGTCCAATCCGAATCCTAGGAATTACCGACTGAGGTACGGTAATACTCCTCTTGCATCTAGGAACTGCAAAATCTAGAAAGGGACTACCAACTACACCCAAAGGCCCTACATCATCACCACCACCACCACCACCATCAGTACCCTCGTCATCCCCTCCATCACCAATATCACTCTTTACCTCCTCTCCATCCGCGCTCTATCTCGGTGCCCTATCATCATCATCAATTGGTGGAACTGGCTCATTAGGACTAGATAACCTTAGAAAAGGATGTGTGTAGAAATATTCTAAATAATCCTATGTTATCCTTGCATCTATCACTTGTGGAAGATAATCCCATACACATAGCACCAATGTATAATACTCGGTACAAGCCACATCATAAGATACACAAGGGCCCCACTTTATCATATCTTGTCGTCACCCTGCATAATGAGAAACCCCCTGGGGCATCGCCTGAACTCATCCAAACTACTGACAAACTCCTAGATAGAAATATCTCTCAAGCACAGAACATGTCTGTCCAATCAAGTATCACAATAGAAGCATGCATGGCATCTCCATCTGATCCTTTAGCCACATCTCACAATCCAAGTACGAGCGCCACATCATGGTCTCTAGATCATCTAGGGTATGTCTCCAATAAGCTAATTTTCCTAGCTATGCTAAACATGAGGACCACTGTAACTAAACACATAGGGTCTACCTACTACTCATTTTCTATTTCCCAATGGTCGAGCAATCGCTATATGCTCCCATGCCCATGTCTGCAATAATGTAATACAGAAAGAGAGGCTCGTCGCCCCACAATACACAATCTGGTGCAAATCATGATATAAATGGGCTAACATACATGAACCCCATGCATATCTAGTCCCCTCCACTGTCATATGCTCTAATACTCGACTCCAACCCACTGAAAATCCCTTTGACCTACAGTTAGGACAAAGGAATCTGCCAAAAAACTTGGAAAGAACACATGGCAGAGGATCATATCTCTCGACCATCTCCTGCCAAGGGACCCAATGGCCTGAAACATGATCATGTTAGAAAATCCTACACAAGGCATTAGTCCCACCCTGCTATACTTTGTCATAAACAACAATCTCACCCATCACTAGAATCCATAGAATATGATAAACATCCTCTGGAGTAACTACCATCTCCCCAGTAGGTAGATGAAAGGTATTGTGGTCACTATGCCACCTCTCTGCTAGAGCAGTCAACAAACCCCTATTAATCCTATATTCAGGTATGTTTATCAAGGATGTCAACCCACAATGGGCGATAATATCCAAATCTACCTGAGTTAACTGATGAACCATCTCCCACATCTTCGAGAAACACTCTCGAGACTAGAGCACATCAAAGTCCTCCTAATCATATTAGAGAAAAAAATCAGCATTACATCAATCAATCTATCAAATATAGCCCTAACACAATGTTCAATCAAGATCATCAGTCAATCCAATCATGTTCAATCAAGATCATTAGTGAATCCAATTAGAATTAATCAAAACCATCAAATCAATCAATCAAGACAATCATCGGTGAATCCTATCATCGATCCTCACCTATCATGAGGTTGATACATCATCAATCCTATTGTCGATCCTCACCTATCATGAGGTCAATCAAGCATCAGTCCTACCATTGATCCTCACCCATCATGAGGTCGATCAAGCATCAGTCCTACCATCGATCCTCACCTATCATGAGGTCGATACAAGCATCAGTCCTATCATCGATCCTCTCCTATCATGAGGTCAATCAAGAATCATTCCTACCATCAATCCTCACCTATCATGAGGTTGATACATCATCAATCCTATCATCGATCCTCACCTATCATGACATCAATACATCAGTGAATCCTACTATCGATCCTCACCTATCATGAGGTCAATACATCATCAATCCTCACCTATCATGAGGTCGATACATCAATGAGTCCTACCATCAATCCTCACCTATCATGAGGTCGATACATCATCAATCCTATAATCATTTGTCACCTATCATGAGGTCGAAACATCATCAAGTTATCCTACCATTGATGCTCACCTATCATGAGGTTGATACATCATCAACCCTATCATTGATCCTCACCTATCACAAGGTCGATACATCAGTGAATCCTACCATCGATCCTCACCTATCATGAGGTTGATGAATCATCAATCCTATCATTGATCCTCATGAGGTCGAAACATCATCAATTTATCCTATCATGAGATCAAATCATCAACTATCATATAAACATCATCAAACATCAAACACAAGGAGGCCAAACATGGGCATTAGTTAACCACTTGGCAGGCTCAATCTTCTTTATCGATAAACAAATCATCAAAATTTTCAAAAATTCCAAACTTCATTGATTTATCTCTCAAGGGGGCATATATTCGGTAGCACCTGAAAATTAACATGATCTGAGGCATCAAAAACTTTTTTGAGCATCATTATCAAATTTTTATTTGAAGCAATGTGTAAACACATCACTTCAAATAGGGTATAAAGAATATCAACCTTACTTACTAAAGATGGAAATCTCAAAGAATATTCACATTTCCAATTAAGGATATTGGTACGAGATTCATTTTCACATAAGAATAATGAAACAATATATATATATATATATATACATATATATATATGGTCAAGCACCAAGGATTCCTCATCATATGCATACTTATACACATTTCTTGTATTACTTTGTATGGCTTGCATAGCCAATTGTAAACTTAACTTGTGAACTTGAAGTAATCATTGACATGTACTTATATATATAACATTGAAACATATGTTGTAACACCACTTGTTGTAAAATTTTACATTTGACATTGTAATTTCCTTGGAGCAATCTTATTAACATATATATATATATATACATATGTATATATATATACATATATATATACATATGTATATATATATATGTATATATATATATATATGTTAATAAGATTTCTCCAAGGAAATTACAATGTCGAATGTAAAAGTTTACAACAAGTGGTGTTACAACATATGTTTCAATGTTATATATATAAGTACATGTCAATGATTACTTCAAGTTCACAAGTTAAGTTTACAATTGGCTATGCAAGCCATACAAAGTAATACAAGAAATGTGTATAAGTATGCATATGATGAGGACTCCTTGGTGCTTGACTGCCATGACACTGCTTTGTCTTCTACAAAGCCAAGACCTAGAGTGGGTCCAGGCACCTTTTCCGCCCAACCATGAAGCATAATACTTCCTCGGGTTTCTTCCTAGCTCAAAGAAAACTCTGACCTTGCATGAGGAGCCTAGCAACCTAGAATGGAGAAGTAGGAGGGAACTCTCAATGAAGGCCTACAGGCTATATGCAATTCCTAACACTAGAATGACATATTAATCACTATCAGGATGTGGCAAAGACATATATATATATATATATATATATATATATATATATATATATATATATAATTCTAGGCTTTTTAATCCATCTGTTTCAATGGTGCATCTAGCTTGGCCAAGTAAATAAAAGAATAAAAATGATAGTTTTGAAAAGTAAACCTATCATCTTTGGAAATCCACACTTGGAATCCTATCCCAAAAGTGGTTTCATAAAAAAAAAACATGTAGCATAATTTTATCAAGTTGTAATATTTCAACATTTTCTGATCATTCAGCTCTTTCTAGCACAAATTATTCATCAAGTTCTCTAAACATTATACAATTTTTTGATCTCATTATCAAATAAATAATTATTCAATGCAAGTAACAATCCAACTATTTAATTCACATGTTTCTCATAAAAATATGATGTTTCAATGGTTTTTGTATTGTTCGATTCAAATTTAATATGAAATCATAATTCAACACGTATTCATAATCAGATTGGAAACATTCCTTCAAAATTTTAAATATATATATACATATTTGTATATATATATTCACATATATATATATACACACACATATATTCAGGAAATAACTATTCTAAAAAAAGATAAAATTCAGAAAATATATATATATATATATATATATATATATATATATATATATATATATATATATATATATATATATATATATATATATATATATATATATATATATATATCATTGTAATCAACATTATAAGCAAAAAAAACAACATTCTTTTACATGAACTTATCATATATATATATATATATATATATATTTAATATATATACATATATATTTGCGGAAAATATCATTATAAAAGGGAAACAATTTCTTAGAAATTGAATGTAGCAAATACAAATTCATTATATCCAAATTACACATTATAAACACATAAATGCATTTACATTTTTATACAAATATATATATAGATATATATAAACAGAGATATATATATATATATATATATATATATATATATATATATATATATATATATATACAACACCTGTCAAGACATTAAAGTGCAAATTCTAAGAGAAAGAGACTCAAATTTTCCATGACTAATATGCAAGTTTCAAATCAAATTTTAAGTAGTAAATGTTCGAAGGATCCCAATGGTTTCAAACTCAGCATAAAACAGAGTCTAAGTTTTTAATGTTGAAACTTAAGTGTGGAGAGAGGAGGGCGATTTCCCCATCATGGCACGACCCCTTTGGGAGGGCAACACCCTCTCCATAATGCACCTTTCCTTGCAGCTTAGGCTACATATCAATTCTTATAATTATTTTGTAATCTCCGTAAAAAATCCCAGGTAGTGAATGTATAATTTTTGAATGCCTAAATAAAATTAATCATACCTATGAAATGAAATGGTAATATATGAAATAAAAAACCTAACCCCACTATATTCGTCGAATTATCCAACCTAAAGTATATCCACCAAAACATAAATAAGATGCAGAATGAAAACACAGGCAATCAAATAATTTTCCAACGAATACATCTATTCAAATATTTGAGTTTATATAATTTCAAGGAAAATTCAATAAAGTATAGACATGATATAAAATTTGTGTTCTACAAGCTTTAGATAAGGTGTCGCCTATGGGGTGCGTTGCTTGTGGGGGCAACACCCTCTCCACAGCCAAATTATCATTCCCTTACATTATTTCACCGATAGTTCAAATAACATTCACTGTTCAGGGAGATTAAAAGCTGCAACTTGGTATAATTTATTCCCATTACAATACATATATATAATAATAGTATTATATATTTACACATATGCAATACAGTATATAGGCAAATATATAGCATTCTTCTATTCTAGAATAGTTAATTAGTTGCAAAGGAAATTTTGTAAATTTCTATATAGTATATAGAATACCTGAAACAAAAATAATTGCAACAACATAAAATATATATAAATATTCAAATGGATATCAATAATGAATTTATATCTTTCTTGTAAGACAACAAAGACAATTCACTAATTCGCACAATGGAATTTAAAATACAGAGGAGTAATGATTAAAAACCTGATAAATACGCTATTCCTGATGATTCTTCTCTTATTATTTTGTCTTTCTCCCTTCTACTTCTTCTTCCCAAATATTATTTTAACTTCACTATTGTTTTGCAGACAAGAAAAATTGGAGAAAGAAAAAGATCGTGAATCTAAAGAATGTGTTCTCTTTTTGAGAAAATAAGAGTTTTATAAACTTTTTTTTACTTTCTTCCTCCTTTATCCAGCTTTATTTTTCTTTGTTTTCTATTTTTTTTTCTAATTTTAATCATCTTTTCTCATATTTTTCTATTTTTTATGTATTCTATCTTATCACTTTGTTTTCAAAATTTTTCCTATATTTCATTTTATTCTAAGTTTTCCAATAAATCTAATTTAAAAAGAAAGCAATATTTTTTTCTATGCAACACATTACCCTCAATTTAATAAAATAAATAACATCTCAATTCTCAAATAAAGCATCAACTAGAAATATACTAAACTAATTATTTTATTTCTATGCATTTTAATTTAACCACTAATTAATTTAAATAAATATTGCAAAGTAAAACAATATAAATAATTAATTAAATAACATACTAAATGCAATTTATATGTTACTAAGTGGTGTGTGCGTGCAAGAGAATCCGTTCCAACTTAACTTTGCTAGGTGGCTAACCTCCACTACCTCAACCAAACTCTTGGTCTTCGACAAACCTGCATCTCATGTAAACTCAGACACCCATTAATAGATTAGTGTTCAAAAATATAAATAAAAGAAATACATTTCATCATTCTAATATATCATTCACTATGTTACATCACTTGAATAATCATCGCATTCCATGAAATAACATTCATTTATTCTATCATTCAAATTTTACACACTTATTCTACCACACACTCATATTTTAGTTCTATATAAAGTAAGATCAAGCAGTACCAAAATTGAGACGTGACATCCTTCCCCACTTGGAAGAGACATCGTCTCGATGTATTTATCACAAACATCTACATAACAAAATCTAAAACAACCAGTTTATAAAACAGTCATAATGAGCATAAAATAGAAAGTATGCTAGAACTTCATTTATGTGGAGAGGATCTATCAATATCCTATGCATTCACCGAGGTGGCTCTTCCCACTGAATACTCATCCCATTGGACATTATAATGCACAACATTTCATTTTCGCAACTTAATGTTGCATACCTCTAAAAATCTCAGTGGCCTGCACTAGCACCACCCCTACCTACTAAGTATGCCAATCATGCACATCACATACACGGTACATCTACTTATACTTATACATTTAACAACACATGGTACTACTACCATCCAATTACATCCAAGTAACATATGGCTCCTTTTCTAAATCATAAAGAAATAACGTCGCAATATTCAAGCATACAAACTTAATCACACTCTTGATGCACACTAGATGAGGCATAAATCTTAATCCATCAATGCAAATCAAAACATGAAAATGAGCATCTCAAATTTTACAAAACACTACATATTTTCAAAATATCCTGGGTATGTGCAGGATCATCATGGAAAAAACAAGCCCTTAAGTGGCAAAAAATTCAGAAAAATCAGTGTTAGGCAACTTGAAGTAAAAATTTGAATAAGTTATCTATATTATTTCAAAAATATGTAAGAATAGAATATGTACAAAACTGAATGTAGTTTCTAAACTACTAGGTATATTTAAAAATATTTTATGAAAATTTGAAATTTCAATGCATTAGTACTTAAATTTCAGGGAAAAAATAAGAAGTAGGTGTCTGTCTGACCACCCTAACCATAATAAAATAAAAATATTTTATTATAAAATTTTATATATAAGTAGAGGACTCATGTATGGATGTGATGCATATTTTTTTGTAGTTTTTTTCCAAGTAAATAGTTAATTATGAATTTTTTATTACAACTTTTAAAAAATATAAAAACTCGTATGTCTGACCACCTTAACTTGGTCAAAACTTCATGAAATTTATTTTTTCTTTTTTTAATCCTATAGTATGTGAAGCATAGAATGTGACACATGTTCCGGATTCAAAAAATGTGATACCGTTTGAAAGTTATAGATATTTTTCAATCAGCCTATCAATCAGGACTTTAGTCGTAATTCTAATAGAAAATAAATAATAATTATTTATTAAATTCAAATTAAAGCATAATTTATATTGGTGAAAAGTTGAGAATTTCCTCTAAAAACCCTTTTTGTTTCATTAATTTTGGGTAAAAAAAAGTGGTCAGCCACATACCCTACAAATACCCATAATATTGCCACTTTTTGGCCTATCATGATCCTGCACATACCCTCCTACCTCCTAACCATCACTAGGTTGAGGTTAGAAAATAACAAGAAAAACTCCAAAGGTGCACCAACTAGGTACAAACCAACCATCATTTATACCGAATCTTCTGAGTCTAGGACACTTGCAATCCATTCCTTTGATAATTCAGATTTTTGAAATTTCCATGTATCTTGACTTGTACCTTCTTGAATTTCTCCCATTTCCATAATTATCTACATATGTATCTTCATTTATTGAACTATCTCTTCTTTATGTTTAGTTCCAAATTCAAATTTGAGTCATATCTTCATCTCATTTTGAGTTATACTTCATTTAATTCATCTTTCCCATCTTACTTTGTTATATATTCCTTAACCAATCTATATTCATCCTTCTCTATCTTGTAGTCTTACTTCCTTTACCATCTATATGCTGATTCTAGTTTAGAACACCTTCCAATAACTTCCTTATCCATTTTTATTTCTATAACACTTTTTTTTTTATCCTCTTTTTTTTTTTTAGCAATACACTCTATCTGTCAAACTTCAATCAACTCTTTCAATCTTATCATCAGTCTTTCATTTTTTCATTCAAAATTTTGTGTTACTACAAAATTGCACATTCTATTCTTTACACATTTATGAGGAATTTTCCTTCCTATGTCCTTATCCATTCCAAAATCTCTACCTCTGATCAAGCAATACATGTTTCCAATGTGTTTCTTTACTGTATTCACTTCCTCATAATTTCTTGAATATCATTCTAATTACAACTCCATAATTCCATTCAACTACCTTGTAACAATCCTGACTTACCATTCCTCAACATTTTTCATTCTTCATCACAACTGTTCTAATTCTTTTTCAATTACAATTCTCGTATCTTGTTTTTTCCACTTATCTTATAGAATTTTTTCATTCTTACTTCTCTATTTTATTCATCTTTAACTGAAGTTCACTTCACAACTACTTTTCTTTCTCAACTAACATTCCTCCTAGACCAGTACCTATTATTTCATCATATACAAAAGCAATTTCTCTCATAACTCATGGGATATACATAATTAGGAGTCAACCTTTAAGTATGTTCTCAAATTCCATTTCACATCTTTTTTACTATCTAGACATGACGTCCTCACAAATAATAATCAACAATATATTCACATCAATTGACCATAGCAACACCAACAATCTTAAATTTCCTGTCATTTTACGCAATAAACACTTGTATCTAACAACAAATCAAGGAAATTTCAATCTATCAATTCTAACATAATACACACCAAGATCTAGTATGTTCACATGGATATTCTACTCCCTCATACAATCTATCAGAGGCCCATCATGGACACGATAGAGAACATGACATGAAAATTGACTAGCAATTTAAAACATTCAAGCATAGCCACCATTAGAAAATAAATCAATCCAAGGAAAAAGTAAAATTCTATTTCAACAATAAGGCATAAAATGTGCATAATTTCAACAATAATTCACATGACCATAATGGTCACAAGATAGATAAGTATCAAAATTTGATGGCTATACTTACTCACAAACAAAAATAAAAATTCAATGCTATCCTTTACAACATTTAGTAAATTAATCAAAGTCAATAAAATAGAATTAAAATATCAAATTTCACAAGTTACATAACACATGAACTAGGTGACTAACTCTAGTCACAAGAGAGGGAGTACAATACTAAACTATACCTAGATTCCAAAATCTGAGGTAAGTAAGAGAACACATTCAATCATGGCGAACAATGAGTCATCTAAGACTCAGTCACACAAAACATGAGATCCATTCTACTTCACCACGAACATCACTGAAGATTCCAAACAACAAAAATTGCATCCCATTCAAGGGAATTTCAATCACCATGCAATGACACACCTAGTCATGCACTAGCAAGCATCCACAACCAGAGGTATCTAGACACTTCATTCTCAATACAAAGAGAAATTACCAATTCCCACTTTACATGAATACATTGCTCATATGGATAACACATTAATACAACATTCACACAATAGTTACATGATATTTCTCATTCGTACAAAGTACGAGAACTGCCTCAAGCTGCATCACTTGCATGGAGACAATAATTTACTTAAGCATACCACACGCATACACAAGATGTGAAAAAAATAAATATCCAAGTGTGTTACTCGCACAAAGTAATTATACAATCTCCAACACAATATGGAAAAAGCATGAGTGCTTTACCTGCACCAATTTGAATCAATCATAAGCGCACCACTTGCACAATATACATATATGTAAGACCATTATGTGTGCATTACTTACACAATATATATATATATATATATATATATATATATATACAAAGTGCAAAACTCACATGATGCATTACTCACACAAGTTGATATTTTTAAATATCATTTATATAAATCTAGCATATAGGACTCATAAGATCACACAATGGATATGTGGAAGATCATGATGGGCCAAAAAGTGGCAATATGATGGGTATGTGGCTAATGACTATTTTTTAACCCAAAATTGATGAAAGAAAAAGGGTTTTTAGAGGAGATTCTCAAATTTCAACTGATATAAATTATGTTTTACTTTTAATTAAATAAGTAATTATTATTCATTTTTTTTCAAATTATGACTAAATTCCCGATTGAAAGGTTGATTGAAAAACATCTATAGCTTTCAAATGGTATCAATTTTTTTGAATCCAAAACATGTGTCACATTCTATTCTTTGCATACTATAGGATTAAAAAAAAGAAAAAATGAATTTCATGAAGTTTTGACCAAGTTAAGGTGGTCAGACATATGAGTTTTTTATATTTTCTAAAAAGTTGTAATAAAAAAATCATAATTAATTATTTACTTGGAGAAAAATTACAAAAAAATATGCATCACATTGGGGCATGAGTGTTCTACTTATATCTAAAATCTTATAAAAAATAATTATCATTTTATTGTGGTTAGGGTGGTTAGATAGACACCTACTTCTTCTTTTATCCCTGAAATTTAAGTACCCCTGCATTGAAATTTCAAATTTTCACCAAATAGATTTTTTTTTTTTTAAACATACCTAGTAGTTTAGAAACTACATTCAATTTTCTACAGATTCTATTCTTACACATTTTTGAAATAATATAGATAACTTATTCAAATTTTTACGTCAAGTTGCCTAACTCTAATTTTTCTGAATTTTTTGCCACTTAAGGGCTTGTTTTTTCCATGATGATCCTGCATATACCCTAATATCGAACACTACTACCTTGTCAATAAGGCTAACGATGATAACTTATCTGAGTAACTTATTTCCTAGGTCCATATTGAAGATCCTTATGACAAGTTAACTTGCATTCGATCACAGGGATCACATACTTACAAAAGCATTGCTTAAAAAAAAAATCAGCTTTCTCATAGTCTAATACCATTACCATTGCAGACATCCTTGATCTTATATACATCCATCTTTGATCCTCTTCTTCCATAAAGGATCATTTAAAGGTTAACCCATTTTTGGCTGTAGGTGATTGTTCTTTCTACTTGTCATAACATCATTATTTTACTCTAGCAATCTTGTAACTTATTACTTTTGTAACATACTCATTCACCCTTTATGTCCTTGAAGAGAGATCTCTTTTCTCACAATTTTTCTCTATTCCTACATCGTCACTTCATGGGTTGTCATCATGTCTTAGCCATCTTGGCTCAGGTATATATCTCACAATATCTTAACATTTTTTTTTTAAGATATAATCTCTAATCCTTGTTTCAACCATGACATTATTCTTACTGGGGATTCTTATTAATCCTTGGTGCTCGACCACCATGACACTGCTTTGTCTTCTGCAAAGATGAGACCAAGAGTGGGTCCAGGCGCCTTTTCTACCCAACCACGAAGCATAATACTTCCCCAAATTTCTTCCTAGCTCAAAGAAAAATCTAACCCTATGTGACGAGCCTAGCAACCTGGAATGAAGAAGCAACAGGGAACTCTCGATGCAAGCCTGTACCCTATATACAATTCCTAACACTAGAATGACATATTACTCGCTATCAGGATGTGGCTAATACATATATAATTCTAGGATTTTTAATCCATCTATTTCAATGGTGCATCTAGCTTGGCCAAGCAAATAAAAGAATAAAAATGATAGTTTTGAAAAGGAAAAATATCGTCTTTGGAAATACACACTCGACATCTTGTCCTGGAAGTGGTTTCATAAAAAAAATACATGTAACATAATTTTATCAAGTTGTAATATTTCAGTGTTTTTTGATCATTCAGCTCTTTCTAGCATAGATTATTCATCAAGTTCTCTAAACGTTATACAAGTTTTTGATTTCATTATCAAAAAAGTAATTATTCAATGCAATTAACAATCCAACTATTTACTTCACATGTTTCTCATAAAAAGATGATGATTCAATGTGTTTCAATGGTTTTTCTATTGTTCAACTGAAATTTAATATGAAATCATAATTCAACACGTATTCATAATCAGATTGGAAATATTCCTTCAAAATTTTAAATATATATATACATATTTGTATATATATATATATTCACACACATATATATATATGTACATATATTCAGGAAATAACTATTCTAAACAAAGATAGAACTCAGAATATATATATACTTATAATTGTTAATCAACATTATAAGTAGTAAAAATAGCATTATTTTTACATAAACTTATCATATATATATATATTGAATATACATACATATATATATTTCAGGACAATATCATTGTAAAAGGGAAACAATTTCTCAAAAATTGAATGTAGCAGATACAGATTCATTATATCCAAATTACACATTATAAACACATAACTGCATTTACATTTTTATACAAATATATATATATAGATATATATAAACAAAGAGATATATGTATATATATATATATACAATGCCTGTCGAGACTTTAAAGTGCAGATTCTAAGAGAAAGAGAATCAAAATTTCCATGACTAATATGCAAGTTTTAAATCAAAATTTAAGTGGTAAATGTTGGAAGGATTCCAACGGTTTCAAACTCAGCATAAAACAGAGTATAAGTTTTGAATATTGAAACTTAAGTTTGGAGAGAGGAGGGTGACTTCCCCCTCATGGCGCAGCCCCTGTGGGAGGGTAGCGCCCTCTCCACAGGCCACAACCTGTGGAGAGGTTTCTATTCTCTCCACAGGCCACAACATGTGGAGAGGTCACTATCCTCTCAACAACACACATTTCCTTGCAGCTTAGGCTACATATCAATTCTTATAATTATTTTGTAATCTCCATAAAAAATCCCAGGGAGTGAATGTATAATTTTTGAATGCCCAAATGAAATTAATCATACCTATGAAATGAAATGGTAATATATGAAATAAAAAGCCTAACCCCACTATATTCATCAAATTATCCAACCTAAAGTATATCCAGCAAAACATAAATAAGATGCAGAAAGAAAATGGATGCAATCAAATAATTTTCCAGCGAATACATCTATTCAAATATCTAAGTTTATATAATTTCAAGGTAAATTCAATAAAGTATAGAAAATATATAAAATTTGTGTTCTACAAGGTTTAGATAAGGTATCGCCTATGGGGTGCACTACCTGTGGGGGTAGCGCCCTCTCCATAGCCAAATTATCATTCCCTTACATTATTTCTCCAATAGTTCAAACAACATTCACTGTTCAGGGAGATTAAAATCTGCAAACTTGGTATAATTTATTCCCATCACAATACATATATATAATAATAGTATTATATATTTACACATATGCAATACAATAAATAGGTAAATATATAGCATTATTCTATTATGGAATAGTTAATTAGTTGCAAAGGAAATTTTGCAAATTTCAATACGGTATATAGAATGCCTGAAACAAAAAGAATTGCAGCAACATAAAATATATATAAATATTTAAGTGGATATCAATAATAAATTTAAATCTTTCTTGTAAGACAAGGGAGATAATTCAGTGATTTGCACAATGGAATTGAAAACACAGTGGAGTAGTGATTAAAAACATGATAAGTATGCTATTCCTGATAATTCTTCTCTTATTCTTCTGTCTTTCTCCCTTCTACTTCTTCTTCCCAAATATTATTTTAACTTCACTATTGTTTTGCAGACAAGAAACATTGGAGAAAGAAAAGATTGTGAATCTACAGAATGAGTTCTCTTGTTGAGAAAATAAGAGTTTGATAAACTTTTGTTTACTTCCTCCTTTTTCTTACTTCCTCTAATTTTATTTTGCTTTGTTTTCTGTTTTGTTTTCTAATTTTAATCATCTTTTCTCATTTTTTAATATTTTTTATGTCTTCTATCCTATCACTTTGTTTTCAAAAATCTTCCTATATTTCATTTTATTGTAAGTTTTCCAATAAAACTAATTTAAAAAGAAAGATTTATTTTCTATGCAACACATTATCCTCAATTTAATAAAATAAATAACATCTCAATTCTCAAATAAAGTATCAACTAAAATATAGTAGAACTAATTCTTTTATTTCTATGCATTTTAATTTAACCTCTAATTAATTTAAATAAACATTGCAAAGTAAAACAATATAAATAATTAATTAAATAACATCCTAAATGCAATTTATATGTTACTAAGTGGTGTGTGCGTGCGAGAGAATCCGTTCCAACTTAACCCTGCCAGGTGGCTACCCTCCTCTACCTCAACCACACTCTTGGTCTTAAGAAAACTTGCATCTCATGTAAACTCAAGAACCCTTTAATATATATTAGTGCCCAAAAATATAAATCAAAGAAATAAATTTCATCATTCTAATATATCATTCTCTATGTTACATCACTTGAATAATCATTGTATTCCATAAAATAAAATTCATTTATTTTATCATTCAAATTTCACACATTTATTCTACCACATACTCAAATTTTAGTTCTATATAAATTAAGATCAAGTAGTACCAAAATTGAGACATGGTAGAGGGGCAAAATGTATACACCTAAAAATGGTCATCACCTTTAATTAATTAAATACTAGCTATTTGATTAGTATTCCAAATACATATAAACAAATTATTAATTTATTTATATTGTTCACCCTTCTCTAATTCTCCAAATATAAATCATCTTCTTCTAAATTAATTAAATAAACAAGGTTCCCTAAACTTGTTTTATTTAATTAATCCTCACTAAATCCAATTAGGAATTAGAGTACATTTTTGCAACTTTTTGTGCCACCTCACCAAGGTCATATGAAAATAAATAACTCTAATTTTTAATTAGAATTATATTCAACTCATTTCAAAAAGCACATGATTTATTCTTCCCACACTTCCACCAATTTTGGAGCACATGACTTATTCTTCCCACACTTACACCAATTTTGGACCACATGACTTATTTTTCCCACATTTCCACCCATTTTTGGAGCACATGATTTATTCCTCCCACACTTCCACCAATTTTGGAAGCACATGGTCTTTTCTTTACACACTTGAATCTTCCATCCAAATGGCATGTTGCCCATTGGTCAAGAGATTCTTCCATCCAAATGGCATGTTGTCTTTGGTCAAGGGGACAACATCTTGATTCTCTTCATCTTCACCATCCATTCTTCTTATTCGATTTGGACCATTGATTATTGCCACCTCACTATATGCTTGGAAAAGGCTATAAATACAACCCTTGGGCCTTGTATTTTGCATCCACATTTGAAGTAGAGTTATTATGCAGGTTTATCATAGGAGCTTGGAGCATTTTGGAGTCTTATATCTAGTTTTTACATCATGTTTTTCTTTGCATTTACATCTTAGCTTTAAATCTTGCATCATAGTTGCATTTTATCATCCATCTTGCATCATAGTTGCATTTTAGATTAGTTCATTTTAAGTTTTCATTTAAGCATATGTAGAATCATGCATAGAATCATATAGATCACTACCATAGTATCCACCTCCACTTGTTCATTTATCATCAACATCATCCTTCACTCATCATAGCCTTCATCATCATTGTTTGCACATAGTTTCATGTAGGAATTTAGTTAGGTTGCATGTTGAATACTAATCTCGTTTCTTAAGTGTCATTCTAATAGCCTTTGTGCACATAGAAATCTGAGGGCCAAAATGTTAAAAAGAATCAGTAAGAATCAAGGACAATGAGATGTTCTTGAAAGATTTAGTTGTTGCAAATTAGAATAGTTTATTTTCTTCAAATATTTTAATATAAATCATTTCATTAAGGTTTTTGTTGATACTAACTTTGCTCATTTCACACACACAATTTGCACCATGCTAAGGTATAGATTCATTCTTTACTTCACTTTATTACTTCTTCTATCATACTTTTTTTATTTTTTTATTTTTCTAATTAGTGTCAATTTTCTTTTGTGGACCAGAAGGTCTTACATTATTTTCTTTGTAAGACCTTGCAATGTGTCCTAATTTATTGCAATTGTTGCAGGTGATACTAGCTTGTGAAGCATAATTACTTTTTCTTATATTGTATCTACAATCAATAGCCCTATGACAAAACTTGTTGCATGCGTAGTCCTAACCATAGAAGGATTGAGAAGTCATAGCATTACTGCTCCTTATCATTTTACTTCTTCGTTCATTATCCTTATGGCCAAATTTATTACAAGCATAGCAATGACCATGAAATGATTGAGAATTCATAACATTGTGCCTTGGAGGCATAAATGAATTCTTATTGATCTTGCTCCTACACTCAACTACCTCATGACCAAAATTATTACAAGCATAGCAATTACCATTGAACTTGATGGGAGTAGTTCATTTAAGGGGTAGGTTTTCAAAAATTCTTCTTCATGTTCTAGACAGGAATGAAATCACCTTCTTTATCTTTTTCTTGATTTATCTTTTCATCTCTAGAGGATATCTCCATAGTTTTTTCAGTACATGATTTCTCCTCCCTTGTTTAAGGAATTCCTTCTACTTTGAAGTTATTATACAGGTTTTTAGATGCATTGATCAAAATCAACTTTTCCCTTTTTCAAAACCAAGCCCAAATTTCTCCTTAGATGGCTTCTTTTGAGAGTTAACCAATTCATTAAAAAAATTAGAAACTCCTCTTAGTTTTAGACCCTTATCAATTTTCTATTTTTCATTTTTCAAATTCTTTCCTTAGAGTGACAACCTCTTCCTCAAGCTTTGAACATTCAACAAATTTTTATTTTAGCTGGTATTCAAACAATCTTCAATCATTTTTCCTTCCTCAATCTTAACTTTCAAGTCAGATATCACAACTTCTGCCTCCTTGAATTTAATTTCACATCCATTTCCTCTTTCTAATTGATCTTTCAATTTGCCAATTCTTCTTTTAATTCTTTAGCTTTTGCCTACAGTTTATCAATTGTCTCTTTTGATTTTTCTAGCATGCACTCATATCTGATATTTTGCAATCTTACTTCATCTAGATCTTCAAGATAAGACCGTATTTCTCCTTCAAAATTAACTTCATAAATATTTGGATTGATTTTCTAACCTTTATGTTCTATTGCATCTAGATCTAGTTCTAGAATGAACATATCACTAATCTTTGCTATATATCCCATGTGTTCAAGTACATGATCTACCTTAGTTGTTAAGCTTATCAAAGGTACTTGGATCTAACACCAAATTTTGAGCACATTGTAGTGCTGAGAGGGGGTGTGGTGAATTAACATATATTAGAACTTAATTATTCCTATTTGCAAATTAAACATCACATCACATGAACTGAAAGAAGAGAAAAAAATAAAATATGCACCACACAAGGACACCAATATTTGGCTAGCAAGAGCCAAATTCTTTCAATATTAAGCTTTCAAGTTGATATGTCTTGCTAGTAAGGGCCATTGGTCCTAAATTTTGTAAAACTCTATTTTATATATTAATATATATATAGGCTAAATGCCTTTTTCTTAAAAAAAAAGGACACCATTATTTTTATGTGGAAAACCCAATGAGGGAAAAACCACAATGAGAGTTAACTCACAATACGTGAAGCTCACTGATTACAAAGATTACAAAGTTGTTTGAGGATCACTTCCTATGGACATACTACGGTGTAAAACCTTAGGGAAAGATCCAAGAACCTAACAAGACACACTATCTCAGAGCACAATACATGAAAATTATGATGAGAAATATGAATATGAACTGGTATAAAGAAGCATCAAAGATATGTTGATGTTATAGTCCTCTTTTCATAAAATTAATCCTTCACATTGAGTTCATATGGTTCATCTTCAATATGTTGCTCAATCTCAGTTCTTATTTCACACACACTTCACAATGATTTTGATCTTTTATAAATATTCTTTGCACCAACTCAAAACCCCAGTTAGGTCAACTTAAAGATGACCTTTCAGATGAACCATATGTCATCACATAGGTCATCTCTAAACATATACAATATGAAAAGATAAATAGTTTTGGATAAACAAATAACATATACTAGGGCCCAATATATCACAACACATCCTCCAAGAAAAAATATAATTAAATTGGATGAACTGTAGATGAAGGAAACAAGTCTGTTAACCCAAATAATGAAAACACCATCAAAACTACCAACTATTCAACTTTACACTACTAGGGAGAGAGTGAAAGCATCATGTAGGCAAAGATGTGAACAATGTTGTTCATATAAAATATCTTTTCAACCTTTTCCTAAAGTGTCTGATCATCATATGTTGGAGAAACTAAAGAAACCCTTTGAAAGATGATCTTGTGGACCACCAAAAAACTAGATACTAAAAAGTAGTATGCATTAAACATTACTATCCTATCTACAAAACTGAAAAGCCAAAACTTCACTTTTAAAAAAATACAAAGCCTCCTAATGTGTCTATATAGAAACATTACATTGCGAGAGCGCAGAGAAGAACAATGCCACTTATAGCTTTCATTGTAGAAGGTTTGATGACTTTAATCCTTAGATATAACACCTTCACATCTTTACCATCTTATCTTCTAGACCACAAGAAAAAATCTTGCACTATGGAGGAATGCAAACTTAAATTCCATGACATTGGATTAGACTATATACTATAAATTCCAAGAGATTTTTTATAACTTATCTCATTACGAGGTACACCAAACATGAATAATATCAAGGTATAAATTCAAGAAACATATTTGGATAGGTGTACCAACCTCCACATCACACATAGACAAGAAAAATATCATCATTCATTCATCATATTGCACTATTCACTTACACTTTATACACACCAACTATCCCCAGAGTATGCACAACCTTCAACACATACATTTGGCATCAATGACAACACATATTTCCAACTATCCATTCATGTTTTGTGATAAATTTTTTTTAGAGTAATAACACTTGTAGGTCTTCAAGCCAAATTACAATCAATCCTTGAGGATATGTGTATGAATTTAGTCCTTTAAGGAGGTCATATTTGAGTGGTGAACTACAACAAGTTGTTGATTGATAATTCATTTATCATTTAGCCTCCATCCCTCAAAAGGATAAGCTCTATTTATCATCAATTTTGTCATTTTGGAGGTGGAAACACCAACACAAGGTTTGACTGAGGAAACCCCCTATATGGAACAACCCTTCTTCTCCTTTTGAATGTGTAGGTTTTTTTTTTTGGATCTAAAACCTTGATTTGCAACCTATAGGTGACTTTTAGTGAAGACGACAACCTTCTGATGACTCGGTGACTTTCTTCAACCTTGCAACCTAATCTTCAAAGGGTCTTCAAGCTCCAAGACACTGAGATCTACAACCACACATGAAGAGAGAGAAAAAATTGATTGTTAGAGAATAGGGGTTTTCCTTAGTCAAACCCCTTTTAGGTAATTAAAGCAAATGATGAGTTAATGAAAAAAGGACATGAAACATGAAACATGAACAATGATACCTTGAATGATGTCTTTTAAATCTACAATCTAACATGAAGTGGTCATGTAGAGTGTAGATCTTGATCAAGAATTTGATATGAAAGAATGCTTGACTTGGATCTTGGATGCTACATCATAACACTAGCTCAACATGTTTGATGCTTAATGATCATGCCTTGATGACGGATCTTGAATTGTTGCAACAATTGATAAAGAATTATGCCCTTGAATGTCTTAGAAATGATCTTGAATGCTCTTGAATGCTCATGTGAATTGTAAACTCTTGTAACATAAACTTGATATTACGAATGGTCTCTTGAAATTTTTAGGTGAAAATGAGTGAAATAACCTTGTATTTATACTTAGTAATGCCAAATTTCCAAAAATTACAACACTACAAGCCGACATTAGATTTAGGAGGATAAAATCCTACCAAGAATTCAAATTAAATTTAACTTAGGACCACACACAACTCATACACTAGTTGTGGCACATGAGTCCCATTAGACTTAACTATGGTAAACATTTTTCAAAAATTCTTAGAATGATGCAAAATCAAGATCGAGGCCCCAAAACCTAGGTGGGACTCATACACCCAAGGTGGTGTATGAGACCCAAATCACTAAATCTATTTCACACAACCTAAAAACACCTAAATCATTATTGGATGTTGGTTTATATCAAGATTATCCTCAGAAAGATGAATTAATTAAGGCTTGTGGATGAAAAATAAAGCCAAATAAGGCATAAAGAAGCCCAATTATTTAATGACCCCCTATATTAGTGTGAAATCATTAAGATACACTTTACAACACCCTTAAGAAGGAATAATTAAGTCTATTTAGTTTACAAGGGTTGTAAAATTAATGTGAACGTGGAAATAAATACACTTTACAACAATAAATTAAGGAAAAAATAGTTCTATTTAGCTTAAAGGGGCCCTAAATCCAATATACTAGATCAAGGTGACATTAGGTCCATTTTAATGTGAACCATTCCCATATTAAGTCATATGTTAGGTTTATTTAGTTCACAAGGGCCCAAACAAGTGTGAAAATGTAACAAATGACATTTTTGGGCACTACATATACATGTACTTCATTTAGAAAATTTAGGTTTTGGTGCATTTCTGAAAATCTGTTGACTTTTAGACTTGAACCCCTAGTTAAAATAAACAACCCTTAGAAATTGTTAATAATTTCCATATTTTAAATTTTTCAAGATACCTATCTAGACTAAGGAGTCCTTGTACCCTAGTCCAACCATTTTAGCCTAAAATTTGATGTGCAAATCCCTATGTGTGTCCTTAGTATAAATTTGGTTCCTATTTTGGAATTTGATTTTACAAGATTGTTTGATTTGTTGTGCATCACTCATTTGATCCATAGGAAAAACAATAACATATTTCCTTTTCAAAGATGTGGTTTTAATACATAGCAATAATTTTTTTCCTATGAGAATAATCTGAGGAAATAAAATAAAACCGTTGACAATCATGTTAGTTCCTCTCCTAGTATCTCTCCTATTTGTGAATTTTTTTGGCACAAGGGGATGCAATCATTGAAAATCATGACAATCAAAGTTGTTCTTCTGCTAATGCCTTACCTATATGTGAAGAAGGTATCTTGGTGTTAAAGGATCTAATCATTTAGCATTATGAGAATATTGTTTGTTTCTCCCAATACATCTCCTAGTTCAGAAGATATTGTTGTGTAAGGGGGTGAAATAATTGATAGGTTTATTTCAAAATACAGTAGAGGGATTGCATAGATGGAGATGCTAAGGTGATATTAGAACCCCCATCGATACATGATCACCAACAAATAGTTAACTCAACTAAGGTTATGAAAGTGTTGGAAACATGAGAATAATGGTGTATAGTGTTATCATTGATGTCAACTCATTGTAAAATTGGTGTATGAGTATGCATATATTCTAAAGAAGAACAAGTGTTATTGGGAAATTGGCTAAGTCCTAGACTAAGATAGTGTATTTTCAATGTAGTAGAGGAATAGTTTTGTGGTCCACATTGTTTTGCATTTCATTATCTTGTCATGTAGTTTTGAGGTAACAATGGTACATATTGAAGGAGTCGATATCCAAATTTTTAGGGTTTTATGTCTTCTCATCAGAAGATATTAATGACAGATTATCAAACTAAGTAGATATAGAGTTATAGTTGTAGAGTTTGTATTGGAATGCTTTGCATTCCACTATAGATGATCATTATGTTTTGTAGATTTTAGGAAGTTCTTGGAGATGGAAAATGTGTGCATTTGCATTTTGAGTTTCAAGTGGTTTGGTGATCCGCATGTCAATTTTTGCATGAATGATCAGTTCATTAAGTTTTTGTTTTACCATTTTTCTTGTGTGGTGTTGACCTAAGGTTTTTGGGATCATGCAGGACTGATTGAGTATGGATCAGATTCATGGGAGTATCGATAGGTCATTTTGACCTATTTTGGTGAAGAACATAGCTTGGCTACTTCTGCAAGGCATGTGTGTTGGAGTTTTGAGCTGATGCATTTTGGGGTCATATGCTTCATCCATTTAGGCCAACCTAGTTGATGGTATGATAGATTACCAAAGATATATATACATGACACTTCAATATTGGTATGTAGAGAGAAGAGAATATTGTGATAGTGGTAATTTGATCTTGTGCATGTATATAAGAGTGATAGTAAAGGATGAAGTTTGTAAAGTCAGTTTTCTAAGCAAAACAAGGAACTATGTCATTAGCATATAAGGGTATGTGTAGGATCATGATGGGCCAAAAAGTGGCAATATGATGGGTATTTGTAGGGTATGTGGCTGATCACTTTTTTTTAACCCAAAATTGATGAAATAAAAAGGGTTTTTAAAGGAGATTCTCAGCTTTCCACCAATATAAATTATGCTTTACTTTGAATTTAATAAATAATTATTATTCATTTTCTATTTGAATTACGACTAAAGTCCTGATTGATAGGTTGAATTAAAAACATCTATAGCTTTCAAACGATATCACATTTTTGGAATCCAAAACATGCATCACATTCTATGCTTTGTATACTATAGGATTTAAAAAAGAAAAATGAATTTCATGATGTTTTGATCAATTTAAGGTGGTTAATACGAGTTTATAAATTTTTAAAAGTTGTAATAAAAATTCATAATTAATTATTTACTTGGAAAAAATTCAAAAATATGCATCACATCCAGACATGAGTCCTCTACTTATGTCTAAAATCTTATAAAAAAATATTATCATTTTATTGTGGTTAGGGTGGTCAGACAAACACCTACTTATTTTTTTCCTAAAATTTAAGTACTACTGCATTTAAATTTCAAAATTTCACCAAATAGATTTAGAAATAAAGAAAATAAACCTAGTAGTTTAGAAACTACATTCAATTTGCTACAGATTCTATTCTTACATATTTTTTAAATAATATAGATAACTTATTCAAATTTTTATGTCAAGTTGCCTAACTCTGATTTTTCTAAATTTTTTGCCACTTAAGGGCCTATTTTTTCCATGATGATCCTGCACATACCCATAACTGATGCATTATAAATAGTTTAGACATTAGGAGCGAGCCATTTTCATATGTACATTTATAATTCAAGTAGAAGTGATCTTCCTTAGGCAGTAAGCCCTCCTATTTTTTGAGCATGTCCTTGGACAATGAGTCCCTTAAAATGTGATCTATTGTAACTAGTTATGGTATATAGTGAATTAGTCCTCATCATGGTTTTTCCCTTTCAAGGGTTTTCCACATAAAATATGGTGTTCATCTATTAATTATTGTGGTGCTTGCTTTATTTGTTTCTTTCCATTTTTGAAAGTTTAATGAGATAATTTGTAATGCACTCTTAAGATGGGTATGTGTAGGATCATGATGGGCCAAAAACTAGTGATATGATGGGTATATGTAGGGTATGTGCTTGACAAGTTTTTTTTACCCAAAACTGATGAAACGAAATTTTTTTTTAAAGAAGATTCTCAACTTTCCACCAATATAAATTATGCTTTATTTTGAATTTAATAAATAATTATTATTCATTTTCTATTTGAATTATGACAAAAGTCCTGATTGTTGGGTTGATTGAAAAACATCTATAGCTTTCAAATAGTATCACATTTTTTGAATCCAAAACATGCATCACATTCTATGCTTCACATACTATAAGATTAAAAAAAATGAATTTCATGAATTTTTGACCAAGTTAAGGTGGTCAGACATACGAGTTTCTATATTTTTTAAAAGTTGTAATAAAAAAATCATAATTAATTATTTAATTGGAAAAAAATTACAAAAAATATGCATCACATTGGGACATGAGTCCTCTGCTTATATCTAAAATCTTATAAAAAAATATTATCATTTTATTGTGGTTAGGGTGGTTAGACAGACACCTACTTCTTATTTTTTCCTAGAAATTTAAGTACTACTGCATTGAAATTTCAAATTTTCACCAAATAGATTATTATTTTTTAAATATACCTAGTAGTTTAGAAACTACATTCAATTTGCTACAGATTCTATTCTTACATTATTTTGAAATAATATAGATAACTTATTCAAATTTTTACATCAAGTTGCCTAACTTTGATTTTTCTAAATTTTTCACCACTTAAGGGCCTATTTTTTCCATAATGATCCTACAAATATGGTCTAGTTATTTAATTTTAAGGAATACTGACTAAACCCCCTCTCAGTATTGTGGGTGTTCAACAATTGGTATCAGAGCAAGGTTCCTTCAACTTTCCTAATGGCTGAGGTAGATCTTGGAGAGTGAGCACATCACAACTAGGAAGTATTCTATCCCTTCAGAAGAACTTATAATAGAGGGATTTACTAAAGAAGACTATTAAGTTTATATGGAAGGAGAACTGAAATATGCTCTTGATGGCCTAGATAAAGAAAAATGTGAGAATAGATATCTCAAAGAATAATGTATGAGAGATAAAAAGAAATCCCTCACAATACAAAAGCTCTCTTAGAACACCAAAATACTCATGAAATTCACACAAACTTTGTTGCAATTTGTATAAAAAATTGAGTAGATTTGTGCAACCAAATCACCAATCTCCATTACAAAAATTATTATGCAAAAATTACAATTTCCTCAAGGGACTCAAGGGCTGCAACATTCCCATATGAAATATAAAATGACAGAAAATTAAAGAAATATATAAAAAAAAAATCTTCTTTCTCATTCATCAAAACCCTTCCCGCAAAACAGTGTGCAAACAATATAATAACTATTGAATTTATCAACTCCTCATCAATGAGCAGTGTTGAAGCTGTTATCTTTGATCTTCAACCTACAAATAAAAATTCTTAAAAACCTCTCATGGAGGATTCCAATTCCCTCTTTAGCTTCTCCTCAACTTGCACCTACACAACAAATCACTTCCACCATTCAAACCCTTCAATCTTCATAACCAGGTAGTCTCTATGCCCTGCAAAAACACTCTCAAATCCGCAAACACACCATCAAATCCACTCTTGAAGGTAAGCCACAACCTCCTCCTCTCTACCTATGTTTTTCCTATGGAAACTACTCCATAAATGAATAAAATTCAATTTTATTTCCCCATGCTTTCCTATAATGCAATTTTGAATGCATTTCATTGTCATTTTTCCTTCATTCCAAACTCCTTAAGAAAATCATCGCCCACCTCCAAGAAGGGAAAATAAAATATAATTTAATATTCAAGGCTCAATAAAATATATATTTTAATCCTCCAAACTTAGTCAAAATTCAATATGGGCTTTAAAATGGCTTTCATGCTTTCTCAAATAAAGCAAAAAGCAAATTCCTCAACATAGACACACACCTCCTCATTTCCTATTTTTTAGGAGCTATGAAAATTCAAAATAGGATATACAAATGACCTTAATAGCTCCCATAAAAACATGCAATTAATTTCTTTTTTCTACTCTTTTAGCTTTAAAGCATATTCTTCATGATTTCCCTTCACCAATTTGACCCAAATTGAAATCAATTTCAAATTCAAAATTTCCCCACATTACAAGATATTTAATTTCACACCAAAATATGAATTTCAATAATCAAACATGAAATCCAACACACCAACATTAAGAAATTCAAAAATGACACCTCCAAGTTGAGACAGGATTGTACTGAGCCATGGATGCTCCTGCACTAGGCACCCATTGTAGAAGAAAAAATGTTTCATGAGTGAAACTCATAAAAATTTGTATACTTTGTGTCTATCTTGGATCCACCTCTACTCCTTTTTCACCATAATTATTTTGTTTCTCTCATCTTGCAACTTTACATTAGTATTCTCTTTCATCTTCTCTCCTTTTCTCATCCCCATGAAATACAAATTACCAAAATCTACCTCCCACCAATGTGCTTTATCAAAATGAAACAAATCAATGGTATTCATACCTTCTTCTTCAACAAAACATGTGTGATTTATTACCTTTCTTGTTGCTACAACTTTTTCTACTCATTTTTCCTTGTTTTCAATGCAATTTGTCACTCTATTAGTGTCTTTAGAAAGACACTCTACTACCGCAAACTAGTTTTCTGCACCCAAAAAAAATTTAGTATGATAATCTTGTGACTCATAATCCACCTTCTACAACAAGTAATCAAGTTCTTCTATCAAAGAATCTTCACCTTCATCATTCTCAAACAAGGAATCATTAAAAATCCCCAACTTCACATTCACATCTTTCTCATCCCTCTCACCCATCTCCAACACATCTACTTATGCAACTACATCTTTTTTCTCATCATAAGAAGTATAAAAATAAGAACTTACCTCATTACCTTTGGTTGGAACCTTTGTGTTAGCTAAATTTTTCTCATTCCTCTCTCCTACAATTTTATCCAATTGCATTAGCAAATCATCCTCCTCGCCTTCATCCTTTTTCTCTAACTGTTTCAAATAACTAACCAAAAAAATTACAAAATTCATACATACCTTTCCTCCTCTCTCATCCAATGGATTCAACTTATGATGAACTCCATCCTTCATCAAACTATAAGTGTTCACACATCCATCATGCACTACTTTTCTATCAAACTTCCATGGTCTACCCAACAAAAAATGACCAACATCCATGTTTATAACATCACACAATACTTCATCATAATAACTTCCAATATTAAATATTACCACACATTGTTCATTTGCCAACACTTTGTCATCATCCTGCAACCATGAGATCTTGTGCAGATGCGGGTGCCTCTTTCTCTTCAACTGCAACTTCTCAACCATCTCTATAGAAACAATATTATTAGTACTACCACCATCAATAATGACTTTACAAACTTTACCTTTTCATTTGCATCTTGTATGAAACAATCTCTTCCTCTGAATGGGTTCACTATTTTCATTCATCAAAACTCTCCTCATCATCAAGGCTTCTCCATCTTCTACTTCTTCGAAATGTGTTGAATGTGATATTCTCCATTTATGTTTGCTAATCTATTCTAATTTACTGTTCTTCTTCTTGTTCTTTCCTCTTCATGAGGATAGTCATATGATTTATTCCCCTCTTCTCCACACTTAAAACATTTTATTTTAAAATTTCGTCTTTCAAATCCCCTACCCGATCTTTCTCTTCCTCTAAAATTTTGATCATGGGGCTTGCTTGAGTTTTCACATCTTTTATCCTTGCTTCTCTTAATTTCTCTAATATGTTGTCCATCCTCTTTTTTTTACACATAAGCTTTATCCCTTCCCTTGTGTTTATTCTCAAACCTCTTGGTCATCCTTTCTTCTAGATCTTCAATATGATTTGATAAGCATCTTCCATTTTCACAACTCTAACCAGTGTCATCTCTTCTTGAATACTTGATCTCAACCCATTTATGTATCTTGCAATGTTTTTCTTGGTTGCCTCTAAATGTCTAGTCCTTATAAGAATTTTGTGAAACTCTTATGTGTACTCCTTTATTTTCTTGCTTCTTTACTTCTAGTTTTGCATCTTTTTAAGCAATTCCAGCTCATAGTCTATTGGAATGAATTGCCTCTTCATTTTCTCTACCCTTTTATCCCATCTTGTAATCTTCTTTTTTCCTTTTCTTCCTCTTTCCAACTGAATTTATCTCCACCAGATTGAAGCATGTCCCTTCAATTTTTTCTTGGAAAACCTTACTTGGTCTGGGTCTCCAACTTCCTCAAATTCAAAATAATCTTCTATATATCATTTATCCAATCTACCAGTTCTTTTGGATTCAAAATCCCATTAAATGTAGGAATATCAATACTTGGCTTTTTCCCATTTTTGTTAAATACCTTGACAATTGATCTCTTGCAACTAATACAACTTCCTCTCTTTGCTGAGTATTTAAACTAGCATTCTTTGTGTTCTTATTTTCTTCATCATCACTTCCTAGGTCTCTCATTCTTGAAAATCCTCTCCTTATCTCGTTTTGAAAAGTTTCAACCTACCTTGTCAAGGCTCTAAAATCATCATATCTTACAATTTAATATCTCCTCTTCCTCTTCCTTGATTGGCTCCTCTCCCATCCATTTTTTTCAACACCCACAATACAGTCCTAGTGCAACTGCCTCTCTTTGGCAGTCTGTTACACACTGAAGATCTTGAAGCTATGGTACCGCTAATGTATGAGATATAAAAAGAATCCCTCAAAATGAAAAACCCCTCTTAGACCACCAAAATACTCATGAAAGACTCACACAAACTTTGCTGCAATTTGTATTAAAAATTGGGTAGATTTGTGCAACCAAATCACCAATCTCCATTACAAAAATCATTATGCAAATATTAAAAAGTACTCAAGGGAATCAAGAGCTGCATCATTCCCATATGAAATTTAAAATGAAAAAAAATAAAGAACTATAACAACAAATAAATTTTCCCTCTCATTCATCAAAACCCTTCCTGCAGAAAAGTGTGCAAACAATACAATAACTATTGAATTTATCAACACCCCATCAATGAGTATTGTTGCAGTTGTTGTATTTTATCTTCAACCTACAAATAAAACTTCTTCAAACCATCTCATGGAGGATTCCAATTCTGTCTTGAGCTTCTCCTCAACTTGCACCTGCACAACAAATCACTTCCACCATTCAAACCCTTCAATCTACAACACCAGGTAGTCTCTGTGCCCTACAAAAAAATTCTCAAATCTGTAAACACACCATCAAATCGACTCTTGGAGGTAACCCACGACCTCCTCCTCTCTTCCTATGTTTTTCTTGTGAAAAATACTCCAAAAATGAATAAAATTCAATTTTATTTCCCCATGCTTTCCTGGAATGCAATTTTCAATGCATTTCATTGTCATTTTTCTTTCATTCTAAACTCCTCAAGAGAATCAATGCCCACCTCTAGGAAGGGAAAATAAAATATAATTTAATATTCGAGGCTCAATAAAATATATATTTTAATCCTACAAACTTAGTCAAAATTCAATATGCTTTCTCAAATAAAGCAAAAAGCAGATTCCTCAACCTGGGCACCCACCTCCTAGGTTCCTATTTTTAAGGAGCTATGAAAATTCAAAATAGGAGTTACAAATGACCTTAATGGCTCCCATAAACCCATGCCATTAATTTCTTTTCTCAGATTTTTCAATTTTAAAGCACATTCTCTATAACTAAGGGAAATTATCCTAGGGTTAGCAAATCAAATGCATAAACATAAAAACCCAAAGTAATAATGAAGTGCAAAGGAGAAATATGAAAACAAATGAAAGATCTCACCAAATGTCTTCAATCTCCATGGTTGACATCCATTACACCTTAATTTTCAGCAAATATGATGTTTCCCTTAGATTTATGATGAGCAAACTAATGACAATGACAAGCCCTAAGAAAATGTTGAAGGATTTGAGATTGCAATATGCAAATACTATGCTAATATGCAACTAGTAAGCATGAAGCTATGTCTAAATTATGCCAAATGAAATGCTAGTATGCCTATGAAAAGATGATAATAATGACAAGATTGCAAGAGTATGAAAAGAGGGCCTAAAACAAGATTGCATGAGATGACAAAATGAGACCAAAATTGCTATTTTATAGAGAATGTAGTTTTGAGTGAATGGCCAAGATTGAAGATTGGCAACTGCCCTAGAATCAATGGACAAGATGTAATTTGACAACCCACAATTAGGGTTATGGAAACATTAGGGAAAATTCAAAATGAATGGACAAGATTGATTTTTAGAAAATCAGATCAAGGGTTGACAATGCATGTGATGAGAGATAAGATTGGCACAAAAAAGAGGTGGCTCGAAAATCAAATAATAAATGGAAATTATTTGAATTTTGAGGAAAAAGACTATTTTGAATTAAAAATTGATTTTAATTCAAAAGGTGGGACCACATGAGAGTAAATAATTAATTCAAATTATTTACTAAAAAGAGGGAAATTAGAAAGTGGGACTATTTTAAATAAATAATTTTATTTAAAATAGGGGAAATGTCAAGGTGGCCATAATTAAATAAATTATAGAATTTATTTAATTATAAGAAGATTTTAGGAATTAGTGACATATTAAATAAATAAAATAAAATTTATTTATTTAATAATCAAGAAGACATAAATAATGAAGACAATTAAATAAATTAAGAAATTTAATTAAAGGAATATTTTAGACAATTAGTGACATATTAAATAAATAAGATTTATTTAATAATCATGAAGAATAAAAAGACATGAATTAATTAAATAATTATGAATTATTTAATTAATAGTTAGAAGGGGACCAAGTGCATAGTTAAAATGTCTTAGTTATGCGAGGAAGAAGAAGGTGAAAAATAGAACTTGCAGGCCTAGGTCATTTTTAGGTGTCTACATTTTGCCCCTCTTTGTCATAATGCAGCCTATTGCATTGTGACAAAGAAAATAAGTCAAAGTCATTCCCTAGCGAAGGTACGGAGTAGCTATGCCCCCTCGAGAGAATTTTCAAATTTTGGGCAAGTGACAAAAATTTTTGGAAAGTGTCTTGATAAGTCAATTTAGTGACCAGAAAGACAATGGCGTAGACGATTTCTGATATTGAGGAGTTTAAAATAGCCAAACGAGTGGTCAAAGTTGGTCAAAGAGCCTTGAGTAATAAAAAAATTGACAAATGGCCTTTTGACTTTATAAATAGGTTGCAATGGTGTAAAAGTCAATTCATTTTCACTATTTAACTTAGTAATTTTGACAGCTCAGAGTGAGGACTTTAGCAAACAAGGTGATTCCAGTGACTAAGCATCGCAGGGAGATCGTGTAGACTTACAAGTGACCAGAGGGTTCAGAGCCAACAGTATGTACCCCCATCCCACTTTGTGATTTCATCATTTTACATGCAAAATTTAGGGTTTTAGGGCCAAGGACGAATGCATTGCGACACATGTGCTTGCGCGTAAGCCGCATTCATGTTCCCGTTTGATGCATTTGATGTGTCATGATGAAAATACAAAGGGTTTTAGGACAGGATGTTTCAGTGTGATGCATTCACAAGAGAGTGCGATGCATTCACAAAATCATGCTGCAATCGAAAGTTATAATGTCACATATGACATTATGTGACACATTTACTAAACAAAATGACGTAGTTGAAGAGAATGACACATGTGCAAATTGTGGCGATGCAAGTGTACTGATGTGATGCAAGGGCAAGCTAGAATGATGCAATTGTTGGATCGAGATGCATTTGAAGTACGGAGAGATGCAAATGCTTTTCTGTGACGCAAAAGAAGTCAACGCAATGCATTTGACTTTGAATTTGACCAATGGTTGACTTTGTTTGATTTCAAATTTTAAATGCTTTTGAGTTAATAGGATGATAGTGATGACTTTCCATGAGGCACTAAAGGGTTGTATTTCCATGTACAGAGAAAGCTAGCACCGATCTATATTCACAAGAGAAGACCATTCACCTATAGATTATGAGATCAGTTGAGCAAGAGGGAGAAATGATGGTTGATGCGGTTGGCTTTATATTATGTCACCTATATTCCCATTATCTGGGAAAATAGGGGACTGTTGACTACATTGTGTGAGAGATGGCATTTAGAGACATCCTGTTTCCACTTACCGATAGAAGAGGCCACTGTGACTCTCAAGGATGTATACTGTATTCTACGTCTATTGATTCAAGGGGAGTGGATCGTATATGGCCCACAACACGGCCACCAAACATTCATAGCTAACTATCATGACTAGGGTGCGGGATTGGGTATCAAGGGGTATGAGATCCGTTGGGAGTTTATGGTGGAGCATTATGGCCGGTTTGATGCATTGCTAGCGACACTGATCGACAAGGTATTGATTCTAGATAGTCGAGGACATGAGTATACCATTGGCTGGGGAGATGTTTTGGTTGGGATGAGATGGGATAGGACCGTTTATTCCTAGAGGCCTTGCTTGCTAGGTATGTTATATCATCAGCTTGATGAGGTAGCCTATGGGAGAGCACAAAGCATTGGGTGTGGGATGACTATTCTGATGATTTGGGCATGGAAGCATGTTGCTATCTTCCAACCTCCGATCTTGAGATTGTAGCTGGAAGATTGCATGCCATATGTTTATTATTATGTTGACACCTTGTAGTAGACTAGAGTTAGCAAGACAAGTTGGCTGTGGCATTAGATTGATACCATGATTTCATTCATTTGGAGGCCATGCAGGGATTGCGGATAGTGGGAGGGTGAGGATGATCATCTCAATTTTTGTAGATAGTTTCAATATTTGATTGGTAGGATGGTATAGAGCTAGCTGATCATCGAGATGTACCTACCACAGAGGGTCCTATGATAGTTCGGTGAGTAGTAGGGTGCTCTAGTAGGGACAACCAAGTATGCTAGATCTTCCAGAGAGTTAGCCTGGGGTCCTCTGATATCCATACCATTCGTAGAGCAATAGATTGATGGGCTAGTAGCATAACAATGGGGATGGAGGGGTGGCATTGTAGATCTAGGGACTATTGCTGATTATGATTTATGGTGGTAAATGCATCATCTAGTGCCACTAATAGATCCAGATGGGCCAACACTGATTGACAGGAGATCAATTATACTATGTGTGTCGAAAGGTGGATGGGGAGGGATAAGAAGAGATAGGGGTAGAGGTAAAGGTCGGGGGAGAGATGGAGGCAGGGGTGGAGGGAGAGATGAGGATGATGGGGATGATGGAGGAGATGGTATGAGGAGGAGGAGAGATGGTGGTAGGTAGGCCAAGAGGGTACAACAACATGTGGTGAGAGGGGCATTGGATGCTATCCTAGAGGCAGGCGAGGGGGAGGAGAGAGATCAGCCAAGGTAGGTGTAGGAGGGGGAGAGATAGGAGGAGCATGTGGCCGAGGAGGAGGCCAAATAGGAGCAGGATGTTGGACAGGAGGAGGAGAGGCAGGAGGCTAAGATGGAGGTTGATTTGGAAGTGGTCATGCCATGAGATGAGGGATTCAGTGGAGAGGAGGATGTGGAGGATGAAGATGATGATGGAAGAGATGATGATGAGGCTGAGAGGCTACTAAGATGGAGGATGGTTGAGGGAGAGGAGGATATACTGTCTAGATCACTACTGACTCATGATGCTAGGAAAAATTAGAGGGTGGCAGATTTATAGAGGAGATTGGATGAGAGAACAACATAGGTTAGGGCCTTATAGGCTGAGCTAGAGGTAGTCAGGGTAGAGCAGGATCAGGTAGTCATTCACTAGCAGGAGGCAGCTCAGTGGTGTACAGAGTTTTCATGACTATGTATAGGACCATCAACAAATATGGCATGGGAGTTTTCAAAGGTTAGTGTATGTCTTGGATGCTACAGATTATTATGTGAGTAGGTAGTACCACCTGAGAGGAGAGATCCCACTCTAATGAGGACACAAACGAGGACAGGAAACAACACTAGGTCAAGGAGTGGCAGTGGCAACCAGAGTAGTGCAGGGGGGTCCACCTCTTCAGGGCAGTCATCAGGGCACAAATCTGGCCACTCCCATAGACATGCCTTGAGTCATAGGTCAAGGCACAGTCACATATCATTAAGATCAAAGCATAGGTCTTCACATAGCTGGCCTCCTGTAATAGACCCATCAGTTACAGTACTAGTGCAGCCTTCTATAGCCATTCCCTCAGTGTTACAGGTACAAACCACAATGGCAGATCCGTCAGCATCTCAGACACAGGTGGTAGTTACTATGATGGCATCTAGTCCTCTGACTGAGCATCGGTCTCCCAGTTGTTCTCCTCGACGAGATGAGGAGAGTGCATCATAGCAATACTCTTTGTTTATCGTGCTTTAGGACATTTTAGACACATATGTTATGACATTTTATATTTTTACCATTGTGCCTGCGAACTCATATTTTTTTAGGATATCTCATGACTCTATCTTGTGACATTGTTTTTGAGCTGATATATATGATGCGGTTTTGATGCGGCCTATATATGTGTTATATGATGTGATATGATTTATTCATTATGATGTATGTTTATGTGATGGTTGTTATGATGTTGTGGTTATGATTATCATGCGATGCCTATGTGACTTATGCCTTTATGATTTCTATGATGATGATGTTATTTATATGCCATATCATGTATGCATTTATGATGGTTATTTATGATGTGATTCCATGATAAATATAATGCTTATGTATATTTCATGATGATGTTATTCCATTGATGATGATGATATGTATAATTTTATGTATTTGAATGGATGCCATGTTTATGATGATGTTAAGGCATGACCGTATATGAATGATGCAATATGTCTTGCAATGTTTATGCAAATGATGTATGTGTGGACCTAATGCAATGTCTATATGATCATGTATGCACCTATGTTTTTGTATGTCACAGGATATCATTGTGAAATGGAAGATTATTGTAATGGCCAACAAACACCATGATATGATATAAATCGATGGTGTGCAAGGTTGTACCATCACATGAGACAAGCAGTCACAGACAAGGATGATCATGACTCATACCAAGAGTGCAATTGCCCTAGTATTTTCATCATGACCAACCAAAAGACAAGAATTCAAGTCATGAAACGTCGTTGCTCCTCTAAATCCTATTGTCAAGACATTCTTGAGGAACTAGCAACATGACTACCAAAAAGACAAGGCAAGAGAATCATCATGATATGTCACTACTTCTCTAAATCTTGTTGTCAGGACATCGTCGGGAAACTAGTAACATGATGAAAAAGCCAAAGACTAGACAATCATCATGATTCATCGCTCCTTCTCTAAATCATGTTGTCAGGACATCGCTAAGAAACTAGTAACATGGTGAAAAATCCAAAGACAAGTGCCAAGTGTTTTCCAAGTGTATCTGAATGTCAGGTGTTTGATGTCAAGATGTTAGGTGTAACAATGTCAAGTGTCAAAATGTCAAAGGTTGTCAGATTTAGAAAGGACACATCCCGAATAATGTTGATGTCAAGAGGATCAATCTTTGAATGACAAGAGGATCCCTCAAAATGTTGGATGATAGTGACCGTACTTAGGAAGGACACATCCTAAGGTATAAATGACAAAGGTTGTTCTTCAGAAGGACACATTTGAAAAATAACCAAGAGTTTGACTATTTGACTATGTTTGACTAGGTTCAATTTGTTTTGACCGAAATTGAACAAAAGTTTGACTAAAGTTTTGACTGGAGATTGGCCATTGTTGACTACATGTCTATGTTGACATGTTGATATGTTTGTCATGTTTATCAACAAATTGTCAAAGTTTGGTTGCAGTAGTTTACTTGTTTTGAGATGACTTGCTTGACTTGAATACTTTTGACATGTGTTCTAGTGCAGTGTCATGAACCCTAATGGACTGACCTAGTGCAGCCTCAGGGGCTCTTCGATTGATGGAATTGCCTACGCCATACACTCAAAGACCTCGTAGTTCGACACAACCAATGACTTTGTCTTGATGACCAAAGATTGAGCCATGATTTATTTTGAAGACCTAAAAGGACTTGACCTAATATCTCAGGGGCTCAGAGTTGAGCCTTGCCTATGTAGAAAATGTGCAGAGACAACATAGTTCAAAAAAATGACCAAGACTGACGGACTCAACATACGTGATAAGAAATGACTCTATTTTTTGGATTTTCAAGATATTTTTATTTTTTTGTGCTTTCTTTAGGATTTTTTTGATTCTTAGGTCTTTTTTAAGACATTTTATGACTTTTAGGATTTTTTCAGGACTTTTTAGGATTTTTAGGATTTTTTAGGACTTTTTTATGATTTTTTAGGATTTTTTGAGGACATTTTCGATTGGTGAGACCATGAATGATACCCACTATAGTCACACGATGAAATTTTTTCCCTAGTCAGTCCAATACTAACTAATTGGACAGATGTAGAAAGGATGTGTACAGGCGACGAATGGGTGATATGCAGGACTTGATGTCAATCGTTATCAGCCATGGGAGGAAAGGATGAGGGTTTTGTAATGAGTGTCAAGGTGGTGTTAGAGAAGTGATTGTTTATTACATACTAAGGAAGATAGAGTGATATTAGATAGCAGAGCAATGATCGACTACACATGGCACTTGTTTGCTAGGTTTTCACCATGGTACTTATCCAAAGCACCTGTTTACCAAGTTTTCACTTTTGGAAGAATTATTTCTCTTTACTATTTTGTCATTTTTTTTATTTTTAGTTTTTTCTTTTTTCAAATTTTTTTGTATTTTTAAGGTTTTTGGCCTAACTTTTTGATGTTATGCATAGAACTTGCGAAGATGTAGATAGTTGATAGGCTTTTTCAATTGTTCACCATCTGGAGTAGCCAATTGATATGCTCCAAAACTGAAAGAGGATATGATGACAAAAGGACCTAGCTAGTTAGGTTCAAACTTGCTAGGTTTTTATCTATTAGCCTGATTTTTAGGATTCTGCATGAGGACTAAATGAATAATGTTAAAATTCTTGACCATGACTTTCTTGTTGTAACTGCAACAGAGTTGATTCTAATATGCCTGTAGATGGTTCAGGGAATTATGTCTTCTCTCCTCTAAGATCTCTAGCTCGTGTAGTCGTGATTGTTTGTATTCTTTGTCATCTATCAGACCCTTCATAGAGACTCGTAAGGATGAAATTTTGACCTTGATGGGTAATATAGCTTCAGCTCCAAAGACTAGGGAAAATGGAGTGGCTACTATGGGTGTGCAAATGCTGGTGTGGTAAGCTCACAAAGTAGGGTTGAGTTGGATGTGCCAGTCACGGCTAGCATCATTGACAATCTTTTTGAGAATTTTAAGGATGGTTTTATTGGATGCCTCAGCTTGATCATTTCCTTATGGGTAATATGGCATGGAGAAATGATGTTGGATATGGAATCACTAGCATAACTCATGAACTTCTTGATTTTTGAATGGATGTTCGTTGTCAGTCATGATGGATTCCGGAATACCATACCGATAAATGATGTAGTTGAGAATGAATTTGGAAATCTATTTTTTGATTATGTATGTAAGGGGGATGGCTTCGATCCACTTAGTAAAATACTCAGTGGCGGTGATGATGAATTTGTGTTTGTTTGAAGAGGTAGGATGGATCTTTCCTACCAGGTCAACTCTCCATTGTGCAAAGGGCCATGGAGATGTGATCGGGAAAAGTTCATGTGCTAGAGCATGAATTAAATCACTATGTATCTGACATTGACGAAAAGTCCTGAAAAACTCAAGTGCGTCTTTCTCAATGGTCAGCCAATAATACCCAAGTCTAGTTATCTTTTTGGCTAGAGTAGGGCCACTCATATGAGACCCACATATACCCTCATGTACTTTGCGTAAGGTTGTGTGTGCTTCATTAGTGTCGAGAAATCGAAGGAGGGTGATGTCAAAGCTACGGTGGTAAAGGGTGTCACTGACGATGGCGTATCAGGAGGCTTTGGGGATAAAGGAATTTATTTGGTTATTAGATAGGTTGGGGGAAGAGTTTGGGACTTGAGATAATCATAAATGTCCTGGTACCAAGGAGAATCAGGACCAACAAGCTCACATACCATCTTTGATTCTAGAATATCATAAGCATGGACCAATAGTTGTTCTACCAAGAACTCCAATTAAGGCATATTACTTGGGATTTCTAAGAGAGAGCCAACTATATCCATTACATCTATTTCCTTGTTCTATGCTCTCAAAACTTGTTCAAAATTCAACATGTGAAAATATGTCTGGAAGTTGTCAACCATTCGTTTGTAAGGCATTAATTTGTCATCCTTGGTGTCATATTCTTCATTAACTTGGTTGATGACTAGCTGGGAATCTCCATAGACATGTAGTGTTCTAATCTTCCATTTTACTACCATTCTAAGTCCTATCATAAGTGCCTCATATTCCACAACATTTTTTGTGCATGGAAAAGCTATGCGGAATGACTTGGGGATAGAGTCTTCTAGTGGAGTGATGAACAATATTCCTGTCCTCGAGCCATGACTAGTATGGGACCCATCAAAATATAGCCTCCAAGGTGACTTAGGCTCTGTATGAAATATTGATTCATCTGGGAAATTTTCCACTAAGGGATGATCACTTTGGATAGGTGCATCTTCCAATTGGTCTACTATCACTTGTCCTTTTATGGCTTTTCTTTCCACATATTGAATGTCATATTCACTCAAGATCATAACCCATTTTGGAAAACCTCCTATCAGTCCTGTGTGACTCAAGAGATATTTCAGGGGGTCAATCTTTGCTACCAACTATGTTTTGTGACTCAACATATAGTGTCATACCTTTTGAGCAGCAAAGACAACTACTAGGCATGTGTGTTCAATTGTCGTATAATTTAACTCGTACCCAACCAGTGTCTGAGTGATGTAATATATGGCCCTTTCTTTTTCTTCATGGTCATTTTGTGCCAATAATTCCCCAAATGTTGAAGTTGTTGCAAAAATGTATAGAATCAAAGCTTTCCCTTCGATTGGTGCCATTATAATAGGTGGTGACAATAGATAATCTTTGATTAATTGAAAGGCCTCTTGACATTTATCTATCCAGACAAAGGGGATACCCTTGTGTAGAAGACACTGGAATGGCTGACATTTTTTGGCCAATTGTGCTATGAAGTGTCGAATAGATTGTAACCTGCCTTGTAATGTCCTGAGTTCACTGATCCCTTTTGGAGGAGGCATGTCTAGTATTTCTTTCACCTTGGCTGGATCGACCTCAATGCCCCTACAAGAAACTATGTATCCCATAAGTTTGCTTGATGTTACACCAAAGACACATTTCTTCGTATTCAAATGGACCTTGTATTCTTCCAGCCTCTTGAAGATCTTGTATAACACATTCAAATGATCTTTTCTTGTCAAATATTTAGCCAAGAGGTCATCTACATAATCTTCCATTATCTTGTGCATCATTTTATGAAATATCATTGTCATAGCTCTTTGATACGTGGCACCTGCACTCTTAAGACCAAAAGGCATGACCTTCCAACAATATGTACCCCAAGGACAAGTGAATTTTTTTTTATGTTGATCTTCGGGGGCAATATAAATCTAATTATAGCCTGAGAAATAGTCCATGAGGGACAACATCTCGTATCCTTCCATGAGGTCGACTATGATATCTATGTTTGTCAATGGAAAGTCATCTTTCAGATATGCTTTGTTTAAATCTCTGAAATCTGTGTAGATGTGGATCTGACCATTTGGCTTTGTTACTGGTACAAGGTTAGATATCCATTCAACATAGTCGATAGATCATATGAATCCTACATTTAATAATTTCTTGAGTTTAGCCTTGGCTAATAGATCGATCTGAGGATGCATTTTGCATAGCTTTTGTTTTACTAGTTTGGAATTTGGAAGTAGTGGAAAATTATGTAAAACTAATTCTGGATCCAATCTAGGAATATCAGCATATGACCATGCAAAATTAATCCTTCTCTCAACAAAGAATTGGTGGAACTCAGGTTTTTATTCTTCTGTCAGGGATGCTGCAAAGAGGACCATTTTGGGATCTTCTACTGTTGATATGTTGACTTCAATGGTATCCTTTATGAGAATAGTTTATTTCTCTTGAGTCACAAGAAGAAAGTCCAGTCCTCCATCTTTGGGCACCTTGGAGAGGTTTTCACTCATAGATATTTCCTTTATTTTTACTTTTTTTTCGTTAGAAGGTTCCTTTCAATTTTCACCTAAAGACGTTTCATTTTTTGTTTTATTTTTGTTTTTCATTTTGTGACTAGAGGGCGAAGCAGTCTCCCTGAAGTAAGCAACACAATCCAGGTCAATAGAAAATTCATCCTTATGATCACCACTGGGTATTCCCTCATGAAGTCCCATAAATTCTACGATGCCCTCATCATTATGAAATATATCCATGACAAGTGGGCATTGTTGGTCCCAATCGATTAGTTGTGGGTAGACTAATGAAATGCCATCGTCAGTATTGGTGAATTGTGGGGAGGATGTGAAAAGCATGCAGAAAGATTTAGAAACATTGAAAATGAAGTTGTCATCATCCAATTCCCAACTGGATTCTATCCAATATTCCCATTCACTTGACTCATACTCATTGTCAAAATAAGGGACAAAAGAATTAGCATTTTGATTAGTAGTGTCACGTGGGAATTCAGATGAGTCCAAATGATGGTCATGAAGTTCAGGTGATTGGGAAGATAGGTTGGGCGTGGGGCTAATAGGACTAGGAGATGGCTTAGGTTTGTCCTTGTTCCTTGTTGGGTCAATCTTAAATGTTTGCCAAAATCTTTCTTTAGAGGTAAATTCTCCAAGTTCAAGGAACAATTCATCAAGGCAACAATCACTTAGGGATAGTTGGGTGCCATATTCCCACTCATGGGAGTCAATTTTAGTGAGGGATCCCTCAATAGTCTTGACATTTTATGAAGCATTCACATTCTCACTCGAAAGCCTATTGGTACGTTGATCGTCATTGTCGGGTGGACCATACCCTAGCCCAAGATCCTATGGTCATTTGAAAGGTTATATGGGTTCTCTTCAACCAGTATTATCTCTGCAAAGGCCACTAATTCCATCATAGCCTTTAGCTTTCATCATGTCAAACCCTTTGCCATATATCTTAACTGGTAATGTGGTAAATCCTCTATTTTTTTATAGATCCATCCTAATATGTCAACAATGTCCTCGTCGTTCATGTCTCCCCATTTTATGAAAACTGTCTTTGGTGGAAATTTGAAATTTTATTTTGGTTCCATTTTAAAGCATGACCAACCATAGACCTTAGGAGACTTGGGTATTGTCATGATGCTATATGCCATATTCAATTTGAATTCTCCACAGCCTAGGTCCTGGATCTTGACAATGGATTCAGCCTTAGGAAGTCATGATGATGGCATGGTGGAAGATGTGGAATGAGTAGACGCAGATGATGATGGAAGTGTGGATGGGTCAATGAATTTGGTAGAAGAAGAGTTAGGAGATTCTTAGTTGATGGGCACTTGGTGCGTGAAAATACCCCTTAAGTTGGTGCAATACTAAAAAGGTTCAGGGTCTCCATATATGGTAATCTTTGTGCCATCAAAAGGAAACTTTATGCATTGGTGGTAAGTTGATGGAATGGCTTTGAGGGCATGTATCCATGATTGACTAAGCAAGATATTATATGGTAATTCAAGATCCAAGACTTGGCAAGTTGTGTCAACAATGATAGGTCCAACTTTGATGGGAAGAGTGATTACACCATGGGAGGAACGTTCCTCCTCATCATATGCCTTTATGACTATGCTCTTTGTAGGGTCTACGCAAGCATCCAAAAATTCTAGAGCCTTAACCAATTTTAAGGAACTTATATTTAGTCCTACTCCACCATCTACTAAAACTCGTCTGACCTTGTTCTTATGGATAAAGACTTCAATGTGTAATGCATCATTATGATTAGTCTTAGGTGACAAATAATGTTGGTCAAAAAATGTTACATGATGAGGTGTAGTGAGATATCCCTCCATGGCCTCAAACTGGTTGGCATCAATGTCTTGAGGGACAATAGACTCTTGCAAGGTTTTATCAAGTATAGCCTTATGCGCGAGAGAAATGCAACACAACTCAAGTATGGAAATTTGCGCAAGGGTTTTTCCTAGATAATCAATAAGATTAAACTGACTCTTGGGTTGGGATGAATTTGCAGATGGGCCTGATTGTGGTTGTTTTGTGGATGGACCAGCTATTATAATTTTTGGTTGTCGAGGAGGTGGGCTAGATATGGTGATTTTTCTGCTTCGAGTAGTGGAATTGCATTCAGGGGATCTTTTGATGGTTATGGTATTGACATATTTGTCATTAGTCCGGACATTATTAATGATAGTTCCTCTGAATAATCGAATACAACGTGAGCATAATTGGCTTGATTGTTATTAGTCTTGGGACCTGATGTGGAGGATTTATTAGAACCATGGTCTTTCAGTGGGTTCTTGTGAATGGTATGGTCTGCATTGGATGCAAATTGTGGCCCACCCACTTCAATTACCCAATTTTCAATAAGGTCTTGGACAATGTTTCTTATTTGCCGACAAGAAGACGTTTTATGTCCTTTAGATCAATGGTAATGACAGAAAGCATTATCGTCCCACCATGATGGTTTAAACTACCATGGGTCATATGGCTTAGGGTCTTCAAGTGTGATGAGACCATTTTGAAGGATATTTTTAAGGACATCCTCAATTGGCTCTCCCAAAGCGGTGTACATTCGTCTTCTCAGAAATTGTCTTGTCTGGAAAGGTTGTCCTTGGCCTTGACTATTTTGACCACTTTGGTTATTTTGAGTGACGTTGGTGGGGGGTGTCATTATTGTTGCTGGTTTGCTTTGTGGCTGAGCTCCTTTAAGAGTGAGTACTTGTCCAATTATGTTCACAACCTTCGCATCAACAATGTCATCATTGGTGACATGTTTATTTTTTACCCAATACTTATTTTTGTCTACGGGTGGATTTGCGTTTGTGTTTTTAGGACCATATTTCAATTCCCCTTTAGCAATGAGGGCCTTCTCAACTTGGAATCCTTTTTTGACTAGGTCCATAAAGGTTGTACAACAATGAACTTGTAATTCATATTTTAGTGGACCTACCAGTGTCTAGAAAAATATGTCAACCTTTTCTCTTTTAGGTATATCAATATGGTAGTGACTTGTGAGGCTTCTCCATCTCTGAAAAAAATGGGATAAATGTTTCACTAGCATCCTCTTGTGTAAGATTGCATAGGGTAGTGATGGAGGTGTCCATGTTAATGTTATATGAGTAATTGTTTATGAATATTTCTTTAAGTTCATCCCATGTTTTTATTCCTTTCAAGGTGGTGAACCATTCAAGTTTCGGCCCTGTAAGGATCTTAGAGAAAAGTATCATTAAGTAAGCCTAGTCATAGGAAATGTCCATGCAATTCATTGTGAATTCTCAAATATGTTCAATAGGACTCATTTTTCCTTTGTACTTGGTGAAGTTGGGTGCCACATAGCCAAGAGAGAATGGCGGCATGTACAAATTGGTGTCAAAAGGATATAAGTTTAGGTCATATGACATGTGTGACCTCTTGTCGTATGCTTGCATTTCTTCTATTTCCTTTTGCATATCCATCATTTTGGCTTGCATGGCATCAATTATGGGATTATTTGTGGCATCACAAAAAGGAGTGATAGATATGCCATGGGTCCCCATTTGTTGTGAAAAGAGGTTGGTGTTCTGTTGTGGGATATGATATTGTGACATGTATGATGTGTTTTTGTTTTCCTATTGTTGGCACATTGAAAATTTGGATTAGGACCTTGTTGATGAGTGTGAATATGTGATGAGTATGTCAGAATATGTCCTCCAACCATTTGAGTTGAGACTTGGGGAATATGTTGACTATGAAAATTTTGATGTCCAAATGATGCCATGTACTAGGTATTCAGATTGACTAGTCCAAATTGTTGGAATTTCCTATGAGGAATGTTCTTGTTTTTCCCTTGGGAGGTATTGGTATGGATTTGTGATGTTGTTTTAATGTTCGGTTGTGGTCCTTGGATGAAGACACATGGTTTACTTCCTCTAGTGGGATTGAATGAGGTACCAATGAAAGGTCTTGATGAGGAGGAACCCATGGTACTAGATGATGCTCCAAATAAGGGATTTGAAGAGCTTTCCCCCATTTATGAGGACCCAAAAGTGGCTCCAACAGATTGTGACAAAATTATGGACATTGTTGGCATTGATTGTGTCATGGCTTGTGTCATGGTTGATGTTGGCTACAACATGTTTGGTATACCCCCAACGGATGTGGCATTGATTGATTTGGGATTATTTTGATTGGTCATGTCAATGGGGGTGGTATTAATGGTACTTGTGACAATTTGTGAGCTGGCATTGATAGAAGCATTATTTGTAGTGTTTTGAGGCTGACTTGAGTTGGACATGGTGTTCGTATTATTGACATTATGGTTGGGAGATGTTGGTCTCAAAGTGTTAACATCAAATCCATGTGGTAATTTAGCTCCTTGACTTAGAAGTATGGCCAAATATCTGTCTCTATCATGTAAGACTATTTCTTCCACAAAGGAGGCTAAGTATGGATTTTGGGTAGCGATTTCTATGTCCTCAAATATGTGTCCATGTTCATCCCTACGTATGAATGGTTCAAAGGGATTATGTGATGAGGATGGAATTTTCATGGGAGGTTGTGTGTTTGTGTTGTTAAATGGGTCAGAAAAAGTCCAATTTGGGTTATAAGTGTTATTGTTGATGTTGGGATTGGAATCTTGTCCAAAGTTTCCATTTGTCTTTTCTTTCTTTGAAGTCTAGTTTCAACCATAAAAGGAAATTTCTCAAATGAAGATGATGAGAATGACAACTAAATGTAAGGATGATGATAGCCTATGTTTTTTGGTCTTTTTTATAAAGGATGACAATGCAAGACTATGTGATAATGGATGATAATGCAAGACTATGTTTTTGGATTTATTTATTTTTTTGATAAAGGATGACAATGCAATACTAAGTTTTTGGAGTTTTTTATTTTTTGTATAGTAATGGATACAATATGAAAAATTCTAAAGGAAATGACTAAATGATAAAGGACAATGAAGACTAGGATGACAAATTATGACCCTAATTTTTTTGGATTTTTGGAAAACGTCAATGTAAGGTGATGATGATGTTTGCTTAAGACTAATGACTAATGTAAGGTGATGTAATTATCAAGGAAGGATGCCAAATTCCAAGGTGACAATGAGGACCAATGTGAGAATGTTGACTAAGGAAATGACTAATGCAAATGAGGACTATGATGAAAGTTATGATAATTTTTTTTTTTGTTTTGGATTTTTAAAGATATGCAAGGTGAGGAATAAAATGATTTGAATGTCTAAGGTATACAAATGCAAAGGTCTAAAATTATTTGGAAGAAGGTTGACTAACCACCCTAAGATTGATCTATATCTCAATTTCAGAATATGAAAGGACTTGTTTGAAGGACTAAATGACAAGGACAAAATGAAAAGTGAGTCTTCCTAACTAGAATTTTGAGTTGGAAGGATCTCACAAAAGGAAAATGACTAAAGGGGATAATGATTTCTAAGTCCAATGATAACCTAATTTTGAAATTCAAGATTTTGCAAAGTGAGGTAAGGTTGTCCTAATTCAAAATATGCAAGATGAGATGAGGATCTAAGTTTTGGTTATGACTGAAAATGAAAATAGTGAAGCTTAAGGATGAGACCAAAATTTGCAAAGATGAACCTATGTTAATATGCTAGCTAAAATGTGCAAGAAATGACAGATTCGAGTAATTTTCTAATCTAGTTTTGATAGAAGAATTTTGGAAAAAGATGTTTATGGATAGTTTGGACAAGTTTGATTTCATTTTCTGGTCTATGACAAAGTTTTGTTTTTTCTAGACAAATGCATCATTTGAAGCAAAAGATGTGTCGTAGTATAGCAGATGCGGTTTGGTATCATCGAATGTGGCTTTTCAAAAAGAAAATGTGACTCAATAATGCGATTGCGGGTTTCTGATTAGAAAATGTGGTGTGAACCAGGAACATGTAGTGCTTTGCAATGTGAATGTGGCTTTTTGAAAGGAAAATGTGGTACAAAAAGGTGAATGTGTTGTAGTAGATGCGGTGCAAAAAGAAAAAAGTCTTATTTGTTTGCAAATTTGGTCAAAATTATGAGTTGTTTGATGTTGACTATTTGTTTCTAGATCTAAAAGTGATTTTTTGCTTTGTTTGAATGTCTGAAAACACTTGGAAAGAACAATATTTTTTCTTTTTGAAACAAGCACGATCCTAGGTTAGGCCAGGACAATATTCACTAGATTCCACGTGGGTTTCCCTAGCCGCATATCCTTAGCGTGTGAATCCATAATTTTGGCTCCATGGGCTCCCCCTTATAGTGCACTACTTCTTAGGTAACCAAGCTTCCAACCCCCATAAAACTCCCATGGCAGGTTGATCACCTCTACTAAGAACTATGAAGTTGTGGATTCCTTCACAACAACTGTTATTGCGCTAGCAAATAGAAGGATTTTGGCTACTACACAAAGGTGTTTATTTTGGGACCCCCATTCGAGTGGCCATACATGGGGCACAAGATTAAGCTTCGCTTAAGAGGCACTCCAGCCTGGAGAGGTTAAGCTCAATAGGGTTTTGGGGAGTAATACTTGGTTTGTATGACATATCCGCACTCGTAATCCTAGGCTTTCCCTTAGGATTCACATTTATATACCGGTCAGGGGTAGCTTGGCTTTAGCTTCATTGCTAGTTTGAGTCGCCTTAGGGTGAGTAATTTTTCCCACAAAGTAAGGCCCAAATTCTAGAGTCAATAATCATGTCTCTTACACTTAGGATCACACAAGTGCGCAAGGGGAGAGGATACTTTGATTATTGAATCAAGGTAAACACAAAAATGGATTGGTCTATTTTTATAATCACCTAGTTTACAAAAGGTGAGAGCATAATCACCTACCACCCCAAACACAATCAAGCAAAGTAAAAGAAAACTTCTTTTTAGTGCACCAATTGAAGTTTTTTCTAATCTAGAAATCAATAAACACAATGTTTCGAAATAAAATCCTTGGACAATCAAACCTACAAAACCACAAGTTAGTAGTTTTCCAAAAATATTCCTTGGAACCATGAAAGACTCAAAGCCACATGCTGTAACAAGCCATTAGTAACCAAAAAACCTCTAGCCTACAAATTATAGAAGAAGAAAACAAAATGCTAAAAGGAAATTAAGTGAAATCTGGAAAAACTTGAGAGAAAAATTTCACCATGCAAATGCATCACAACAGAGTGATTGTGTCGTTCTGGGTGATAGATGTGTTACATTTCTGCGTTTTGGAATCTATCAGACAAATGAAACTCAGTTTTTGCATTATGGAAATTGATTGACAAATGCGACAACCTACAAGAAAAATCTGTTGCAATCTGGAAAATGTGTCACTATGCAAAAGTTTGTGTCACAATAGAGCGAATGTGGCATTCTGGATAGTGAATGCATCGCGGAAAATCAAATGTGTCATTATGCAAATCAAATGCATTGCAGCCGTACCTATAGCTGCAAAATAGAAAATCCCATACAGAAAAACAAAAATGTACGATTTTGGCATCGGGTTCACCAATGTAACTAAGGGAAATTATCCTAGAGTTAGCAAATAAAATGCATAAACATAAAAACCCAAAGTAATAATGAAGTGCAAAGGAGAAATATGAAAAAAATTTGAAAGATCTCACCAAATGTATTCAATCTCCATGTCTGACCTCCATTAGACCTTCTTAATTTGCTGCAAATATGATGTTGCCCTCAAATTTATGATGAGGAAACCAATGACAATGACAAGCCCTAAGCAAATGTTGAAGGATTTGAGATGACAATATGCAAATACTATGCTAATATGCAACTAGTAAGCATGAAACTATGTCTAAATTATGCCAAATGAAATGCTAGTATGCCTATGACAAGATGATAATAATGACAAGATTGCATGAGATGACAAAATGAGACCAAAATTGTTGTTTTATAGAAAATGTAATTTTGAGTGAATGGCCAAGATGGAAGATTGACAAGTGCCCTAGAATCAATGGACAAGATGTAATTTGATAACCGACAATTAGGGTTAAGGAAATATTAGGGAAAATTCAAAATGAATGGACAAGATTGATTTTTAGAAAATCAAATCAAGGGTTGACAATGCATGTGACAAGAGATAACATTGGCACAAAAAAAGAGGTGGCTAAAAAATAAAATAATAAATGGAAATTATTTGATTTTTGAGGAAAAAGACTATTTTGAACTAAAAATTGATTTGAATTCAAAAGGTGGGACCACATGAGAGTAAATAATTAATTCAAATTATTTACTAAAAAGAGGGAAATTAGAAAGTGGGACTATTTTAAATAAATGATTTTATTTAAAATAGGGGAAATGTCAAGGTTGCCATAATTAAATAAATTATAAAATTTATTTAATTATAAGAAGATTTTAGGAATTAGTGACATATTAAATAAATTAAATAAAATTTATTTATTTAATAATCAGGAAGACATAAAGAATGAAGACAAATAAATAAATTAAGTAATTTATTTAATTAAAGGAAGATTTTAGACAATTAGTTACGTATTAAATAAATAAGATTTATTTAATAATCGTGAAGAATAAAAAGACATGAATTAATTAAATAATTATGAATTATTTAATTAATAGTCAAAAGGGGACCAAGGACATAATTAAAATGTCTTAGTTATGCGAGGAAGAAGAAGGTGAAAAATAGAGCTTGTAGGCCTAGGTCATTTTTAGGTGTCTACATTCTCCATGATTCCCCTTCACCAATTTGACCCAAATTGAAATCAATTTCAAATTCAAATTTTCCCCAAGATATTTAATTCACACCAAAAGTTGAATTTCAATAATCAAACATGAAATCCAACACACCAAAATTCAAAAATTCAAAAATGACACCTTTAAGTTGACATTGCACTTAGACATGGATGCTCCTGCATCAAAGAAAATCTTAAGGAATTAGATGATTGTATCAAGAAGTTGAGGAATCAAGTCAAGAAAGTTAAAGATCAACTCAAGAAAACAAATGAGCAATTGAAACAATCAAATGAGACAATCACTAATATAAAAGTGCAAGTTGAAGGAGGAAAAGAGTTGAAGACTATTTGAATGACAAGTTAAAAGACAAGTTTGTAGAATGCTCAAAACTTGAAGAAGAGATTGTGTCTCAGAGGAAATATTTAGAGAAAGCAAAGAATCAAGAGGAAAAATTAAAGAAGAGCTCCACCTTACTTGATGATATGCTTTCTAGTAAAAAAATCCTAAGAAAAAAAAAGGATTAGGGTTTGAAATTTGAGAAAGCTCAAAAGAAAATAAGACTCCAAACAATGTCGAGAAGGAGAATAATGAACAAAGGGAGACTAGAGATATGAAGAGCAATATCAAACATGCATAGAACTAGAAGAAATATTTCAAGAGACCTCCTCTCAAATAACCAGCTACACAAAGGTATCCATCTTTTAAAGGTCAATGTTATTCTTGCAATAAATTTGGGCATAGAGATGTAGAATGTAAAAGAAGGATGAATTGGAATTTTCAATCATTTTTTGTTAATGCTATGCATGCAATATATTTCATCATAAGGATAGTCAGTGCAAAATATAGATGATGAATGGTTACAATAATGTGATGGTGTATCGATCATTCCATGGTTATTGTTACTCATGCAATAGGTTTGGGCATAAGGCTTCTGAATGAAAATCTAAAATGGAAAGGAGTAAATTTTCTACACAATAAGGTGTCATACGCTATAAATGAAATAAAATAGGACATATAGCTAAGTTTTGCAGAGGAAAGAATATGAAACCCTCTATTTAACAAAAAGAAGATTCATTTGGTTGAAGAAAAGGAGATGAACAAGATCTAGAAGAAAAAAGAAGAGAATGATGTGAATGATGAATTTGTGACAAATATTGGTGTAGATGTTTCCTCTAAAAACTAGATAGAAAGCATTGGCTGAAGGGGAGTTTTAAAAGAAAAATTTCAAGACCCTTGCCAAAGATGAGATGCTAACATCTTTAGTATATTGATGCATGAATTGGTAGATATGCCTTGATCCATTGATGAAACATTCGATGAGAAATATCTTGATGTAGAGATTTGCAGAATGTTTAGAAGTGCCTGTGATGATACATAGAAATCTTGATAGTATTTTGACCTAAATTTTTGCTATTACATTTAATAAAAAATTTAGATCATAGGTAAAGTGTTTTAATTTCATTTTGCATATTCTAAAGGTATTTGTGTTCAAGAAATTAAAAGAGGAGAACAAAGAAAATACAATCCAAAGAAATTCTAGAATGTTGAAGGAAAACCTACTAGAAAAATTCCACAAGGTATTTACAATCTCTTGTAAGCCCTATTTTAGAGAAGTTCATAATGTTTACTCATTAGGTTGTTGATGTGGTTGAGAGGCAAAGACCTAAATTTAAGAAGAACTTGCACAAATAAATGGAAACAGATAAAGAAAGTGTATTCTCTAGGGTTCCTTTAAATGTGCTACATAGAAAGGATGTGTGAATTTACATTCATTCATAGATGGGTGAATATAATCTTTTAAAGCTATCAAATTTTAGGGACAATGTGCTAACTAGGGATGTTTTATAGTTGAAACCAAACTATGCCAACTTGTTAGAGAAAATTTTGGATGTATGGACAGAGTTTCCCAACTTTTGTTTTAAAGATGAATTGGTGAAGATTGTTTTGAGAAGAATATGATGGAACCCTTAAAAACCCTTTGTGTTTCATCTCAAAATTCTGCAAAATCTTGTTAGTTTTCATTGCATGGTGCTTAGGATTTTATCCATTGTCATGCCTTAGGGTTTGTATTGCTAAAAACCCTCTTTAAGAAACCTTTTAATTTGGTGTCCTTTTCAAATGTTATAATTCATTGTTGACCTACTATGCTTCATTCCCAGTCATGATATAATGACCTAAGTCTCAGAGGTCTTTTTTTCACTGGCCCCTTGTGCTTAGGACCTGCCATTATCCGTTGATAAATATTTTCATGTGCGTAGGTCCTTGAAATGTCCTTATTTTTATAAGGTTAATTGATCGACCTTGTTTGGACTTTGCATCCTTTGAATAAAATGGTTTTAAGTCCTTTGAGGCATTTCCTTACATTATCCTAGGTGGTCCCCTTTTGGAAACAACTTGTGAGCACGTTCAAAATGGATCCACTTATCTTCTTGTTCATCACCTTGCTCATCACTCATCATGGATTGTCATTTGACTATTGGCCATGAATCAATGATGCTCGATGAATGGTTTCCCTTTGTATCACTCATCTTAGATGGATTTTCAACCTTGTTTTTCAAAGTACCAATGAGCGATATAGACTATATCCTCTATATCACTAACTTCTCTCACTATTGCTGATAGCTTGCGAGCTTTTAGCTATGAATCAATGATGCATGATGAGGTCCTAGGTTCAAATGTGCTATTGCTAATATGAAGAATTATTAAGGGTGATGTTTCATTAACCCTTGATCTTGTCTTATGGGCACATGGTCGAATCTTGACTAGTCGTTGGGGTTCTCCATCTCAGATGTGTTGTGACCTTTGTGAACTAAATCCATGATGGGTGATAACATTGTTATGCCTTGCACCCATCGCATTGTTCATAGCCAATGCAATTTTAAATGGAGTTCCAAAACATGTATTAGTGATGAGTGATGGAATGTCAAATGGAATATTCCCCTCATCATCATCTCTTAGCACATTGTGGGTTCACTTGAGGGAGCATGGATCAAAGTAGTGATACACGATGGCTATTAGATGGGAGGTGACTAATGTGATTGAATGATGACATGGAATTTTTCTAAGGTGCCATCACTATTTTTAAAGCACAAGTTGTAAAAGCAAGGGGTGATGGTCAAGAAAAATCATTGATTGTGTTTTAAAAACAAAGAGATTGATGACCAAGATTCAAAGTTGGATGGCAGGTTGTTAGCTCACTCGCGTGAGACTTATTTTGAACATTAATAGCTACACGCTCCAATTACTCCACTTAATGAGGATTTTTTGTTGTGTTACTTCACAATTTGCACTCGTCGACAACTGAGGAATTAGTTTAGAGCCAGAAGAAACATGTGGGTCTTAGGAAATAAATTGTAGAGGTGTTGAAGATATTTTTTCTTGGGTAAGTAGGTGTTTATACCTGCTCTATTTCAACTATGCATAACTGGTTGGTTTTGGAAATTCATTCGAACTCTGTATGCTTTGTGTATTTTTGGTTGCAAATTTTGGTTGTGTGCAATTTCCTTTTGAATTGGTGGGGATTGCGTGTTTTATGGGTAGTTCTATGTACTATGATTTTACTTCTGAGAGTATAGACCTATGGTGCTTTCTTGAAAATCGAAGGTCTATTGGCTCTAGTGGGGTTTCTCTGTTATTGATAGTTTATAAGTCTTAGTCTTGTTCTTCTGTAAGAATGAGTGAATTTAAGCCTGGTGAGTCTGCCCAACTAGTAAGGAGGTTTGGGATGATAAGTATGTTTGAACCCTAGGGTGATGCACCTTAAACTAACCATGGTACATCGAGAACTCATATAGGGCCAAAAAAAAAGAAGAGATCTCATCATAGGTCCATTAAGGGTGATGCCATGAACACTTACCACTTGAGAAGTAGGGTTTTTTTTCATAATTAGAGTAAGCCTAGTGTTATGTATTTGAAGGAATAGCTAGCTAGGAAGGAGGAAACTAAGTTAGGAAAATTAGCTAAGTACAAGGGAAAGAAGAAGAATAATAAGTACCACAAGGCTTATGATTCTTACATGGGGAAGCTTGAAATTGCCATGGAAGATGGGGATTATCCTTTGAGTGATCAGGAAGATATTGACTCGAATTACACCTAGTACCTTCTCATACTCACAAGTCGAGAGGATTCTGATGATGGAGAGATAACTTCTCTAGTTTCAGCAAAATCATGAGTGGGACATGCATAATATGATTCTGAAGATGACTAACTATTGTGGAGGTGGTGTCCCGGTTTGGTGTTTTTGTGTTTGATGACCAAAATGAAGGAGAGATGTTAGACATCACTACAATGCTGAGGGTTACCATTTGGAAGGCAGGTAAGTCTCCTTTAATGAATGAATAAGTTTTTGCTTTGGGTGTTGACGAGGAGAACTTCTTTGGTTGACATGGATGAGTGGTTTTGAGTACCGCTACGATGACAAATGATGCCTTTTGGAATGCTAGCTAATCCTCTTCAAAGAGAAAATTGGTTTTTGTCTTTCATGCTTTCCCTCCACATGACAAAGAAAATGCAACTGCAAATGGGATTATATTTTGTAACAGTCCAATGAATTTGTGACATGTGTTCTTTTTTGGCCCTAGGCTTGTTTCCCCTTGATTTTTGTAAGAAGGAATTTGCAGCCAGATGGAGGGGTTTGTTTTTTAATTGTTCACAGAGAGAACATTGTAAAGAATATACTAAACAATTTAGAGCTAAGTCTTAGGTATAAGTCTGCTAATATGTATGTAATTTTTATAACAATACTGGCAACATAGTATACAATGGTACAAGTTCAAAGACATTTTCTCTCCTTTGTACTCATTTCATAAGCTATGAACAAAATAATCAAGGGTTATTTCATTTGTGTCCATTGATTTTCAGTGGATGTATGGTTGTATTCTTGCTTGTTAATTCAAAGAATTAATGTAAATGCTTGAGAGAAGCTATAGGTTGATGTCAAATTAAGTGCTAGGATATTGATAAGAAGTCATGGCTGAGATTATTATGTTCAAATAATGTAATGCAATGTCTTCAAGGCTTAATTAATGTCATATATGAAATTGTTATTAGGTTAGGTGAGTATTGAAATTAACTCTATTCCAAGGATGAGGCATTAATCTATGTAGATTATTCATGTTACATTTAGTTGGTCAATTCAACAAAAAATCATTTATTGACATGTTGGATATCTTTGGTATGATTTTTTGACATATCAGATTCAGAGGATTCTACTGGTGCTTCCAAATTGATGTCAAAACTATCTTTATGGTCATTGTCATAGATTCCAATGAACTCAGCTATAGCTTGATCATTTTCAAACATGTCTAGAGTAGGAGACTCTTGTTCTAAAGGAATATCATCTATGTGTTCAAAGGAGGCAAGTGTCTCATTTTGGGAAATGGATGTGTTTGGTACTTGGATAGGGTTGTCTTCAAATGTTTGATCATGAATGGCATAAATGTCAAGGAGTGGATCATTTTGGACTTCTTGCTCAATAGTAGTGTCTTGATCAAAGACGGGTTTGTCTTCAATGATATGGTTGGGAATGAAATCTTGATCAAGGATAGGTGTACTTTGGATGCCATGATTATCTAGGACTTCATGGATGGACTTAAAGATAGGGTCATTGGATAGACTACTTTGATCTTGACATGAAGGTGAAGCCATGAAGTCATGCTTTGGACTTTTCATTTGACATGTATCCTCAAGTTTAGTAGATGGGATGTGACTTTGGAAACCATGAATAGATGTATTTTCATGACTAGATGTAGATTGAGATGGAGTGGCTTGGAAGGTATTAGTGGATGAAGGACTAGGATAGGACATGGAGGCTTGGAAGGGATTAGTGGATGAAGGACTAGGATAGGGCATGGAGGCTTGGAAGGGATTAACGGATGAAGGACTAGGGTAGGATGTAGAGGCTTGGAAGGGATTAGTGGAAGGTTGGTTTCCCTTGTCAAGGTTAGGATAGGTATAAATAATAGATGTTTGTAGTGGATTAATGGAAAAGATTGTGTCAAGTGACTCTTGATAGTGAGGGAAGATGGCTGAATGAATAGGACTTATGGATTATTGGTAGGAAGGGTATGTGGGTAGTTGACCATGGGTTGACATTGATTGGAATTTGGATTGGATAAATTTTCTTTTGAAGTCTACCACTTGTTTGCATTGACCATTAAGGAGTAACTAGTATTCAACTTTACTAGCAAGCATATCAAGGTAAATTGAAGGCATGGTGGTGAGGTTATGATGAAAGATGGAGTATGAAAAAGGTATGTGATATGAGGTCTAAGGTATGAAAATAAAAAGAGTGACTTAAGTCTCAGGTATGCAACCTAAGCTATGGTTTTTGGATTTTCTAGGTGCAAATAAGGAATGAATGCAGCTATTTTTTTCATATTTTTTGTGCGAGTAAAATATGTCTAATATGACGCTAGTCTAGGATGACACTATCTAAAGATGAAAATTCTAAGCAAGCTTCTAAGGTAATCAATTTTGCATACTTGAGATGAGGTTACCAACTACTTAAAGTCTAACCAAGGCGTCAATATAATTATGTGAAGGAACCTATGTAGGACAAGGACCAAAGATAAGGTGAGCTCCCTAACTAGACTGATGAGCTAGGAGGACTCACTGTAGGAAAAAAGATATGATGATAGGACTAGGTTCAATGGCAGATTTCATTGACGCAATGGGGTATGTGCAAGATCATGATGAGCCAAAAAGTGGCAATATGATGGGTATGTGGCTGATGACTATTTTTTTACCCAAAATTGATGAAACAAAAAGGGTTTTTAAAGGAGATTATCAACTTTCCACCAATATAAATTATGCTTTACTTTGAATTTAATAAGTAATTATTATTCATTTTCTATTCAAATTATGACTAAATTCCTGATTGATAGGTTGATTGAAAAACATCTATAGCTTTCAAATGATATCATATTTTTGAATCCAAAACATGTGTCACATTCTATGCTTCGCATAATATAGGATTAAAAAAGGAAAAAATTAATTTCATGAAGTTTTGACCAAGTTAAGGTAGGTCAGGCATACAAGTTTTTTATATTTTTTAAAAAGTTGTAATAAAAAATTCACAATTAATTTGTAACACCCCGCCATGCAACCCTAGGGGAAGTTGCAATTCACAACACAAATGAACTAATTTTTTTTTTTAAATAAGAACAATTAGAAAAAATAACCTGCAACTTCTCTAACCATTTCCAACCAATTCCCTAAGGTTACGAGACTGAGTTACATAAACTCAAACAAGAAAAATGAATTAACCTCATAACATTTAATTACTTAAAGCATTAAGAACGCATACATTCCAAATAAGATTAATTACTTCAAGAATCTTAAATACCACATGATTTCAAATAACAATTAATTTTACAATAAGATTACAACGCTCATTCCTCGAATGTGATAAATCCAATAATCATGATTACATATTACAAATTCCACCTCGATAACAAATGAGGGGTAAGAAAATACCAGATCAACTGAAAGAATTAAGCAAGGAAAAAACTAGAACCTACGAGCTCTCCAACTGGAAATCTCGTCCACACGAACAAGAAGATGAACCAACGGATTAAGGTGCATGTTCCACCCAACCATGTGATACCTGAAGGCTCACACCCCATGCTAGGAGATAGTAACAAGGAATCCAACACAAGACCATCTACCCCTAGACACATGCTTAAACATAAACTGAACTGAAACAACAAGAACCACAATATCACATAACACAAAGTTACAATGCTTACATAGAACAATGATCATGTACATCACTTGTACACCACACAATATCTGACTGACTGCTGACGTAGGTAGAGTGTCATACATAAATTTCCACGAGTTACCCTAGCTCAACCTTCCTAGGCTACCGGACCCCCATCTTGGGTTACCTTGGCTTGCCTCTACCAGGCGTCGGACCCTCATGCAAAACTATGCATCTCATCTCATCTCGAGCCTTAACAAACACATGCTTCACGAGAGAGGCATTCCTTATCTTTATTAGTGTGAAAGTTCCCCATTAATTCTTTTAAATTATTACTTGATTAAACCCTAGGTGAGTTACCCTGGTGCCCCTTTGTGTGTCGGACCCCCACAAAGAGCCACTCTCCTATCGACAACACAACCACAATACAAAACCACAACCTAATGGTTAAACTTGATAAGACGACCTCTCCAAACTAAGGAGGCAACAAGTAGAAGAAACTCACTCCAACCACTGGAGGAAACAAAGTACAAACCCCACTCCTTCCCAAGGAGGCACAAACCATAAACCCTCTCCTAATCCCAAGGAGTCACAATTCCCCATTTGTGGAAACTGGGTACAACAACATAATACAACTCTACACATTTTCGAAGGCGATTCACAAATCAAACCATTACATAAAACATCCCAAACTAGAGAACTCCTCTGGAAGACTTACTAGACAATTAACCCCATTTGCCCAACATTGAGAAGGAACGAAACATGATTTAAAAAGAATTCCAGGCAACTCAATATCGAATGTTCGGGTTTCCTAAACCCAAGTCAAGCAATGACATAGTGCAGGTAATCAATTAAATAAATAACAATATTTGCACACTCAAAAGTAAATTGGATCACTTGGCCACATTAAGGAATTTTAAATTAATAATCTAATTCTATTTGCTCAATCATAGATAAGGATTAAAATAATCTTTATAAATAAAGCCATTTGCTTATACATCCACTATTTTAAAAGAAATCAACTTTCTAAATAAAACATTTGATTATCTAAAATCTACTTTTAAATAAATCATTTGACTATTAAAATTCAACTTTCTAAATAGATCATTTGACTAAAATATCATTTTGTGCTTCTATTAACATAAAATAACCATCTTAAATTAATATATTTAAATATAAATATGCATTAAATATTCATATAAAAATTATATATATACTTAATGGATATACAATACGTAATTGTTTTAAATATAATATTTTAAACCTACCAATTTAAAACCCCACATTCCAAATTAATAATTAATTAATTAAAGAAGTGAACACACACACACACACACACACACAGATATATATATAAAATAATGTATACAATATATATAAATATATAAAATACATATATATATATAGATATATATACATATATATTTATATAAGATATATATTATATATATATAATATATTATATAAAATATATAATATATATATAAATTTATATAAAAAAATAAAATAAAAAATAAAAAAAAATAAAAAATTATTTTATTAGCCAAGGGTTTACCCCCCCCCCACAGAAGGAAGTATGCACCCACCCCTCCCGGGAGGCTAAGGCACCCCCCATAATACCATGGTTTGCCTCCCCACCTCAAAAAAAAAAACTAAAAAGCTGCATTATAATAAATTTTGAAAATCAACAAAATAAAAAACCCTCCCCTGGTTTTTACAAAAAAAACTTCTGTGTAAATTTTTTTGGAAACCAAATTTTCCAAAAAATAAATCTCAAATCCTATTTATAAAAAAAGATTCAATAAAATATATATACTTATATATAGACATGTTTATCAATATATATTAACCCAAATTTTCAGTTTTCAAACAAATTGTACAAATGAATAACATAATTCTGCAATAACAAAATTAATTTGGCAACACCATGACTGGTTAAAATTTCAATTTGATAAACAAATTTCTTTTGGTTTTCTTCCTATTTTTCACTATGAAATTCTTATTTTGATTTTCTTTCCTAAATCCAATAACAGTTTGCAAGATTTGAAATCATTTAACATGGGTTTTCATTGTAATTTCAATCAACATTTCAAATATTTTACAAACAGCATAATGAAAATTTGAAACTTATTTCCAAACAGAAAAATAGAAATGAAGGAGGAACCTGGTTTTTTCTCCACAATTAGAATGATTCAAATGGTGCTTTTAGATCTCTTTCAGGGAGGCCACAGCCATGGGTTGCCACGACCGCCCCATGGAGGGGCGTTGCCCCTGGTAGCGCTCCCCACAGTTTGTGGGGAGGGCGCTACCCCTAGCAGCGCCAACCTCCACAGGGAGGTTGGGCACAACCTTGGCTGCATCCTTCCTTCACGTGTAGGGGCGTGGGGCCAAGGGTAAACCCTTGGCTAATAAAATAATTTTATATTTTTTGTTTTTTTATTTTATTTTTAATTTAATTTATTTTATTTATTTTTTATATAAATTTATATATATATAATATATTATATAAATATATATGTATATATATTTATTTATATATATATGTATTATATATATATATATATATATATTGTATACATTATTTAATATATATATATGTGTGTGTGTGTGTGTGTGTGTTCGCTTCTTTAATTAATTAATTATTAATTTGGAATGTGGGGTTTTAAATTGGTAGGTTTAAAATATTATATTTAAAACAATTATGTATTGTATATCCATTAAGTATATATATATTTTTATATGAATATTTAATGCATATTTATATTTAAATATATTAATTTAAGATGGTTGTTTTATGTTAATAGAAGCAAAAAATGATATTTTAGTCAAATGATTTATTTAGAAATTTGATTTCTTTTAAAATAGTGGATGTATAAGCAAATGGCTTTATTTATAAAGATTATTTTAATCCTTATCTATGATTGAGCAAATAGAATTAGATTATTAATTTAAAATTCCTTAATGTGGCCAAGTGATCCAATTTACTTTTGAGTGTGCAAATATTGTTATTTATTTAATTGATTACCTGCACTATGTCATTGCTTGACTTGGGTTTAGGAAACCCAAACATTAGATATTGAGTTGCCTGGAATGTTTTTTAAATCATGTTTCATTCATTCTCGATGTTGGGAAAATGGGGTTAATTGTCTAGTAAGTCTTCCAGAGGAGTTCTCTAGTTTGGGATGTTTCATGTAATGGTTCGATTTGTGAATCACCTTGGGAAATGTGTAGAGTTGTATTATGTTGTTGTACCCGATTTCCACAAACGGGGAATTGGGCCTCCTTGGGATTAGGAGAGGGTTTGTGGTTTGTGCCTCCTTGGGAAGGAGTGGGGTTTGTACTTTGTTTCTTCCAGTGGTTGGAGTGAGTTTCTTTTACTTTTTGCCTCCTTAGTTTGGAGAGGTCGTCTTATCAAGTTTACCCATTAGGTTGTGGTTTTGTACTGTGGTTGTGTTGTCGATAGGAGAGTGGCTCTTTGTGGGGGTCTGGCACACAAAGGGGCGCCAGGGTAACTCACCTAGGGTTTAATCAAGTAATAATTTAAAAGAATTAATGGGGAACTTTCACACTAATAAAGATAAGGAATGCCTCTCTTGTGAAGCATGTGTTTGTTAAGGATCGAGATGAGATGAGACGAATAGTTTTGCATGAGGGTTTGACAGCCTGTAGAGGCAACCCAGGGTAACCCAAGATGGGGGTCTGGTAGCCTAGGAAGGTTGAGCTTGGGTAACTCATGGCATTGATTTATGTATGACACTCTACCTACGTCAATAGTCAGTTAGATATTGTGTGGCGTACAGGTGATGTACATGATCATTGTTCTCTAGAAGCATTGTAACTTTGTGTTATGTGATATTGTGGTTGTTGTTGTTTCAGTTCAGTTTATGTTTAAGCTTGTGTCTAGGGGTAGATGGTCTTGTGTTGGATTCCTTGTTACTATCTCCTAGCATGGGGGGTGAGCCTTCGGGTATCACATGGTTGGGTGGAACGTGCACCTTAATCCATTGGTTCATCTTCTTGTTCGTGTGGACGAAATTTCCAATTGGAGAGCTCATAGGTTCTAGTTTCTTCCTTGCTTAATTATTTCCGTTGATCTTGTATTTTCTTACCCCTCATTTCTTATCAAGGTGGAATTTGTAATATGTAATCATGATTATTGGATTTATCTCATTCGGGGAATGAGCATTGTAATCTTATTGTAAAATTAATTGTTATTTGAAATCATGTGGTATTTAAGATTCTTGAAGTAATTAATCTTATTTGGAATGTATGTGTTCTTAATGCTTTAAGTAATTAAATGTTATGAGGTTAATTCATGTTTCTTGTTTGAGTTTACATAACTCAGTCTCGTAACCTTAGGGGATTGGTTGGCAACAGTTAGAGAAGTTGCAGGTTATTTTTTCTAATTGTTCTTATTTAAAAAAAAAAAATTAGTTCGTTTGTGTTGTGAATTGCAACTTCCCCTAGGGTTGCGTGGATGGGCGTTTCATAATTATTTACTTGGAAAAAAATTACAAAAAAATATGCATCACATCGAAGCATGAGTCCTCTACTTATATCTAAAATATTATAAAAAAATATTATCATTTTATTTTGGTTAGGCTGGTCAGATAGACACCTACTTCTTATTTTTTCCTTGAAATTTAAGTAACACTGCATTGAAATTTTAAATTTTCACCAAATAGATTTATTTTTTTAAACAAACCTAGTAGTTTAGAAACTACATTCAATTTTCTCAAAATTCTATTCTTACATAGTTTTTAAATAATATATATAACTTATTCAAATTTTTACATCAAATTGCTTAACTCTGATTTTTTTGAATTTTTTGCCACTTAAGGGCTTGTTTTTTCCATGACGATCCTGCACATACCCAATGGTTTTTCCAAAGTGTAGAAAGTGGACCTATTCTAAAGTTTGTAAAATGGACCTTTCTAGAAGTTTAAATCTAAAGGCAATATGTACTCAAAGATGAAAGTAAAACTCAGAATTGGAATGACTATATTAATGACTAAATGATACCTAAAGGATGCAAAATTGAGCAAATTGTTTCAGGTTTCTTTCCAGATGCGATTATGTTTCATAGTTGCAATTTTCAGGTAATCAGTTGTGTTTTTCTAGTAAAGTTCAGTATCTGAATTTGACAGATGCATTGTAGTTTCTAACAAATGTGACTTGTAATGACAGTTGTGACTCAGGCTATAACATATGCGATTTTCCTAAATGTCTGCACCAGTAAAATTTTGCGACAGTGACAAATGTGTCATTTGAGACTGTGGTTGCGGCTCACCTTGTCAGATGCATCATAAAATATCACAAGTGTGGTTCCCTAAAATAGATGCGATTTCCAACAGAGAAAATGTGAGCTAATCTGGCATATGTGACTCTAAGCTATATAGATGTGACTTGATAGAACAATTGCGACTCTTTGGTGAATAGTTGTGACTCTATTGTGTTTTCAATGAATAGAGATATAAAACTGATGCTATTTTCTATGATCAAGTTCTAGCAAACAAAGGCAATCATAAGACATTGTTTTCAGTTTGATTCTGGACTCGAGAAACGTTTAATTTGATAACAAACAAGCACATCCTAGGCTATTGACATTATTTACTGAGTTCTCACTTGGGTTTCCTTAGCTACGCTTATTCAAGGCAGATGATTAGTAGCTTGACCCCTCTGGCTACCCACCACGGCTCATTAATGTCATTCGAGGTAGCCAAGCTACACTACCCATGAACATCACATGGAATACCTTCATCTCTACACATGAACGATAAGAATATGAGATGGCTTCACAAGTATGACCTCCTGCACCACTAAATAGAAGGATTTTGGACACTACAAACAAAGGTGTTTATTTAGGGAATTCTGTTCGTAGGGCATGATCCATTTTCTAGGAGTCCCATTTTGAATCCATCTCGTTGGAACCATACGCTTGATTCTTGGGCTTTCCCCAAGAATCCACTTTTATATACCGGCTGGAAGTCCCTCAGGTTTAGGGTGCTATCAGTCTGAGTTGTCCTGAGGTGAGTACTTTTTCCTGCTAGGACAGGCCCAAGTTCTAGAGTCAGTAACCATTTCTCTTACACCCAAGATCGCACAGATGCGCAAGGGGAGAGGATACTCCAATGTAGCAAATCATGAGGGTAATTACACAATTGTTCTTTCACACCAAATGTAGTAGACACTTGTTAATTTTAATCCAAATGAAAGATTTGCTACACTACCAAACAATCTGTTTCAAAAATTTAACTATGGTCTTTGACATGCTTTCAGAAAAAAGATTCATTAGTAGTTGTGATTTTGATCTTTGACTATCGATCTGCAAAAACTTCGTTAACTCCTCAAGACACACACTAAAAATATAAGATTAGCGAAACTAAAAACATGAAAGAAAGCTGTAAATTGAAAATCTAAACCTAAAAATTTACCAGTCGGATGTGTCATTTTCTTTGTTAGATGCATCACAAGATTTTTACCATTTAGTTGCGGCTCAGAAAATAATAGATGCATAAGTATTTGTTAGATGTGTCATTTTTGATCCCAGATGCAGTCCAATATGTCAATTGCGTCGTTTCGTCAATCAAATACATCTCTAAATGTCAGTTGCGTCGTTTCGTCAAAAATATGCATTGAAATTTGTCAGATCTATCACTTTACTCATCATATGCAGCTCAAGATGTCAATTGTGTCATTCTAGCTTTTAAATGCAACATTCTGTCTTTCAGATGTTTCATAGAAATTCAAATGCATGACTTTAGCTTGCAAATGCATCACTTTAAGTCAAATACATCACTTTATCTTGTAAATGTGTCATTCTAGCTTGTGAATGCATCACAAAAAGTCAAATGCATCATTCTGGCTTGCAAATGCGTCACTTCAGCTTGCAAATGTGTTATTTTAGCTTGCAACTACAAAATATCATGTTTTTCTTGTAAAAAATGCCCCCTTTAACCAAAATATGTAGTATAATATATGAATCTTCATCTCTCGACCCTTCCGAATGCAACCATGCTCTTTATTTGACCTCAAATGAATCCCAAAAGTTTTATTTGCAATATTATTCAAAAGTACCTACACCCTTGAAGACAAAAAAAACCAAAAACTTTGAAACAAAGAATGTCAATCAAGAGGGTTGGTAGTTCATGTCGGGTTCACCAAATGTAGCTTAGAGAAAAACACACGAAAGAGTTAAGCGATTCAAATCTAATCTATTCAAACTATATTAACGAATCCTCAAAGTTTAGATAATCGAGCACAAAAGAAAGCTAATAACAACATGCATAAAAGAAATTGTTTTACCAAACATGCAATCAATTCTGTTGAATAACCTCCATTACTCTTCTCCATTTAATTTGTGTATTGTACTTTCCCTTAGATTTTCAAAGTTTGTGCAAGGATGGCCTAAGTGTTGTGATTAAGACAAAACATCAAATATTTAAGATAATTACTCCAAAAGTCATACGATTTCAAGAGAGAGATTGGAATGATAAATGACAGATCAATTGGTAGAAAATTTATCATTTGAATGACAAGTTAGGATTGAAAGATCAACAGACGGTTGAGATCAACAGACGGTTGAGATCAACAGATTAGACATGAATTTTGATAACTATTAGTAGTGACATGAGTGATACAAATTAGAAATAGAAATAAATATTAAATAAATGATTTAATCTTCAAGTTTGGTATTCAAAAACAGAAGAATAGTCTTTGCATGAAAAAGATAAAGATGGATTAAAGCAACTCTCTGTTCAAACACACACACAATATTTAATTAATTAAACAGAAATATTTAATTAATATGCATGTACACGTACATGAGTTAAACCTAGATGACTGAATGATATGACAAAGAGATTACTCGAGAAATCCACTCAGACATTAAACCCTAAGTTAACTGAGTGATTTAAATAGATGTCAAGTCGAGTCAAAGTGAATACTTAGATAATTTTCACAATTATCTTAAATATAGAGGAATGCGTTAAAATAGAATTGATGAATTAAATAATTTATTTAATTCAATATTTGATATTTGAAGAATAATTAAATAAATAAAAGGATTTATTTAATTATAGTTGAAATATGATTGAGGTAAATTAAATAAGAATATATTTAATTTGACAAGAAGGATAAGGTTAATTCTTATTTAATCTACCTCAATTCATTTGACAATTGAATGTGTGTGACGACAAACCCTAAAGGATTGACCTAGTACGGCCTCGGGGGCTCATCAATTGATGGCCTTGCCTACATTATACACGCAGAGACCTCATAGTTTGACTTGACTTTGACTGACAAGACTGACTACAAATAGAAGACATGTGCAATAGTGAATGTGATGAACCCTAATGGACTGACCTAGTGCGGCCTCAAGGGCTCAACGCTTGATGGCCTTGCCTATGTTATACACGCAAAGACCTCATTGTTCAACACGGCCAATGACCTTGTCATATAGACATATGGATTGAGTCATGACTTTATACAGACTAACCTAATGGCTTGGGGGCACATCGACAGATAGCCTTGCCTACGTCCAGTCGTAGAGGCAATGTAGTTCGACGAATGACAAAGACTGACAAGTGTGACTAAATCTGACTCTGTTTTTGGATTTTTGACATTTTTTTTTTTGTCTTTTTAAAGTTTTCTAATGTTTTTGGATTTTCTCAGGATATTTTATGGTGTTTTTGGATTTTTTTCTTTCAAGACATTTTGTGACAAATGCATGTGAATGATGCCTATAACCAAGCCAGCAAGCATGCGCAAGAATCCAAGGACAACCATGATCTTGCCCCTAGTCAAGCTGAAAACCAATTGATAGGTGATGAGGATGGTGACGATGTTGCTTGACGTGTGAAGGACACATCCCAAAAAAACATGAGGATGACGATAATGTGACTAAAGGATCAAGGTTTGTAGCTAGACTAGAAACAAATCCAAGGAATGTTTTGAATGATGCACTAGGATGCATAGAAAGATTGTATGGATTAGGCTTGTTGCATTTGGAATGAATTTTGAGGATTAGATGGTATGATGGAAGATCCTTAGACCATTGACAAGGGAAAAACCAAGGCATGCGATAGGTATTTCATATAAGGATAACTCATTTGGAAAAATGCTATGAAGGCTATGACATGATACTTCATGGATAGTGTATGACCAAAGGATAGACATGTCAAGAGTTTTTCCAAAGTATGATTTATGTTTGCACCCCAATCCTTATCAAGATCAAAGTAGGTGGGAAAATGGGCATGAGTGGTAGGGCTTAGATGAATAGATGGAAATGTCATAATAAATGTCATACAAAGGGTATGGGAAATGAGACAACTTGCCCCCAATTGTAATAGTCCACATAGATATTTTCTTACACATGACGTCTGTTTGCCAGGTTTTCATCATGGTACTTATCCAAAGCGCCGTAAGAATGCTTTTCACTATTGGATGAAAATTTTCTCTTGAATTTTTTCTTTTCTTTTTGGTGTCACCAAGATGCTTGTTTGCCAAGTTTTCATCAAAGTGACAATTTTTTTTGTATTTTCTAGATGGCCTTGATGCTTTAGATGATCAGTGATTGTGTTGAATCCATTGATGGTGCTGATGTAGAGATTGGTGCCATGATATGCCAATAATTACCTTGATGAAGTAGTTGCCTTGTTAGGATCATAGCACTTGCATAGAATTGATTGATATCATTGTGATCCTTGTTGACACTAGAGTTGCCTTATCAAAAGATGCACATCGTGATAGAGTGTCATGCGAGTCCTTACAATAAAGAGTTGCTATCAAGATGCAACGAATTTGTGATATATGATTTTTAGACTTTAGGTGAGATGTACAATTATGACGGATGATGGTAGATGCGTTTGACAATTTAGATGTAGGAATTTTTATTTTACAAACTTGGGGTGATAGATGATGGAGACTGGGTTTCAGATTGGGATAATGTTTGGAACCATGACTTTTATATGCCTTGTATGATGACCATTTTGAAGGAGGTGGACATTTATTATATGTGGGAGTCCTCTTTTCTTTTGGCTCCACATTTTGATTGACTTTTACTTTTGAACTATTTTCTTTGCTTGATCCATTTTAACTTTATTTGTCCACTTGGAGTTTTTATTGATTCAATGGCCTTTGATATTTGATTTTGAACTTTTAATTTGTAAGACTTTTTTTTTGTTGGTTCCAAATGGAAGGTTTATTTATGTTGGAATGGCAATTTATGGTATGGATGGAAGGACTGTTGGTAACAAACTTATGGTAAGAAACACCCATGGCCTCCATTTTGATGTTTGTATTAGATAAATTTTCCCCCAATATCAAGAAGATACCATTAACATCATTAGATTTGTTGACTAAAGGATAACCAAAACCTTGATGTCCAGGATTTTCCTGAAACTATACTAGTTCTAGAATTCCTATGCCTAGTCCTTTTCCTTGATATTGCTTGCTTTGACATATTCTCTTTGCAATGGAGTAATTTTCATTTTGGAAGCAAGATGCTAACCCATCATTGTGTTTGTGGAAACTATTACTTGGATATCTTTGGTGTGATTTTGTGACATATCAGATTTGAAGGATTCTACTGGTGCTTCCAATTCGATGTCAAAACTTTTTTTATGGTCATTGTCATAGAGTCCAATGAACTTAGCTATAGCTTGATCATTTGAAAATATGTCTAGAGTAGGAGACTCTTGTCCTAGAGGAATATCATCTATGTGCTCAAAGGAGGCAAGTGTCTCATTTTGGGAAATGGATGCATTTGTTTCTTGGATAGGGTCATCTTCAAATGTTTGATCATGAATGGCATAAAGGTCAAGGAGTGGATCATTTTGGACTTCTTTCTCAATAGTAGTGTCTTGATCAAAGATGGTTTTGTCTTGAATGATATGGTTGGGAATGAAATCTTGATCAAGGATAGGTGTACTTTGGATTCCATGATTATCTAGAAGGACTTCTTGGATATACTTAAAGATAGGGTCATGGGATAGACTACTTTGATCTTGACATGAAGGTGAAGCCACGAAGTCATGCTTTGGACTTTCCATTTGACATGTATCCTCAAGTTTATTAGATGGGATGTGACTTTGGAGACCATGAATAGATGTATTTTCATGACTAGATGTAGATTGAGATGGAGTGGCTTGCAAGGGATTAGTGGATGAAGGACTAGGATAGGACATGGAGGCTTGGAAGGGATTAGTGGATGAAGGACTATGATAGGACATGGAGGCCTGGAAGGGATTAATGGATGAAGGACTAGGGTAGGATGTGGAGGCTTGGAAGGGATTAGTGGAAGGTTGGTTTCCCCTGTCAAGGTTAGGATAGGTATGACTAATAGATGTTTGTAGTGGATTAATGGAAAAGATTGTGTCAAGTGACTCTTGGTACCGAGGGCAGATGGCTAAATGACTAGGACTTATGGATTGTTGGTAGGAATGGTATGTGGGTAGTTGACCATGGGTTGACGTTGATTGGAATTTGGATTGGATAAATTGTCTTTTGAAGTCTATGGCTTGTTGGTATTGACCATTATAGAGTAACTGGCATTCAACTTGACTAGCAAGCATATCAAAGTAAATTGCATACATGTTGGTGAGGTTATGATGAAAGATGGAGTATGACTAAGGTATGATAATAAAAAGAGTGACTTAAGTCTAAGGTATGCAACCTAAGCTATGTTTTTGGGATTTTCTAGGTGGAAATAAGGAATGAATGCAGCTATTTTTTTTGTATTTTTTGTGCGAGTAAAATATGTCTATTATGACGCTAGTCTAGGATAACAATATCTAAAGATGCAAATTCTAAGCAAGCTTCTAAGGTAATCAAATTTACGAACTTGAGATGAGTTTACCAACTACCTAAAGTCTAACCAAGGCATCAATTTAATTATGTCAAGGAACCTATGTAGGACAAGTACCAAAGATAAGGTGATGTCCCTAACTAGACTGATGAGCTAGGAGGACTCATTGTCAGACAAAAGATATGATGACAGGACTAGGTTCAATGGAAGATTTCATTGACGTAATGGTTTTTCCAAATTGTAGAAAGTGGAACTATTCTAAAGTTTGTAAAAAAAAACTTCCTAGAAGTTTAAATCTAAAGGCAATATGTACTCAAAGATGAAAGTAAAACTCAAAATTGGAACGACTATAGTAATGACTAAATGATAGCTAAAGGATGCAAAATTGAGCAAATCGTTTCAGGTTTCTATCCAAGGACTACTGTGGAAAGATAGATGAAAGACTGGTATGACCATGTTGACTAACCTGTGACCGTAAATTCTAGTTTTCTAATAATTAGGCAGATGCGACTCAGAGTTTCACAGATGTAGTTATGTTTCACAGTTGTGGTTTTCAGGTAATCAATTGCATGTTTTTGGTAAAGTTCGGTGTCTGAATCTAACATATGTGTTTTAGTTTGTAACAAATGCAAATCGTAATGATAGTTGTGACTCAGGCTGTAACATATGTGGTTTTTCTAAACCTATGCATCGGTAAAAATTTTGTGACAGTGGTTGTAGACACTAAAAAATGTCCTAAGTCTGTGAGCATCATTTTTCTCAGTCATTGTTCTTCGACAATTGAATAACTTTAATTATTCAATTAAGTGTGACCACATTCCTCTATTAATTAAATAGTTTTTAATTATTTAATTAATTCACCTTCTCATCTTTATTCTATCTTGATCAATTAAAATTATTTAATTGTGTCGCTAATATATCCCTTTCTTCAATAATTAAATAAATCATTTTTTATTTAATTATTTATCTTTCATCTATAGTCAAATAATAATAATAATCATTATTTGACCTTTTATTCTTCTATAATTAAATAATTGTCAAAATTATTTAATTGTGTTTCATTCCACTCTTTTGGATAAATAATTCAAATTAATTATCCATGTATAATTTCCATCTCTCCATTTAATTAAATTGATAACTTTAATTAAATTCTCCTCTTTTCATTTTCTCTAAATAAATAATTCAGATAAATTATTTATTTTCCACTTGTCATTTTCCACCATTTTGAATAAATAATTTAAAATAAATTATTTATGCAGGTGCACTTGGTCAAAGATGCTCTGTCATAACATTCATTTCTGTCATAGCCTGCATGTCTTGCATGTTTGTCATAGCTGTCATGTGTCATAGCTGTCAACATCATAGATTTTCCATGCATGGCATATTCTTGGTGCATCAATTCTAGACCGTTGATCTTGGCATCTTTTCTGAGACTTAATCTCAACCATCCATTTCGTAACATCTCTCTCATGCATTCTCATCCATTGATCTTGGAATATTTCTAGAAGATTAATCTCAACCGTCCATTCAAATGGTTGTCTATAAAAACAACCTTTCTTCTCCATTTTTAGCTTAACAACTAATTGTCTCCAACTTTCTTGCTACCATTTGCAGGTTTTGCACAAGTGTTTCAACAAATCTGAGGGAAAAGTTGCATAACAAGAAGAAGGAGAGCAAGAGAAATAATCAACCATAATGGGGAGTGCTTTCTTTTATGTTTTGCATTTTTTATTCTCTCCATTATTTGTTTTCTCTTGTCTAGATGTGGTTTAATAGTTTAGAAGTGTTGGCTGTCACTTTTGCCTATGCTATTTGATTTCTAAAACCCCATCTCACATTTGGTGAACCTAAAATGCAAGAATCACCATTTGAGCCCATAAGTGATATCCATTATTTGTTTTCTCTTGTTTTGGATGTGGTTTAATAGTTTAGAAGTGTTGGCTGTCACTTTTTTCTATGCTATTTGATTTATAAAACCCCATCTCACATTTGGTGAACCTGAAATGCAAGAACCACCATTTCAGCCCATTTCAGCCCAAATTTGGGCTGAAATGGTGGTTCTTGCATTTTGTCTATGCTATTTGATTTCTAAAACCCCATCTCACATTTGATGAATCCAATTTCTCTTTATTGCATTTTGTGCTCATAAAAATCTGAGAGCAAATGCATAAACAAAGATCTTGGTGATAGGGAGACAATGGAGATTGATTTTTGGTTTTGATTTTAATTAGAATGACTCTATTGATGTGGGCTAAAATGGTGGTTCTTACTCCATAGAATCATGCATTTTTATGGCTCTACAATTGGTGAACCCAGTGTGTTTAAAAGCTTTGTTTGAATAAAAGCTCATCAATATTCATGCTTTAAATGTTTTAAAGGATATTGTTGTTTTAAAAACTTTCATTTTGGCACAGACAGGGAGGATGCTACTAAAGCAAGCTTTACACATACCAATAGCATTTTTTTTGAAAGTTTCTTAAGTTTTTTTCAACAGAGCCATTTTGTGCATATTTCACATAGCATATTTTAAAGTTTCTGAAGCAAGCTTTAAGTTTGAAATTTTTTTATCATGTGCTTGGAAATTTTTAATAGAATTAGTTTGGCTCATTTTTTGTGCCTTGTAAACTTTTATCACCAATAGAAAAGTTTTTTTCTAAATAACATTTGCTTGCAAGTTTATTTTCCTTTGGCTTTATACCTGCAAGTAGCATTTGCTTGAAAGTTGCTAAAATCTTTTTCAACAAAAAAAAAGAAGAAGAAAAGAAAACCATCTTGTGCACATTGGCAAACAATTCACATACCTTGTCTATGCCTCTGTCAAATAGCTTGCTTGCCTTGTCCATGCTTTCGTATTTTTGCTTGCATCTCTCAGATTTTTTTTAGCTGTGTTAAATAATAATAATAATAATAATAATAATAATAATAATAATAATAATAATAATAATAATAATAATAATAATAAAAATTGTATCTTTTTTGTGTTCATTTTGCATTCTGTGCAGATCTTGCAATCATTATAGTTCATGGGGCAATGGCTATACTGAGATATTCTGTCAGTTGCAATCTACAATCTTCTGTCTCTATTCCAAGTCTGGAGGATTTTTACTATCAACATGCAATTCTATTTCCTTCTTATGTGACTTTCATTCTCCTTTTATTTTAATTTACAATCATTTTTAGTTTGTTTTAGTTTTCTTTTTTAGTTTAGTATTAATATAGTTTAAGTTTTTAATTTGATTTTGTTTGAGTTTAGTTTTATTTTAATTTAGCTTAGTTCAATTTAGTTTTATTTTCATTTAAGTTAGTTTTTAGTTTAGTTTTTAATCTCTTATTTAGTTAGATTTTTATTTTTTTCTTTTAATGTAGTTTAGATTTTAGTTACTAATTTAATTTAGATTAGATTTTGCTTTTTACAGTTTTTCTTTCTTTCTTAATGTAGCTTTTAAATTTAACTTTAGATTTAAATTAGATTTTATTTTTATTTTTTATTTTTTTTAGCTTAGCTTAGATTTTTAAATCATGAAAAATCATTAATTTAGATTTTACTTGGATTCTTAGTTTATTTTTTAATTTTTAGATTTTGACTTTGTAAATTAGATTCTTAGTTTAGAGTTAATTTAGAATTTAGATTAGAGATTTAGATTTAAGTTAGTTTTTAATTCTTAGATTAGTTTTTAACTTTAGATTAGTTCTAATCTAGAGTAATTTTTAATATTGGCTTTTCGTTTTAGATTAATTTTAATTTAGAATAGCTTTTAATTCTGATTAATTAGAATAACTTTTTTTTAAGTTTTTAATTTGCTCTAACTTTTAAATTAGATTAGTTTTTAATTAGTTTCTAACTTAGATAAGTTTTAAATTGGGATTAACTTTGAATCTAGATTAGTTTTTAATCTCTAACTTTAGATTTTGGATTTAGATTAACTTTTAATTTTAAATTAGCTTTTTTTTATCTTAGATTAACTTTTTTTTTCCTAGATTATTTTTCTTTAAATTTATGTTAGTTTTCATTTTGGTTAAGTTTTAGTTTTGTGACTAATTTTTTTTGTTTAATTTGGTTTCTTTTGCTAGGTTCATTTGGAAAAGAATTGAAAATCAAAACATACGCTTGTCAAAGAAAGGAGGCATGAAACTACTAATGAGATTTTGATGCAGAGCGTTCGTCGAAGACATGATTTTGAAACCAATTATCTTTTAGATTATAAAACACTTCAATTGGTGCATTAAAAAATGAACAATTGTCTTCTTCCACATAAGCTTAACTAGGGGGTCAATGAACATGTGCTTGATTTTGTTTGACTATGCTTGAAGGTGGTAGGTGATTATGCTCTCACCTTGTGAAAACTAGGTGATCAGAAAACTAGACCCACCTTATTTTTTTGTCACCTTCACGACTTAATAATTGAAGTATCCTCTCCCTTGCGCTTTTGAGCGATCCTGGGTGTAAGAGAAATGGTTATTATTTCTATAAATGGGCCTACCTTAAGGGAAAAAGTACTCACCTTAACGGATGACCCGACCGGTAACATGCTAAAGCCAAGCCACTTCTAGCCATGATATAAAATGGGTGCTTGAGGAAAGTTCAAGTACCACGAGTGCGGATGTGTCACACAGATAGAGTAGTACTCCCATAAACCCTATTGAGTGTAACCTCTTCAGGCTAGAGTGCCACCTAATTGGTGATTAATCTCTCGCCCCATGTGTGGCCACTCGAATGGATGCCCTAACTAAACACCTATTGTTTTAGAAGCCAAACATTTTCAGTCATTGCTTGGTATAGTGCAAGGTACAATATCATGCCCAAAGATACTCACTACTGACTCCCTTGAGTAGAGATAGCAGTTCTTGGGAAGTCATGACCCAAGAATCTGAAGTTGGTGTGCTCGAATGACGTTAATGAGCCATGGAGGGGAGCCAATGCCACCAAACTTCTAAGCTATCCGCTCTCAAGAAGGAAAGGTGTTTAGCACCAATCCGGGGTATATCGGTGGGCTATATCAAGTATTCAAACCCTTGGCCTATTAGGATTGTGCTTGTCTCATGTGTGTTTGCATACACCAAAACACCGTGCTTGTCAATTGTTTTCTATATTTTTAAACAATATACTCAACATTCAAAAATCTGAACACAAACAATTGACCTCAAAAAAATCACACCTAGTAACTTGGAACATCTCAAACTTTGTAAAACTCAAAAGGTCCAACAACAGAAACATCCCATGTGAACTTATCACTTAGATTTCTTGGGGTCATCATCCTTCAGTTTTGATCTTTCAATCCTAGCATTCCACCTAGTCCTTGCATATTCATGGTCCTTACATATTCATATCCCTTTCATCCTAGTTCTTGCATGTTCCTCGTCTTGCATACATAGGTCACATTACATAGTTCTTGCATACATATATCATTCCACCTAGTTCTTTCATGTTTAACCCCTTTTGCATATCAAGACCATCTCACCTAACCTTTGCATGTTCTAAGAATTTAGCCCTTTACATATTCATCATTGATCAAATAAAACCTTTAGCTTGCACTTAGGCTACTCTTCCTAGGTCTTGAAATCAAACTATTGGCTATCTATCACCCGCATCACTTGAGGTTCACCATCCTTGAGTTAGGGAAATGTACCATTATCCTTGAGTAGGGCAATCCTTTTGGAGTACATCATCTCCTACATACCCTCTCTTGATTATGGGTTCTTGTGTCTATCCATCATAACACAAGTAAAGCCTTTACATCATAAATAACTTTGGACCTAGAGTTTCCTTTTAGATTTCACATTCTTAGCTTATCATACCATACCATTTTCATATCCCATCTTAGAATCATATCCTTTTCATTTGCATCCTAGTCTTAGGTCTCATACATTACCTTGGATTGAAAATAATAACTAATCACCTATGACCCCTAGAACAAGAGCAAAAATGTTTCAAGAAGAAGGGAACCCTTGGGGAAAAGACTTTGATGGGGAAGATCACATTAATGTTGCAACTAGTGAAACAAGTGAAATTGATAGCGAAGAAATAACACAATCCACCATAAACGAAGCTCTTAATGATAATAGGTTCACTAAACTTCTTACAGAGGTGGTCAAACGTAACCCACAACAATACTTCAAGGCCCTTGCTGATGAAGGAATCAAAATGCCTCTTGATTTTGACATATCATTTCTCACAATGAATGACCAACCTAAATCTAGTGAATCTAAGAATCCCAAAACAAACAACGATGGTAGGATCAAAAATCATAGACCCTTTTATCTACAACCTGGTTACAAGCGATCTCCAAAGACATCAAAACTTGCACCTACAAACGATCCTATTTTGGATGAGCTTAGAACATTAAGACAAGAATTGGATACTCTCAAGAATAGTAAAACATCGACTCACAAGTTCTCCATTGAAGACATATGTCCTTATCCCTTCGATCCAAGTATACCAATGCCACCTTTTCCTAACCATTGGGACATACCAAAACTTGACAAATATAATGGAAAAGGAGATCCTAAGAACCACTTAAGACAATTGTGTGCCTCTACCATGGAATTTGCAGTTGATGAAACATACCTTATGAGATTATTTCCTCGCAGCCTAGGAGGAGAGGCTATGGAATGGTTTTCACGATTACACCTGACCATCAAATATTTTCAAGAATTGGTCGATAGATTTGTCTCCAATTATAGTTTCAATTGTGACCTTAAAGTGACCATGACAAACCTTTCAACACTAAACAAAAAAAAAGGTAAATCTTTTGTGTCATTTTTACAAAGATGGAGACATGTAACAAAATGATTGCATTATTCCATTCCTGATCAAGAATTTGTTGACCTCTTTTGTCAAAATTTGAACAAAGAAATCGGAAGAGAACTTCGCCTCAAATGTTTGGATTCCTCTGATGAAGCCATAGAAATGGGATTTCAAATTGAACAAACCCTCATTGATGATGGAACTATTAAACTTAATAATGACAAAGATAAAAAATTGAATTCAAACAACAAGACCCCTTTTTGGGTTAAGAACAAGAATGTAGTCAATGAAGGAGTTGTCGATGCAAAAACGACTAAAACATCATCCCCTGTTTACAATCTCAAAGGTCCATCTTCAGATAAAGGAAAAGAAAAACAAAGAAGTTTCCCTAAATGAAATTTTACACCATTGGGACAATCACTTGAATCCGCATTAAAAGAACTTATTGAAATTAATATTATAATGCTACCCGAAAATAAAGGAATATAATCCACAAGTCAAACCCCCATGGTGGAATGAAGATCACTTTTGTGACTATCATAGACACAAAGGACATAAGACTAATAGTTGCAATAAACTTTGACATTTAATGCAAGACCTTATTGATGATGGTAAGATATCAGTTGATGGACACACTCCTTCTGGTAACTTTGATCGTGAGGTGTTTAAAAACCCTCTCCCTAAGCATGACAAGGATAAAGGAAAGGCTCTTGAATCTGGTGATGGTGTAAATTATACTAGTGCTAAGTATGACTATACCATACATAACATCAGTGAGGTCGATAATTATGTCAACACTTTCATCATAAAAGGAAAAGAACCTAATTGCAAGGTTACTACCTGCAAAGGAACTGTTACCCTTAAAGGTCCTAATGCAAAACCTACTACACCCTCTTCGCAATACAACCTCATAGAGCACTTAGGAAAACACCCGCACAAATTTCTATACTTGAGCTGCTACGCCTATCTCTTGAGCATAAAGCTATCTTAGATAAAGCGCTTGCTACTGCTACAATGCCTACAGACCTACATGTAGATCAATTCAAAGCTATGGTGGGACACATCACCTCTCCTCATACTCTCACTTTTACTAAAAAGTGATGATTCATCTCTTCAACAACCACATAATGCAGCTTTACACATTGACGTCCTCATCCATAATGTTAAGATCAAGTGAGTTTTGATAGATGGAGGAGCAGGCCTTAATATTTGTACTCAAGAATTGATCACAAAATTAGGGTTCTCTAAAAATGCAGTTGATCCAAGTAAAAAGATTACCATAAAGGCATATGATGAAGAAGAACGCTCATCTAAAGGATCAGTTACTCTACCAATTAGAATTGGCCCTATGGTAAAGGATGTGGTTTTCCAAGTCCTTGATCTCCCACTGACCTATAATATCCTCCTTGGAAGACCTTGGATTCATGCAATGCAAGTAGTACCTTCTACATACCACCAGTGCATTAAATTCCCCCACAATGGTGTTGAAATCACAATACGAGGAGATCCAAACCCTTTCATGTATTGCCATAATCTAAGCCCTAAAACTGAAATCACAATCCCAAGTAATCGTGAAGCATTTCCTTCCCAAGAATATGTTGATCCTGAGTCCTTAAAAGCATCTTCCTCAAAATCCAATGCAGTCGAGATCAAAATACAGGTAAAAGAACAAGGAGTGGGAGAATATACCTTGAATCATGCCCTTTACATTGGAAAACTACCTTTATCTCCCCACACCTATGGAAAACCACAAATGACTAAGACCACATCAGATGCAAATACTACAATGATTTGTAAATCAACTAATTTAAAAAAATGAGGAGCCCTTTATAATGAAATAGAAGAAGTTGATCTCCTAAACTAGTTATACAAAGATGAAGATACAAAAAAAGAACAAACTGAAATAAAGATACTTGTTGAACAATATGGTAAAGGATTTGATATTATGAAACAAATGGGATATGATGGTAAAAGTCCTCTTGGCTTATAGAAATAGGGTATCTTGGAACCAATACAACCTACTCATACACAAAAAGTCCCTGGTTTAGGATATGATGCGTAGAAAGATAAGACCTTGAGTACCGCGTGTGCTTCAAGTAAGGAAGTAGAGTCCTCTAATGCTACATAGACAAATGAGGAAAGTGCCATCAATGACTTCATTGACATTTATGATTATGATAGTGTCCCTACCCCTGAACCTGATCATGATATTTGTACCCTTGAATCCATTCAAAATCTTCACTCGAATCATGACTCTTTACCCTTGGTTTACCCGAACTCATTGATTTCGATCAGAAGGGACCACCACAACTAGATGCATTTGAAAATGATGAGGCAATCATAAACTTTCTAGAAGCACGAGAAGACACACCTCTTGAGGATCATAAAGTAGGATTCATCATAGAACTCAATAGTGCGACTTATTTTGGGGGGAGTGCCAAGCCTTTCAGTCACAAAATTATAGAAAATATAAATAGGTCTTCTAGTGAAAACTGCTCTGTGGCACTATTAGACCCAAAAAAAAGTAAAAATAAAGGACGTATCCAAGGGTGAAAACCTCTCTGAGGCACCCGAGGATGGAGGGCTTGACACACTTCCCTTAGCAGTATATCATGAAAAATCATCTATGTTGGTGGAGAAGATAGTACCAACAAATCTAGGCACAGAAGAAAAACCAAAGATAATTCATTTAGCAGAATCATTAACACTTGAAGAGAGAATAAAGCATATGCAGTTTTACAAGGAAAGACAAGTTAACTTTGCATGGTCCTATGTAGATATGCCAGGACTTGATCCAGATCTAGTAATGCATCACTTGTCTTTGCCACCAGGGGAAAAACCTGTTAAACAAAAGTTGAGAAAAATGCACCCACACATTGCTCTATTGGTAAAAGCTGAATTACAAAAGTTGCTAGATGTGGGATTTATCAGACCTGTTGACTATGCTGATTGGATTTCAAATTTAGTACTAGTTTGAAATCCTTATGGGGGCATCCGAGTTTGCACAAATTTTAGAGATTAAACAAAGTTTTTCCTAAGGATGACTTCCCACTTCCAAACATTGACATGATAGTGGATTTGACAGCAGGGCATGAAATGTTATCCCTCATGGATGGTTTCTCAGGCTACAATCAAATTAAAATTGCTCCTAAAGATCAAATTAAGACAACATTCACTTTTCCTTGGGGAACCTTCTGTTGGAATGTCATGCCTTTTGGGTTGAAGAACACCGGAGCTACCTACCAACATGCAATGACCACTATCTTCCATGACATGATGCATAACTATTTGGAAGACTATTTAGATGATTTGTTGGGAAAATCCTACACTAGAGCAGGACATCTAGAGATCATGGATAAAATTTTCACAAGATTAGAACAATACAAGGTCTGATTGAATCCAAAGAAATGTGCATTTGGGGTAACCTCTGGAAAACTCCTTGGATACATTGTATCATCTAAAGGAATTGAAGTTGATCCTGTAAAAATAAAGGCTATACTTGAAATGCCTCTACCTAAGAATATAAGACAATTGAGATCATTACAAGTAAAACTTCAGTCTATCCATCGTTTCATAGCACAACTTGCAGATAAATGTCAACCCTTTCAGCATCTATTACACAAGAATGTTTCATTTAGATGGGATGACAAGTGTGAACAAGTTTTTTAGGAAATCAAAGAATATATGATGACACCACCAGTATTAGTACCTCCTATAGATGACAAACCTTTACTTCTATATATATCCACAACCACCACAACACTGTGGACACTTTTGGCACAACATGACTCTAAAGGAGAGGAATGTGCAATCTATTACATCAGTCGTACTCTAGCGGGATACAAGCTCAATTATAGCCCTATTGAAAGAGCATGCCTTGGTATATTTTTTGCATCACAGAAGTTGAGACATTACATGCTTACACACCAGACAAAGCTCATTGCAAAAGTTGGTCCTCTTAAGTACCTCTTGAACAAAGCAACACTCACAGGATGATTAGCTAAATGGGTGATGATTTTTAGCGAGTTTGATATTGAGTATATAGAAAGAAAAGCAATCAAAGGACAAGCTATCACAGATCAACTCGCCAATGCTCCTATGATAGATGATCATCCTCTTCTTATAGAGTTTCTTGATGAATCAATCTTCAACATGGAATCTACACATCTGTGGTCTTTATATTTTGATGGCTTCTTCACACAAGGTGGTTCTAGCATTGGAATTCTCTTTGTCACTCCACAAGGGGATTGTATACCCAAAGCTTATAAGATACAGTTTCCATGTACCAATAATATTACAGAATATGAGGCATTACTTTCTGGGCTTCGTATAGCTGTGCAATGGAAGATCCTTGAGTTGCGTGTTCTTGGTGACTCTCAGCTAGTGATCAGACAAGTTAATGATGACTATAAAAAAAAAGATGAAAAATTGATGCCTTACAAAAGAATGGTGGATGACTTCAAGGCCTATTTCACATAAATCTCTTTTGAGAAGATTCCTCAAGATAACAATAGAGCTGCTGATGCAATGGCAACAATTGGTTCACTTGTAGAAATGCTAAGTAATGCTGCTTATTGTGAGTTCCTAGTTGAACCTCTTTTGGAACCTGCTTACAATATACCACAATTTGAAATGATTTGTCTCATTATTGGTCCTAATTCCCAATGGTATGGGGATATTTATACCTATCTTTGAGATAACACCTTGCCATCAAACCTATCCAATAAATCATGTAAAACCTTTATCCGTCAATCCTCCTGCTATGTGATCATAGTCGATACCCTTTACCGCTGAGGTCTTGATGGTACTTTACTTAGATGTCTTGAGCACGATGAGGTCAAAACTGCTTTACAAGAAGTACATGAAGGTATATGTGGGGCACATTCTAGCGGTCCTACCTTAGCCAAGAAAATCTTGCGTATGGATTATTATTGGCCTACAGTGGAAAAGGATGCCTATCAGTTTGTTAAAAAATGCAAGCAATGTCAAAAACATGCAGACTTGATACATGCTCCTGCATAGGAATTGTAGTCTCTTGCTACACCATGTCCCTTTTATCAGTGGGGACTCGACCTTGTGGGAAAGATCCATCCACCTTCATCCAATGGTCATAAGTTCATCCTCGTTGCCACTGACTATTTCATGAAATGGATTGAAGTTGTTCGTCTCACTCATATCACTAGAAAACAAATAGCTACCTTCATACTAAACTACATAATATGTCATTATGGCATTCCTCTATCCATCATCATAGATAATGGTCATCCATTCAAAAATCAAGATGTCCATGAACTATGTGAGAAATTCCATTTACAACATCATTTTTCCACACCTTATTATCCTCAAGGTAATGACCAAGCTGAGGCTTCTAACAAAACCATTCTCAAAATTCTTAAAAAGACAGTCAATGAAGCTTGTCGAGATTGGCATATTCAATTGAATCCTGCACTGTGGGCTTATCGCACGAGTGTTCATACTCCCACAGGTGCTACCCCATATGCCCTTGTCTATGGATCTGAAGCCATCTTGCCCATCGAGGTCGAGTTTCCCTCTTTGTGCATCTCATTGCACAATCAAATCAGTGATGAAGAATACCGAGTTTCTCATTTGCAGGAATTGAAACTGTTGTATGAATGAAGACAAACTGCTTTCAATCATCTTAGAGCATACCAGCAACGAATGTGTCAAATTTATAATCAGAAAGTGAAATCGTGTACATTTGAGGTTAGGGATCTTGTTCTTCGCGAAAATCCTCGCACTCAACAAGAAAGAGAAAAGAAGGGTAAATTTGAGCCTAACTGGTTAGGTCCATACATTATTACTATTGTGTATGGATATGGGGCATACCAGTTATCTACTCCAGAAGGTGAAATGCCTAGTGATCCCATCAACAGTATGCACATTCGTAAGTTTTACACCTAAATGCTGCAGAGGGAAATCTTTTCAAAGTCCTGAAAAAATACAAAAAAAAGGAAAAAAGTCCTAAAAAAATACCAAAAAAAAGGGTCCTAAAAAAAAGGAAAAAGAAAAAAAAGAGAAATTCATTCATTCAATGGTGAAAACCACTTCGGTGGCACCTTGAGCAAGTACCATGATGAAAAGTGAGAAATTGGCGCCATTTGTAGAGGCTTTGCTCCTCTTTCCTTTGGAGCTCTACTTGATCTTTTCATTCCCTTTTCATTCATCCTCCACTTCATAATGACCTTTTCACACTCACCATGGCTTGTGAATTGTTTGGCATTCCCCTCGCTTGCTTGCTTCGCCACACATACTAGGTTGGTCCTATCCCTCACTAGAGCATCTCACAATCAGAGAAACTACCCTCTTTGTCTATATGCTCGTCTATTTCCATCATAACATGTCTTGAAATAATTCAAAAAAAAAAAATCATAAAATGTACTAAAATAATTCAAAAAAAATCATAAAATGTCCTGAAATAATTCAAAAAAATCATAAAATGTCTTGAAATAATTCAAAAAAATCATAAAATGTCCGAAAAAATTCAAAAAATCATAAAATGTCAAAATAATTCAAAAATCATAAAATGTCCTGAAATCCAAAAAAAAAAATCATAAAATGTCCTAAAATAATCCAAAAATCCAAAAAAAAATCATAAAATGTCTGGAAGAAAAAATCAAATATTTCAAAAATCCCAAAAAAAAAAAAAAAATTCAAAAAAAAACAGTAACACTTTCAGATCACTACACAGCTTTGAACTTCAACAAAATCAAAACATGCAAGTGTTGACAATCAAGCAAACATTATAACATCGAATAAACTATAACAAGAATCCAACCCATCTTACAAATCCAACCAACCGCATAAAACCATACCAAGAATTGGTTCTATATCAAAGTATGATCCATGTTTGTTTGTTTATCTTTGATTGTTTTATGATTTAATCTTTGGTGACATGCCTTTTAGCTTCTCCAGGATGTCTTTGAATAGAGCGGCAAGGATGGGGTATGTTCATTTGTTTGCTCTTTGTGGATTGTTTCTTAGTCACAGGATGACTCATTTTAGGACATGGTTTTCTAAAACCATCGAGGACCTATGAGTCTAATGTGGATGAGAGCATTCCTTGTCTGATAATGTCTTCCATGCAATAAGTATTCTGGTCATCTAAGGTTCTTATACCTAGATGCTTATACTTCATTACTAAATAAAAAGTGCAAACAATATTCAGGTTGTCTAGATGTTCATGTTATCTAGACGCTTATACTAATTTGTGACATAATAAGCTCAATGATGATAAAAGCACTTAAAAGGAACAAGAGGCTTCATCACCTTCATTTTCTTCTATCTTGCATTTCTTCCATCTACCATTTCTTGCATTCCATTTTCTTCATCTTTCTTGTTGCAGAGAAATCAATTGATTGCTTTATACAATTGATAGATGTCCCTTGAATCGATCCCTTGAATCGAATCTAAAATCAATCGACTTGCTTCTCAAAATCTCATGTCCCCTTCATCGGTCAATCAATCATTGAATTAGTTTGTCTTGCGTAAGCATCATCCTCAATCAACTTAATTAGCTCAATCAGCTTTATCAGCTCATCAACCTGGCTATACTGATCATTTCCATTAATTGTTCAGTTACGCCCATCAACTGTGCATTTTCATCAAAATGTACATCACTACTTTATCACTTGTGCAATATCAGGTATCTAATCACTTTCTAGACATCTATCGAGAGATTAATCTTCTTACAATCTGTTCGATCAATCTCTCGAGGGGGCATATCATTCTTATCATAATCCTTACCAAGATATCTTTGGGGCATATCAGTTGATCAATCTTTTTCTTTGAAACAACGCAACAAGCTGCATTGTCTCAAAGAGGGGCAAAATATAGACACTCAAATTTGTCCTCACAATCGTAACGATATTCATCTATTGATTAAATAGATATTACTATTTACTTAATCAATTCATTCAATACTTTCTTCTATTCATGCATTTCATCAAATCATTGAACCATCTCATGCTTGTTCAATATCTATTACATTAACGTTCATGTCCATTTGCGCTATCATTCATACCTGTTTGCATAATAAATCATAAATCATTTATAATCCATTTGCATAATAAGTCATAAACATCATTTCCATATTAAATCAATTATCATTATCATCCATAATTGTTTCATATTCATCTCCATTAATAAATCAATTATCATAGTCATTTATTATTATTTCATAATAAACTAATTATCATAACTTGCATATTAATCATATCATTTGTATAAATCGTTCATGAAATATTGCATTTTAGTAAAGCATCTTTAAAACATTTTATTCATATTTAATCATTTAGGTTCATTTTAATCTAATATCCCTTTATCACTTTCACTCTCATGCATAACATTTAACCCATCAATGTGGGATAATGGCATTTACTTCTCTCACATCTTTTATCCCACATTTTATCTTCAACCCCTCTCCATCCTCAAAGAACTCCTATTTAAAGTGGGATTTCCCTCTCATTTTCTCTCTCACAAATTTTGCTCACAAATTTACATACTCATATGATCTTTGCATCTTGCTTGCATTTCTCATTCACCATAGCCTCTTTATTGCATTTTGTGCTCATAAAAATCTGAGAGCAAATGCATAAACAAAGATCTTGGTGATAGGGAGACAATGGATATTGATTTCTTTTAAAAGCATTATTTTGTTTTTGTAGTTTAGATTTGTATTTCTAGTTTTGCTTTTAATTAGAATGGCTCTATTGATGTGGGCTGAAGTGGTGGTTCTTACTCCATAGAATCATGCATTTTTATGGCTCTATAGTGGCAAATGCATCATTTGAGACTCTAGTTGTGGATTACCTTGTTAGATGTGCCATAAAATATCACAACTATGGTTCCCTAAAACAAATGCGATTTCTGACAGAGAAAATGTGAGCTAATCTGGAAGATACGACTCTAGGCTAAATATATGCGACTTGATAGAACAATTGTGACTCTTTGGTTAACAGTTACGACTCTGTTGTGTTTTCAATGAATAGAGATATAAAACTGATGTTGTTTTCTATGATCAAGTTCTAGCAAACAAAGGAAATCATAAGAAAAAGTGTTTTTGGTTTGATTTTGGACTTGAAAAATGTTTAATTTGATAACAGACAAGCACATCCTAGGCTATGAAGGACAGTATTTACTGAGTTCTCACTTGGGTTTCTCCAACTACACTTATTCAAGGCAGATGATTAGTAGCTTGACCCCTCTGGCTCCCCTCCATGGCTCATTAATTTCATTCGGGGCAGCCAAGCTACAATACCCATGAACGTCCCATGGCATACCTTCATCTCTACACATGAACCGTAAGAATATGAGATGACTTCACAGGTCTGGCCTGCTACACCAGTAAATAGAAGGATTTTGGACACTACAAACAAAGGTGTTTAATTAGGGCATGATCCATTCGGTGAGAGTCCCCTTTCGAATCCATCTCGTTGGAACCATACGCATGATTCTTGGGCTTTCCCCAAGAATCCACTTTTATATACCATTTGGAAGTCCCTTGGGTTCAGGGTGCTACCGGTTTGAGTTGTCCTGAGGTGAGTACTTTTCCTGCTAGGACAGGCCCAAGTTCTAGAGTCAGTAATCATTTCTCTTACACCTAGGATCACACAGATGCGCAAGGGGATAGGATACTCTGATGTACCAAATCATGAGGGTAATTACACAATTATACTTTTGCACCAAACATAGTAGACACTTGTTAATTTTAATCCAAATGAAAGATTTGCTACACTACCAAACAATCTGTTTCAAAAATTTAACTATGGTCTTCGACATGTGTTCAGAAAAAATATTCATTAGTAGTTGTGATTTTGATCTTTGACTATCGATCTGCAAAAACTTCGTTAACTCCTCAAGACACACGCTAAAAATAGAAGATTAGCGAAAATAAAAACATGAAAGAAAGCTGTAAATTGAAAATCTAAACCTAAAAATTTACCAGTCAGATGCGTCATTTTCTTTGTTAGATGCATCGTGAGATTTTTACCATTTAGTTGCAGCACAGAAAATGACAGATGCGTCGTTTCGTCAATCAGATATGTCTCTGAATGTCAGTTGCATTGTTTTGTCAAACAGATGCGTTGAAATTTTTTAGATGCATCACTTTACTCATCAAATGCAGCTCAAGATGTCAATTGCATCATTTTGGCTTGCAAATACGTCATAGAATTCAAATGTGTCATTCTATCTTTCAAATGCATTACAACAATTCAAATGTGTGACTTTAGCTTGCAAATGCATCACTTTAGCTTGAAAATGAGTCAATCTAGCTTGCAAATGCATCACAAAAAGTCAAATGCGTCATTCTAGCTTGCAAATGCATCACTTTAGCTTGCAAATGCGTCACTTTAGCTCACAGCCATAAAAAAAAGCATGTTTTTCTTGTAAAAAATGCTCCCCTTAACCAATATATGTAGTATAATATATGAATCTTCATCTCTTGACCTTTCTAGATGCAACCATGCTATTTATTTGACCTCAAATGACTGCCAAAAGTGTGATTTGCAAGATTCTTGAAAAGTACCTACACCCTTCAAGACAAAAAAAGACCCAAAAAGTTTGAAACAAAGAATGTCAATCAAGAGGGTTAGTAGTTCACGTCGGGTTCACCAAATGTAGCTCAGAGTAAAACACATGAGAGAGTTAAGCAATTCAAATCTAATCTATTCAAACTATATTAACGAATCCTCAAAGTTTAGATAATTGAGCACAAAAGAAAGCTAATAACAACATGCATAAAAGAAACTATTTTACCAAACATGTGATCAGTTCCGTTGAATAACCTCCATTACTCTTCTCCATTTCCTCTGTGTAGTGTACTTTCCCTTAGATTTTCAAAGTTTGTGCAAGCATGGCCTAAGTGTTGTGATTAAGACAAAACATCGAAGATTTAAGATAATTGCTCCAAAATTCATACAATTTCGAGAGAGAGATTGGGAGGATGAATGACAAATCAATTTATAGAAAATTGATCATTCAAATGATAGGTTAGGATTGAAAGATGAACGGATAGTTGAGATTGAAAGATTAGACATGAATTCTGATAACTGTTAGTAGTGACATGAGTGATACAAATTAGAAATAGAAATAAAGATTAAATAAATGATTTAATCTTCGATTTTGGTATTCGAAAACAGAAGAATAGTCTTTGCATGACAAACATAAAGATGGATTAAAACAACTCTCCATTCAAATGCACACACAATATTTAATTAATTAAATAGAAATATTTAATTAATATGCATATACATGCACATGAGTTAAAACTAGATGACTGAATGATATGACAAAGAGATTACTTGAGAAAGCCACTCAAACATTAAATCTTGAGTTAACTGAGTGATTTAAATAGATGTTGAGTTGAGTCAAAGTGATTACTTAGATAATTTGCACAATTATCTTAAATATAGAGGAATGCGTTAAAATAGAATTGATGAATTAAATAATTCATTTAATTCAAGATTTGATATTTGAAGAATAATTAAATAAATAAGATTTATTTAATTAAGTGATGAAGGGATTTAAATGAATGATTAAATAAATAAAATGATTTATTTTATTATAGTTGAAATATGATAGAGGTAAATTAAATAAGAATTTATTTAACTTGACAAGAAGGATAAGGTTAATTAGTAACATAATTAAATAAAAAGCATTTATTTAATTAATCAGATGGAATAAAGAAAAGAATTAATTAAATAATAGGTTACAATTGTGTTGAGTTTTACCATTCTCATGCTCCGAACATGAAATTTTGTTAAGAAGTATCCAACTTCTTTGATACATTCTCTTTCTCAAGTTACCATATGAGAATAATCTTTTTGTTTCAATGTTCATGATAAAATGGCACAAGAGAATCATATAAACATTTTCAGTATCACCCTCCTAGGTTTCACAAAGCCTGAATTGTAGAAGTAAAGGTTTCAAAGTCCTTTACTTGTTCGTTGGCCAATTCTTACCATTGTTGATTATTGAGTTATGGAAAATTCATAGGAAATCAATAAGATCAAGTTTGGTTCTAAAAAAAAACCAATAGTTTGGTGACTCTATTGGGGACTATCCATAAACATATCTAGTTCTAGATCATAAGTATTAGATTCCATTACTTTGCAAATAAGGGTCAATTTTTTATCTGGCTTTGGCATTAGTGGGTCAATTCTTAGATATGTTGCTTATGGTTTGTTGTTTTCTCTTTGAACTTGAAAAATTCTATAAAAAATATACCATAATTTCATGAATATCTTCATAATTTCTCACTAAAAGTGAGCAAAAAGTGATTGGTGACTTTGAGATCTTTTCACTAGTGTGCATTATTTGAGAAAATCTAGAAATTTTAGAATGAAAAGTTGCTGAGAAAAGATGGAGTGGATCTGAGCTCACATGATGAAGCACCCTGATGGGAAGCTATAGAAAGAAATTTTCAAAAGGCTTTGGTACTATCTTGAGAGAGTAAAGGAATTTGTTAAATTTGAGCATCTAGTTTAGATATTGAGTGTTCCAGACCTGGAATGGGCTGTGTTGCAATGAATACTAAGGAATTCATGTGTGATTCTGCTCTTGGAAAATATCTAGAGTGAAATTAACCTTCGAAAGGAACTTCATGTTGTTGAAGTTCAATCCTCTATGAAGAGAGGTGGCGACTCTATGCAAAGAACTTGATGAAATTGCGAAGGTAGTTTCAAATCTACAAAGACTTCTAGCCAGAAAGATTATTTACAATAGTTTCAACATATCTAGGTATGTCACATGTTTTGGTTTTCAAGAAGCATAAATTTTTTATGAAAACCATATGTAAAAGTCTAGAAGAATTTATGTTCCTTATTGAGTGAAAACAAGCACTAAGAAAAAGAATGGTAGTGGTAATGTTACATACTTCTAAGATATAAGGTGAAGTCTATGCATTATGTTAAAGAAGTATGTTTATTCTTTCAATATGTCCATTAGATAGATCTTATATATGAATGTATTGCATTATGCACTTCATGGTCATGACTAAATCAAGGAATAAGGGAGTGAATGATCAAGCAAAGACTTGATGTTCGAAGTTTGTAAGGAGAATGCAGGAAAATGTATTATTCCCTTGGATATCCCTATTAGGTGTTAGACCCAAGCATGAAAAGTGTGCAGTGCCTATCATTCCATCAAAGGAATTTCTCTATTGGAAGATATAGACCATTGAATCTTAAGGGTATTAAGGGTTTCCCAAAACCTATTCCTAATGATATTAGGGAACGTCTACCAAATTTTAAGGGGAAAAGCTTTGAATTAGCATATAAGCATCTACAATTGTTTTCTTATTTGATGGGATATTATGAGATATACCATGAAGATGTTGTCATGAAATTATTTGCACAATCTATGAAGGAGGATGTCACGGATTGGTTTTCATATTTGCGATTTTTTTGTATTTCTTCATGGAATGGATTCATGGCAACATTCATTAAACAATTTGGTGAGAGGGTCAATCCATTTTCAGTAAAACAAAAAAATTAATGAACATCCAGAAAGAGGAAGATGAGTTAGTTCCAACTTTTAATCTCATATTTTCAAAGGTAGTAAAAAATATCCCTGTAAATATAAGGCCTGAAGATGTTGAGTTCTTGGTCATATATTTAGGTGCATTTGATGAAGAAATGAGCTATTTTCTAAAATATAAATAACCTAAAACATTACATCAAGCATATCAAATGGCCATGAATATTGTCAACAATTTGAAATATTCAATGATGAAATGACACATGGATGTGAGTGTTGATTATCCTAGCACAACTCATGTAAATGGAGTTCGTGACAAAAAAATTCATTGTCAAAATGATAATAATTATGTTTTCCAAAATCATCCACTATTATAGCCCACATATTTTAGTGCACTTCAAGATGAGCATCAAAAAATTTAGATGCCTTGTTAGTTCAAGAATGGTCTAACATGAAAAGGCACAAAGAAGAATCGCCTTATGAACTGTTTGCAAGTATTTTAGATTCCTTGTTGGAGTCCCCCAAGAATTTCAGAATTGAGACTTTGGCATGCATTGATTTGTTTTGTAAGATTCTTGTGCCAGGGCTGAGTACCTTACCAAAGGAGTCGATACCTCGGGTTTTTTATCAGATATTTCATTGGATAAGGACTAGTGAAGGAACCAAATGTGATGCCTTAAATTATTGATGACAATCTTCCTACCAAGGAAGATCAAAGAACAATGTGTACAAATGAAAAGGGTACATTATAATGTGAGCATCTATCTTATTGTATGTATGAGGGTGATGATTTTGTGCAACCCATAAGGATCATATACACAAATTTGTGTACCAGAGATGAGGATGAAGATACACTTATAGCTGTGGCTAATTTATCATCACAAATTAGTGGCAAAGATATTGAAGATGAAAGTTTAGGCTTTCACTCTGAAAACTTTGAGCATAGTTTATTCAATGAAGGATAGTCTTGTGATGAGGGTAATGATGTGAATGAGGTTTCTAATTACTTTTTTGAGGATTTTGAATCCTCTTGCGATGAGGAATGAAAAAATGTGAATATTCATAAAGTCATTTGCTTCCAAATGAATGAACAAATACTTTTTAATGAATATCTAGGATGCAATCTAGATATGTCTTCAATAAAGCATGCTAAATCTATGGATAATGATGATTTTGAAGATACAAATGTATGTGTTCAGTGTATTGATCCTAAGCATAGTGCCAAAAATGATAAAGATGCTACATTTGACATTGACTGTGATGCTAATGAATATGATCATGTCCTTCCTACTCCTAATTTGTTGTGTTGGGTAGAGATGGAAATGTTTACAATGTGTGAAGACTATACTAAAGTGTATAACATGGAGGAGTTTTCTGATTCAGATCAATGTATGAATTCTCTAGCTCATGAGATTATTGATAAGATGGAACACACTTTCCTCTTTACCAAAACAAGCATATTTTCATCCAATGAGTAATGTATTGAAGTGAAAGGAGATGAAGATACTTGTTCAATTTCTAGTGAACTACATTTAGATATAATTCTTTCACATTCATATTGGCCCACCTATCAACTGATGAGGCACTTATGTGCTTGGCGGCTGATCCTATTAATTCCAAGTTAATTGAGCCATCTTTTGAATTTTTTTGTATTGAGTTGAATGATGATCTAAAAGATGAATCAAAATATGTTACTGAACCTAAAATAAAAATATTTTTGTATGCATGGGATGTTAGTGGTAATGATCATTGTTTTATTTACCTTAATCTCAATGATAGTAGAGACAATATTGATCTTTACAAATCACTTTTCCAAAATAGTCGAGCTAGTGACAATGTAATTGATTTGTAGTGCTGGGATTTGGAGCTACAATCCAACTTCAAAGGGTCAGAGAAAATGTTTTTCGATGGAACTATTGAGGAAATAGTTTATGAAATTTTTAGGTTTGATGTGCAAACAAAATTTGATATAAACCCTTATGGTGTTAATGATCAAGTGGACTATGAATTTTTTCAATTTCTAGTCCAACTTGATGAGCATTTGGTGAAAAGTGATAGTGAACTGAACAAGGTTGAACATCACATTGACTATGGATTTCAATTGATATATGATTACATATTTTAGCGGGGCAATTACAAGTTTAGGTACATGGCAATTATTGTTAGTTTCAGTTACCATAATAGGATTAGTTGGTGGGAAATTCATGGAAATGTTTTCATCCTCAGTCTAGTGCAAAAAATAAAGAATAAAGTTTTTGACAAATGTAAAGGTTGGTTCTATGTTTTTGGGGGCCAAAGGCCACTAGTTGTAGTTGAAGTATGTAAAATTATAGATGCAGGTTGAGAATCCTATACACCAAAGAATACTTATGAGAAAATTTGAAGTGTGTGGTACATTGTACATTCATGTAATTATATATATATATATATATATATCTCGGTTTGCTTTGGTCTGGTTTTGGTTCTCTATGATTGGTCTTCTTCAACCCAAGATTCTTGGATCTCACTCTATTTTGGAGGAACAGATGTCCCCAACATGAGCCACTAATGGAACCCTTAAAAATTCTTTGTTTCTCATCTCAAAATTCTACAAAATTTGGTTAGTTTTCATGTCCTGGTGCTTAGGGTTTCATCCATTGTCATGCCTTAGAATTTGTATTGCTAAAAACCCTCTTTAAGAAACATTTTTAATTTTGTGTCCTTTACAAATTTTATAATTCATTGTTGACCTACTATGCTTTGTTCCTGATCATGATATAACAACCTGAGTCTCAAAGGTCTATTTGTTACCGGCCCCTTGTGGTTATGACATCCCATTACCCATTGATAAATATTTTCATGTGCCTAGGTCCTTGAAATTTATTCATTTTTATAAGGTTGATTGACCGACCATGTTTGGCCTTTAAATCCTTTGAATAAAATGGTTTTAAGTCCTTTGAGGGCTTTCCTTACATTGTCTTAGGCGGCCCCCTTTTCAAAACAACTTGTGAGCACTTTTGGAATGGATTCACTTATGTTCTTGTTCATCGCTCATCGTGGATTGTCATTTGACCACTACCCATGAATCAACAATGCAAAATGAATGGTTTCCCTTCGTATTGCTCATCATAGATTGAGGTTCAACCTTCATTTCCAAAGGAATAATGAGCAATATAGACTATATCCTCTATATCGCTAACTTCTCTCGCTATCGTTGATAGCTTGTGAGTTTTTACCTATGATTCAATGATGCACGACGAGGTCCTAGATTCAAATTTTCCATCACTAATATGAATTATTATTAAAGGTGATGTTTTATTAATCCTTGATCTTGTCTTATGGGAACGTGGCCAAATCCTGACTAGTCACTGGGGGCTCTCCACCGCTGATGTGTTGTGACCATTGCAAAGTAAATCTATGATGGAAGATAACATTGTTATTCCTTCTGCCCATCACACTTTCTATCACAATCATGGTTTCAAATGGAATATTCCCCTCATCACCCGATCTTAGCACATCACAGCTTCACTTGAGGGAGTGTAGATTAGAGTAGCAATACATGATGGCTATTAGGTGGGAGGTGACTAATGTGATTGAATGGCAATGTAGCAGTTTTCTGAGGTGTCATCATTGTTTTTAAAGCACAAGTTGTAAAAGCCAAGGGAGATGGTTGAGAAGCATCATTGATTGTGTTTTAAAACCAAAGAGATCAACGATCGAGATTCAAAGTTGGATGGCCTATTCTAAGCTTTCTTGCATGAGCCTTATTTTTAACATTAATGGCTACACACTCTAGTTACTATACTTAATGATGATTTTTAGTTGTTTTACTTCACAATTTGTAATTGTCGAGAGTTAAGGAATCAATTTAGAGCTAGAAAAGAAGTGTGTGAGTCTTACACAAGTAGTTGTAGAGGTGTTGAAGATAATTTTTCTAAAGTAAGTAGGTGTTTATACCTACTCTGTTTCAACTGTGCATAATTGGATCGTTTGGAAAATTTATGAAAACTCTATATGCTTTGTGTATTTTGGGTTGCAAAGTTTGGTTGTCTGCAATTTCCTTTTAAATTAGTGGGGATTTTTTATTTTCTGGGTAGTTCTATGTGCTACGAGTTTACTTCTAAGAGTATAGTCATGTGGTTCTTTCTTACAAATTAAGGGTTTGCAGACTCTAGTTGTGTTTCTCTGCAATTAAAAGTGTATGTCTTAGCCTTGTTCTTCTAAAAGAATGGGTGAATTTAAGCCTAGAAGGTCTTCCCAACCAGTAAGGAGGTCTAGGAGGATAAGTATGTTTGAACACTAGGGTGATGCACCTGAAACTAAGCATGGCACACCGAGAGATCTTGTAGGGCCAAAATACAAGAAGAGAGCTTGTGGTAGGTTCATTGAGGTTGATTCCATGAACACTTATAACTTGAGAAGTAGGGTTGTTCATAACCGGAGTAAGCGCGGTGTTATTTCTTTGAAGGAACAACTAGCAAGGAAGGAGGAAACTAAGTCAAGAAAATTGGCTAAGTACAACGGTAAGAAGAAGAAGAATAAGTACCACAAGGCTTATGATTTTTATATGGGGAACCCTGACACTACCATGGAAGATGGGGCTAGTAATTTAATTGATAAGGAAGATACTGACCTAGATTATTCCTGGTACCTTCTCACACTCATAGGTCAAGAGGATTTCGATGATGGAGAGATAGCTTGTCCAGTTTAAACAATATCATGAGGGGGACATGCATACTCCGATTCTGAAGATGATTAACTATTGCAAAGGTGGTGTCCTAGTTCGATGTTTTTGTTTTTGATGACCAAAATGGAGAGGTGTTGGACACCATTGTAATGATGAGGGTTGTCTTTTGGAAGGCGGGTATGTCTCCTTCAATGAATGAATAAGTTTTATTTTGGTGCTAATGAGGAGAAATTCTTTGGTTGACATGCACGAGTGGTTTTGAGTGTTGCTACAATGAAAAACTATGCCTTTCAGAAAGCTAGCTAATATTCTTGGATGAGCGAATGGGTTTTTGTCTTTTGTGCATTCCCTCCATATGAGGAAGCCAATGTAATTGCAAAGGGGATTATTTTTTGTAATGGTCCAATCACTTTGTGGCATGTGTTCTTTCTAGCCCGAGGCTTGATGCCCCTTAATTTTTTAAGAAATAATTTGTGGTTAGAAGGAGGGGGTTGTTTTGTAATTGATCATAGAGAGAACATTGTAAAGAATATACTGAACATTTTAGAGCTAATTCTTAGGTTTGAGTCTACTAATATGTATGTAATTTTTATAATAATACTAGAAATATAGTACAGAATGGTGCAAGTTCAATGCCCTTTTCTCTCCTTTGTACCCATTTCATAAGATATGAATAAAATAATCAAGGTTTATTTTATTTGTCTCTATTAATTTTTTGTGGATGTATGGTTTTATTCTTGCTTGTTAATTAAGATAATTAATTTAAATGCTTGAGTGAAGCTATAGGTTTATGTCAAATTAACTACTAGGATATTAATAAGAAGTGGTGGTTGAGAAATTATTATGTTGAAATATTGTAATGTAGTGTCTTGAAAGATTAATTAATGTCTTGTATGAAATTGTTATCATGTTATGTGAGTATTGGAATTGACTCCATTCCAAGGATGAGGCATTAGTCTAAGTAGAGTATTCATGTTACATTTAGTTGGTCAATTCAGCAACAAATCATTTATCAAATCAAATTCTATAAAATAGGTTACAATTGTGTTGAGTTTTACCATTCTGATGCTTCAAACATGAAATGTTGTTAAGAAGTAGCCAACTTCTTTGATACATTTTTTTGTCGAGTTTCTAGATGGGAATCATATTTCTATTTCAATGTTCATTGTAAAATGGCACAAGAGCATCATATAAACATTGTTAGGATCACCCTCTTGGGTTTCATAGAGCCTAAAGTGTAGAAGTAAAGGTTTAACAGTCCTTTACTTGTTCGTTGGCCAATCCTTACCATTGTTGATTATTGAGTTATGGAAAATTCATAGGAAATCAATAAGATCAAGTTTGTTTCTCAAAAAATAACCAACTGATTGGTGACTCTATTCGGTACTATCCATAAAAGTCTCTAGTTCTAGATCATAAGTATTAGAGTCCATTACTTTGCAAATACAAGTCAATTTTCTATTTGAATTTCACACTAGTGGGTTGATTCTCAGATTTGTTTCTTAGGGTTTGTTGTTTTCTCTTTGAACTTTCAAATTCTATAAAAAAATCTACCATAATTTCTCACTAAAAGTGAACTAAAAGTGAGTGGCGACTCTGAGATCTCTGTACTAGTGTGCATTATCTGAGAAAATCTATTAAATTTAGAATGAAAATTTGCTGAGAAAATATGGAGTGGATCTGAGCTCACATGATGAAGCACCTTGATGGGAAGCTAGAAATAAAATTTCAAAAGGCTCTAGTACTATTTTGAGAGAGTCAAGGAAATTATAGAATCTGAACACCTGGTTTAGATATTAAGTGTTCTAGACCTAGAAAGTGATGTGTTGTAATGAATACTAAAGAATTTATGTGTGATTATGCTATTGGAAAAGATCCAAAGTGAAATTAACCTTCAAAAGGAACTTCATGTTGTTGAAGTTCAATCCTCTATGAAGAGATGTGGTGACTCTATGTAAAGAACTTGATGAAATTGTGAAGGTAGATTCAGATCTACAAAGACTTCTAGTAAAAAAGATTATTTATAGCAGTTGCAACATATCTAGGTATGTCACATGTTTTGGTTTTCAAGAAGAATAAATTTGTTATGTAAAATTCTGGAAGAATTTTTGTTCCTTATTGACTGAAAAAAATCACTAAGAAAGGGAATGGTAGTGGTAATATTACATACTTCTAAGATATAAGATGAAGTCTATGTATTATGTTAAAGAAGTATGTTTATTCTTGAAATATGTCCATTAGATAGATCTTATACATGAATGTATTGCATTATGTATTTCAAGGTCATGACTAAATCAAGGAATAGGGTAGTGAATGATCAAGCGAAGACTTGATGTTTGAATTTTGTAAAGGGAATGTAGGAAAATGTATTATTCCCTTGTACATTCTTGTGGGGTGTTAGACCCAAGCGTGAAAAGTGTGCATCCCCTATCATTCCATCAAAGAAATTTCTCTATTGGAAGATATATGCCATTGAATCTTAAGGGTATTAAGGGTTTCCCAAACCCTATTCCAAATAATATTAGGGAAAATCTACCAAATTTCAAGGGGCAAAGCTTTGAATCAACATATAAGAATCTATAATTGTTTTCTGATTTGATGGGAGATTATGAGATAGACCATGAAGATGTTCTCATGAATTTTTTTGTGCAATCTCTGAAGGAGGATGCCAGGGATTTGTTTTCATGTTTACCAATGTGTTATATTTCTTCACATAATGGATTTATGGTAGTAGCCATTGAACAATTTGGTGAGAGGGTCAATCCATTTTCAATAAGACAAAAAATTATGAACATCCAAAAAGAGGAAGATGAGTTGCTTCCTGCTTTTAATCTTAGATTTTCATAGGTAGTAAAAAATATCCCTATAAATATAAGGCTTAAAGATGTTGTTTTCTTGGTCATATATTTAGGTTTATTTGATGAAGAAATAAGATATTTGCTAAGAGATAAATAACCTACAACATTACATCAAGCATATCAAATGGCCATGAATATTGAGAACAATTTGAAATATTCAATGATGAAAGGATACATGGTTGTGAGTGTTGATTACCCTAGAAAAAATCATGTAAATGGAGTTTGTGACGATAGAATTGATTGTAAAAATGATAATAATTATGTTTTCCAAAATCATCCACTATTACAACCCACAGATTTTCGTGAGCTTCAAGATGAGCATCCAAATTTTTTGAATAGTGCTAATCAAGTGCCTTTAGTTCAAGAATGGTCTAACATGAAAAGGCACAAAGAAGAACCACCTTATGAACCATTAGCAAGGTTTTTAGATTCCTTGTTGGAGTCCCCCAATAATTTTAGACCTGAGACTTTGACATGCATTGATCTATTGTGTAATATTCTTGTGCGAGGGCTAAGTATCTTGCCAAAGGAGTTGATGCCTTAGGGTTTTGATCATATATATCATTGGATAAGGACTAGTGAAGGAACCAAATGTGATGCCTCAAATTATTGATGGTAGTCTTCCTACCAAGGAAGTTTAGAGAACAGTATGTACAAATGAAAAGGGTACATTATAATGTGAGAATCCATCTTATTGTATGTATGAGGGTGATGATTGTGAGTAAACCATAAGCAACATATACAAAAATTTGTGTACCAGAGATGAGGGTAAAGAAACACTAATAGGTGTGGCTAATTTATCATCACAAATCAATGGTAAAGATATTGAAGATGAAATTAAATAGGCTTTCAATCTAAAAACTATGAGCATAGTTTATGAAATGAAGGATCCTCTTGTGATGAGGGTCATGATGTGAATGACGTTTCTAATTACTATTATGGGGATTGTGAATTCTCTTGCGATGATGACATAGAGTTTTTCTTGTCACATGAGGAATGAAAAGATGTGAATATTGATAAAGTCATTTGCTTCCAAATGAATGAACAAATAATTTTTAATGAATATCTAGGATGTAATTCAGATATGTCTTTAATAAAGCATTCTAAATTTGTGGATAATGATGATTTTGAAGATACAAATGTATGTGTTGAGTGTCCTAATCCTCAACATAGTGCTAGAAATGATAAAGATGCTAATAACATTGACTGCGATGCTAATGAATATGATCATGTCCTTGTTACTCCTAATTGTTTGTGTGAAGTAGAGTTGGAAATGCTTACAATGTGTGAGGACTATACTAAACTATATAACATGGAGGAGTTTTTGTATTCATATAAATGTATAAGTTCTCTAGCTCATGAGATTACTGATAAGATGGAATATGCTTGCCTCTTTACCAAAACATACATATTTTCATCAAATGAGTAATGTATTGATGTGAAAGGAGATGAAGACACTTGTTCAATTTCTATTGAACTACATTTAGATATAATTATTTCACATTTGGGTTGGACCACCTATCAATTGATGAGACACTTAAGTACTTGGTGGATTATCCAATTAATTCTAAGTTATTTGAGCCATCTTTTGAAACATTTTGTATTGAGTTGAATGATGATCTAAAAGATGAATCAAACTATGTTACTAAACCCGAAATAGAAATATTTTTTGATGCATGGGATGTTAGTGGTAATGATCTCTATTGTAATTACCCTAATCTCAATGATACCATAGACAATATGGATCTTGACAAATCACTTTTCCAAAATAGTCGAGTAGGTGATAGTGTAATTGATTTGTAGTGTTGGGATTTGGAGCTGCAATCCAGCTTCAAAGGGCGAGGGAAATTTTTTTGGATGGAACTATTGAGAAAAGTGTTTATGAAAGTTTTCAGTTTTATGTGCAAACTAAATTTGATGTAAACCCTTATGGTGTTAATGATCAAGTGGACTATGAATGTTTTCAATTTCTAGTCTAGTTTGATGAGTATTTGGTGAAAAGTGATAGTGAACTGAACAAGGTTGAACATCACATTGACTATGGATTTCAGTTGATATATGATTACATATTTCAGTGGGGCAATTACAAGTTCAAGCACATGGAAATTATGGTTAGTTGTAGTAAGCATAATAGGATTAGTTGGCAGGAAATTCATGGTAATGTTTTCATCCTCAGTCTAATGCAAAAAACAAAAAATAATGATTTTGACAAAGATAAAGGTTGGTTCTAAGTTTTTGGGGGCCTGGGGCCACCAATTGTTTTTGAAGCATGTAAAATTACAGATACAAGTTAAAAATACTATACACCAAAGAAGGATTATGAGAAAATTTGACGTGTGTGGCACATTGTACAGTCATGTAATTATATATATATATATTGGTTTGCTTTGGTCTAGTCTTCCTACTTTGTCCAAGAAAGTCCTGGTTTTTGTTCTCTGTGATGGGTCTTCTTCAACCCAATATTATTGGATCTCGCTCTATTTTTGAGGAACAAATGTCCCCAATAGGAGCCATTGATGGAACCCTTAAAAATGCTTTGTGTTTCATCTCAAAATTCTACAAAATCTGGTTAGTTTTCATGTCCTTGTGCTTAGGGTTTCATCCATTGTCATGCCTTGGGATTTTTATTGCTAAAAAAACTATTTAAGAAACATGTTTAATTTGGTGTACTATACAAATGTTATAATTCGTTGTTGACCTACTATGCTTTGTTCCCAATCATGATATAATGACCCAAGTCTCGAAGGTCTGTTTGTTACCGACCCCTTGTGGTTAGCACATCCTGTTACCCATTGATAAATTTTTTCATGTTCCTAGGTCCTTGAAATTTCCTTATTTTTATAAGGTTGATTGATTGACCTTGTTTGGCCTTTCCATCCTTTGAATAAAATGGTTTTAAGTCCTTTTAGGATTTTCCTTACATTGTCCTAGGTGGTCCCCTTTTCAAAACAACTTGTGAGCATGTGTGGAATGGATCCACTTATGTTCTTGTTCATCACCTAGTTCATCAGTCATTATGGATTTTCATTTGACCACTACCCATGAATCAACAATGCACAATGAACGGTTTCCCTTCGTGTTGCTCATCACAAATGAAGTTTCAACCTTCATTTCCAAAGTAACGATGATCAATATAGACTATATCCTCTATATCGCTAACTTTTATCACTATCACTGATAGCTTGTGATTTTTTACCTATGAATGAGTGATGCACGATGAGGTTCTAGGTTCAAGTGTTCCATCACTAATATGAATTATTATTAAAGGTGATTTTTTATTAACCCTTGATCTTCTCTTATGGGCATGTGCCCAAATACTAACCAGTCACTGGGGATTCTCCACCACTGATTTTTTGTGACTATTGTGAAGTAAATCTCTGATGGATGTTAACATTGTTATTCCTTGGACCCATCACATTTTCTATGGGAATCACATTTTTAAATGGAGTTCCAAAACATGCATTATCCATGGGAACTGGAATGTCAAATGGAATATTCCCCTCATCACTAGATCTTAGCACATTGCAACTTCACTTGAGGGAGCACAAATTAGATTAGCAATACATGATGGCTATCAGACAGGAGGTGGCTAATGTGATTGAATGGCAACGTGGTAGTTTTTTGAGGTGTCATTACTATTTTTAAAGAACAATTTGTAAAAGAGAGGGGTGATGGTTGAGAAGCATCATTGATTATGTTTTAAAACCAAAGAGATCAACGACCAATATTTAAAATTGAATGGCTTGTTGTCAGCTTGCTTGCACGAGCCTTCTTTTGAACAATAATGGTCACACACTCTAGTTACTCTACTTAATGAGGATTTTTAGTTGTGTTACTTCATAATTTGTAATTGTTGAGAGCTAAGGAATCAATTTAGAGCTAGAAAAGAAGTGTGTGAGTCTTAGGCAAGCAGTTGTAGAGGTGTTGAAGATAGTTTTTCTTGAGTAAGTAGGTGTTTATACCTGATCTGTTTCAACTGTGCATAATTGGATGGTTTGGGAAATTTATGAAAACTCTGTATGCTTTGTGTATTTTGGGTTGCAAAGTTTGGTTCTGTGTAATTTCCTTTTGAATTGGTGGGGATTTTGTGTTGTCTGGGTAGTTCTATGTGTTGCGATTTTACTTCTAAGAGTATAGGAATGTGGCTCTTTCTTACAAATTGAGGGTTTTCAGACTCTAGTGGCATTTATATGTGATTAAAAGTTTATAAGTCTTAGCCTTGTTCTTTTGTAAGAATGGGTGAATTTAAGCCTAGCGAGTCTTCCCAACTAGTAAGGAGGTCTAGGAGGATAATTTTGTTTGAACTATAGGGTGATGCACCTAAGACTAAGCATGGTACACTAGGAGCTCTTGTAGGGGAAAAAGACAAGAAGAGAGCTTGTGGTAGGTCCATTGAGGGTGATTCCATGAACACTTACAACCTAAGGAGTATGGTTGTTCATAATCAGAGTAAGCCTGGTGTTATTTATTTGAAGGAACAACTAGATAAGGAGGAAACTAAGGAAAATTGGCTAAGTAAAAGGGTAAGAAGAAGAGGAATGCGTACCACAAGGCTTGTGATTTCTATATGGGGAAGCCTGCCACTACCATGCAAGATGGGGCTTGTACTTTGAGTGATAAGGCAGATATTGACCTGGATTATTCTGGGTACCTTCTCACACTCATAGGTCAAGAGGATTCTGATGATAGAGAGACCGCTTCTCCAATTTCAGCAATATCATGAGGGGGACATGCATACTCCAATTCTGAAGATGATTAACTATTGTGGAGGTAGTTTCCTAGTTCCGTGTTTTTCTTTTTTATGGCCAAAATTAAGGAGAGGTGTTGGATACCACTGCAATGATGAGGGTTTCCTTTTGGAAGGCAGGTATGTCTCCTTCAATGAATGAATAAGTGTTTTTTTAGGTACTGACAAGGAGAACTTCTTTGGTTGACATGCATGAGTGGTTTTCAGTGTTGCTACAATGACAAATTATTCCTTTCAGAAGGCTAGCTAATATTCTTCGACGAGCAAATAGGTTTTTGTCTTTTGTTCTTTCCCTCCATATGAGAAAGCAAATGTAATTGGAAAGGAGATTTTTTTTATAATGGTCCAATCAATTTGTAACATGTGTTCTTTCTAGACCGAGGCTTGATGGCCCTTTGTTTCTATAAGAAATAACTTGCAACTAGAAGGAGGGGGTTGTTTTGTAATTGATCATAGAGAAAACATTACAAAGAATAAATTGAACATTTTAGAGCTAAGTCTTAGGTTTGAGTCTGCTAATATGTATGTAATTTTTATAACAATACTGGAAATATAGTAAAGAATGGAGACATTTCAACACCATTTTCTCTCCTTTGTACTCATTTTAGAAGCTATGAATAAAATAATGAAGGGTTATCTTATTTGTATCCATTAATTTTTGGTGGATGTATGGTTTTATTCTTGCTTGTTAATTAAAATAATTAATGTAAATGTTTGAGTGAAGCTATAGGTTTATGTCAAATTAAGTGTTAGGATATTGATAAGAAGTGGTGGTTGAGATTATTATGTTGAAATACTGTAATGCAATGTATTCAAAGCTTAATTAATGTCATGTATGAAATTGCTATTAGGTTATGTGAGTATTGGGATTGACTTTGTTCAAAGGATGAGGAATTGATCTAAGTAGAGTATTCATGTTACATTTAGTTGGTCAATTCAGCAACAAATCATTTATTAAATCAAATTATATAAAATAGGTTACAATTGTGTTGATTTTTACCATTCTCATGATCCAAATGCAAAATGTTGTTAATATGTAGCCAACTTCTTCAAATGATACATTGTATTTGTCGAGTTACCATATGAGAATCATATTTTTTTTTCAATGTTCATGATAAAATGGCACAAGAGTATCATATAAACATTTTTAGGATCAACCTCCTGGGTTTAATAGAGCCCAAAGTATAGAAGTAAAGGTTTAGCAATCCTTTAATTATTCATTGGCCAATCCTTACCATTTTTTATTATTGAGTTATGAAAAATTCATAGGGAATCAAAAAGAGGATTCACAATCCTTAGAAAAGTAATCAGAAACCTCATTCGTATCATGACCCTCATCACAAGAGGATCCTAGATCTAAGTGAGGATCCATTCACCTTATGGCGAATGGGTTCTTGGTAACTTACCTAGGACACACATCTTCAAAAGTTAAGTGTTGTTTAATGGCATTTATGAATGTCAGGTTTTATCCCTCAAAATTTGCATTTAATTAGGCTTGGATTTGAATCAAAGGGGCCAATTAAGGAAAATTAACCTCAATCAATTAATAAAGCTCTAGATTAATGTGAAAGTGTAAACGTACACCTTACAAAACCATAAATAAGGCACAATTAAGTCCATTGAATTTAAAAGGGCTCTAAACTTAATATGAATATGAAAAAAATATTACAACACTAAGTTAAGGCAACATTAGGGTCATTTAATTATTAATTATCTCCAAATTAAGTGTGAAAAAGGGATACTTTTTCCTACACTACATTTTTCCCCCACTTTAGTGAGAGGATGAGCCCATGTCAAACTTACACCAAATTAGACATTCAGGACAATTATGTATGTATCAATGAAAAAGATACACAATCATAATACATAAAAGACTAGGAAGATCAAGCCTAGACTATCCAACACAATGTGGAACACATCTAAGCTTAGTGAGAAATTCATGCCAATTCTATAGGCTCTCACCATAAATGAGAAATGCATTCCTTTGTGTTGGATTTCATTATACTAATGATACCAAAGATATCCATCTGATAACTTAAATAAAGCACCAGAAGACAAGGCTCCACAGGCAAGCAAGATGTGTTATTCTAGCTAGCCTTGAAATTAGGGTTCGAGCTTCACAAGGTTAGCAATTTGTGTTATGCCATGTTGGAAAATGTGCCTCAATCTTTCTGGCATGTAAACTCCTAAAAGAGAAAAGTGGGTGAGACCCTCTGGAAGTCTTACTAACTAGAAACTATATTCTAATCATTTGAAGTGCTCAGGTCACCGAGACTTTGATTTTGTCTTGTTGACGGTTTAGTTCCTAGTGGTTATTGGGGAGACTCATGGTGACATAAGTCATCAGGGAGAGGCATGAATTTTTGAAATGACTCATTCCGACAAGGTATGTCTTGCCAATTTTTTTCACATAGGCAATGGATGACATCAGGAAGACTTGGCTGACAAGTTTGCATTCGGTAAGAACTCTTTCCAATGGATGTGGTCTCGCTGATAGGCTAGTGCATTTGACATGACCTTTTAGCGATAGCGTTTATCTCGTCGACAAAATTGTTTGTGAATTGCCGATGGATCTCCACGCGATGAACTTCGGTGTAACTTCTTGCCGATGGTGTTGCTCTTGCTGATAGAGTGGTCAGAGTAATATGAACTATCAGGTATGTCTTCAGTATGATCTCCTACCGATGACTATTGGTCTTGCTGACATATAGGTGTTTTCGGTGAGAACTCTTGCTGATGGTTATCATCTTGTCGATGGGTATGAACATCGGTATAACATAAGGTTCTCTAAGAATCTTGGTGATAGTGAAACTCTTGTCGATAGATCTGCACAAGATAGATTTGTGTTCAGTATGGCGTCTCGCCGATAGCGATGGTCTGGCCAATGGCTCTACAGTGGATATCAATGTGATTTCTTAGCGATAGAGTGAGTCTGGGTGATAGGTTTGAACTAGATATGACTCTTGCCAATGGTGATGACTATGGCCAATAAAGATAGTCAAGCATTATGGCATCGGGGAGACATGGCCTAGTGTCTCATTGACATGCGATACTATTTGAACACCTTGGCCGAATTTTTATCCTATGTGGTTTGTTTTTGACCAATTAGAGAAGCAAAATGTGAACCGCTAGCAGTTGGACTATTGTGACCATTCTTGTGAGGAAGATCAACAGACCTTGAACGACATGGATATACTCTAAAACTGAAGATGGTGAAAAGTTTGATGTGTGATCAGTGTGTACAAATTCAATTCAAAGAGCATTGTAACTAGGATGTTATGTACAAGGTTCATCAAGGAAATGTTGCTGTTGTAAATTGGCATGAGAAAGTTAATTCTAAACTCTATATACATAATTTTTTCTTTACTGTAATATAAAGAGGCTTTTCTTGGTGTGGTGGGTTTTTCTACCATAAGGGTTTTCCCACATAAATTTGGTGTCCAAATTGTGTATATTCATTTCTTTGTTTCTATTAATCCTTTCAAGTGTATCTTAATAAACTGTAATTGTAAAATTTAATGTCATCTGCATTCTTCCCTGAGGTTTTGACGTTAGGAGAGTTTGTTCCACACTTGAGCTTTCCTTACAAGTGGTGTCAGAGCCTAGTTAGTTGTGTTATCCTTGTGGGTATGTTGGGTTTTTTGAGTCAATTATGTTCAGTGGGAGTCTTGTAGAAGTTTGGTAATTTAAATTACAGATTAACATGGCAAGCACGTCAGGAAATATTGAAATTGAGAAATTCAATGGCAGTAATTTTGAGTTGTGGAAACTTAAAATGGAAGATCTATTGGTTGATCGTGATCTTTGGCTTACTGTGTCTAGAATTAAGCCTACAGGCATGAAGCAAGAGGATTGGGACCTTACAGATCAAAAATCAAAGGGATTGATAAGGCTCTATTTAGCAGACTTTGTTCTTCTGAATGTTCATGAAGAAAATACTAGATCTTCTTTATGGAAGAGACTGGGAGCTATTTATCAGGGCAAGTCCTTGGTGAATAAGTTGTTCTTGAGGAAGAATTTGTACTCTTTGAAAATGTAGGAAGGAGCATCTATTGCTGATCACTTGAATGCTTTCAACATGTTGATTGCTCAGTTGGAATCTGTGGGTGTGAAGATTGATGAAGAATATTGCTATATGCTATTATTATGTTCGTTGCCAGATTCTTGGGATCACTTGGTGATGGCTATTGGGAGTACGACATCCACTTTTAATATGGAAGATGTTGTTGCTTCTTTGTTATCAGAATAAATGAGAAGATAATCTTCTGAGATGGCGAAGGAGGCTCTTGCTATTAGAGGAAAATCAAAAGAAAAAGGAAAGAAGAAGGACAAGAAGTCCAAATCCAAATCAGAGGGGAGATCAAAGTCTCCTAGAAATAAGTCCAAGGTGAAGTGCTAGAATTTTGGGCAACCTGGTCATGTCTGAAAGGATTCTAAAGAGGAGAAAAATAAGAAGAAGTATTATTCTGACAATGATTCTTCTCAGAGTGATGCAGACACTTTCATTGTAGCCTTGGCAACTCAGGCATCAGATGATGTCTAGAGCATCTTTCCACATGACATCTCATAGAGAATGGTTCACTAAGTATGAAAAATATGATGGTGGAAGGGTGTATTTGGCAAGCGATTCATCTTTAGAAATAGTTGGTCATGGAAGAGTCAGAATTCAATTCCTTGATGGAAGAGTGAAGGGAATCAATGATGTAATGCACATACTAGGTCTAGCTCAAAATTTACTCTCTTTTAGTAAGTTGAATGACATTGGAGTGCAAGTCACATTCTCTAGAAATGGCTACAAGATGACTAGAGGCTCAATGGTGCTAGCTAGGGGTGCTCATATTGGTACCTTGTATAAGCTGGATGCACATGCTATGCAATGCAATAGTGTCTTTGTAAAGTCAGAAAGCTACTCATGGAGAAAAAGAGGAATTTAAAGTTCCTGATAGTGAAAAATATTTGGAAGTTAAACTTCCAGTAGAAAAGACTATGCTTTGGCATCATAGGCTAGGCCACATTGGTGAAAAAGGTTTAAAAAACTCAAATAATAAAAACTTGGTTGAAGGGCTTGATGATTGTAACCTCAAATTCAAGTTTTGTGAACATTGTATATATGGTAAACAACACCGTGTTTCATTTTACTCCAGTCCTCACAAATCTTTTGATTTACTTGATTACATACATTCTGATGTTTTTGGTCTAGTAAATGTTCCTTCTTTTTCTAAATCAAGATATTATGTATCGTTCATTGATGATTATTCAAGAAAGGCATTTGTTTATTTTTTGAAAAGTAAAGCAAAAGTGTTTAGTCATTTTAAGGAATTTAAAAACCTTGTGGAAAATAAAACTAGAAGAAAAATAAAATGTTTAAGGACTGAAAATGGTGGTGAGTTTTGTTATGATGAGTTTGAGAGGTATTGTAAAGATCATGGGATTAAAATACATAAAACTACACCCTACACTTCGCAGCAAAATGGAGTTGCGGAAAGGTTCAACAGGACAGTGATGGAAAGAGCATGAAGTATGCTGAGCAGTGCTGGCTTGGAGGAGAAGTTGTGGGCTGAGGCAGTTGCAATAGTGTGTTACTTAATAAACTGTTCTAATTTTTCTCTTGTTGAGAAAACACCTTTGGAAGCATGGTTTGGAAAGAAGCCCTCTCTGAGACATATTCATGTCTTTGGCTGTGAGGCATATGCATATGTGTCGAATGAAAAAAGATCTAAATTGGAAAACAATGTTGCTAAATGTATTTTTATTGGTTATAGTGCTGGCATAAAAAGATACAAGCTTTGGAATCCTGATACACAAAAGGTTCTATACAACAGAAGTGTTATTTTTCATGAGTTGAAGACTTCTACTTTGGATTTGCAGTTAGAGACAAAATTAGAAGATAAAAAGGATGTAGTTGAAATTCCTTGGAGAAAAGATAAAGAGGAAATGAAAATTCAAAACCTACCTAAAACTAAGGAGAGGTCAAGTAGTTTTGAGAGTTTTGAAGAAGAAGATCAACCTCAGCCTCAGCCTGTGAGGAGGTCAACATGTGAAAGAAAGCAACCTAATAGGTATGAGTTTTCTTTGATAGATTCTACTTGTGCCTATGCTTTAATTTCTAGCACTAATGATCCTAGGACTATGGAAGAGGCATTTAGAATGTCTGATTCAAACTCTTGGTTGGAATCCATGAATGAAGAAATGGCATCATTAGAAAAGAATGATACTTGGAGTTTGGTGCCCTTGCTTGAAGGAAAAAAAGTTGTTGGCTACAAATGGGTATTTAAAAGGAAAATAGGTCTGGATGGCAGTGTGGAAAAGTATAAGGCAAGGTTGGTTGTGAAGGGATATTCCTAAGTAGAGGGAATTGATTATGGAGAAATTTTTTCTCTTGTAGCTAAGTTGACGTCTATCAGATTTATTTTGTCACTTGCAACAGTGTATGACTTAGAGATTGAACAAATGGATGTGAAGACAACATTTCTTCATGGTGACTTTGAAGAAGAAATTTATATGTCCTAGCTAGAGCACTTTGTGGAAAAAGGTAAAGAAAATTTGGTTTGCAAGCTGAAAAAATCTCTGTATGGATTAAAACAATCTCCTAGAATGTGGTACCAGAAGTTTGACACTTTTTGTTTTGTCATTGGGATTTGTAAGATTGAAATATGATCATTGTGTGTACTATAAAGCTGAAAATGATCACGTTCTTATTATTTCTCTCCATGTTGATGATATGTTGTTCATAGGAAATAGTAAGTTAATGAGTTTTGATCTAAAATCTCAGTTGTCTGTAAAGTTTGAAATGAAAGATCTTGGTGCAGCCAAGTATATTCTGGGAATGGAAATAACCAGGGAAAAGAAGAGTAGAAAAATTTGGCTCAGTCAGAGTAAGTATATTAATACTGTTCTAGAGAAATTTTGTATTACTGATTGCAAGCAGCTAGTTGTTCTAGTCTTGCAGGGAACAAAACTATCTATTGAAGACTGCCCAAAATCTCCTACTGAGATAGAGGACATGACCAAAGTGCCTTATGCTAGTGCAGTTGGTAGTTTAATGTATGCAATGGTATTTACAAGGACAAGCATTGCCCAAGCAGTGGGAGTACTTAGTCATTTTATGGAAAATCTTGGAAGGACACATTGGGACGTTGTGAAAAGAGTGTTTAGATATTTGAAGGGCACTTAAGAATATGATTTTTATTACCATGGAAATTTTGTTGAATCACAGAGAACTCTCAACATTCGAGGCTATGTGGATTTTGATTGGGCAGGGGACATTGGCAGCAGAAGATCCACTAGTGGATATATTTTCATGATGAATGGTGGTGAAGTTAGTTGGATGAGTAAGCAGTAGGTTGTAGTCGCTTTGTCCACTACAAAGGAAGAATGCATGGAAGCAACACACACCTATAAAGAATCAATCTGGTTAAAAAATTTGTGTTCTAAAATTGGGTTTGATGCAGGGAAACTTACAATTTACTGTGATAGTTAGAGTGCTATTTGTTTGGCAAAAAATCCTACTTTCCATGCCAAGATGAAACATATTGATGTGTAGTGTCATTTTGTATGAGATATTGTAGAGGATGGAAAGGTTTCTTTGTGGATACTTTGGAAAATGTTGCAGATGCATTGACGAAACCAGTGAGCACAGACAAATTCAGGTGGTGTGCTAGTTCGATTGGCCTTAGCACCCATGAATTTCAATAATTTTTTTGTGCTATGGAGGTGTCAGTAAGATCTTTGTCAAGTGGGAGATTGTTGGAAAATGTGCCTCAATCTTACTGGCATGTAAACTCCTGAAAGAGAAAAGTTGATGAGACCCTCTAAAATTTTTACCAACTGGCAGTTGTATTCTAATAATTTGAAGTGTTTGGGTCATCGAGACTTTGATTCTGTCTTGCCGACAGTTTGGTTCCTAGTGGTTATCGGGGAGACTCATGGCGACAAAAGTCATCGGGGATAGGAATGAACTTTTGAAATGACTCATTCTGACAGGGTATGTCTCGCTGAGGTTTTTCACATAGGTAATAGATGATATTAGGAAGACTCTTGGCTAATAGGTTTGCAATCATTAAGAACTCTTTCTGATGGATGTGGTCTCGCCGATAGGCTAGTGCATTCGATATGACCTCTTAGCAATAGCGTTTCTCTTGCTAACATAATTGTTTATGAACTGCTAATTGATCTCCACAAGATGAAATTCACTGTAACCTCTTGCTGATGGTGTTACTCTTGCTGATAGACTGGTCAGAGTAATATGAATGTTTGGGTATGTCTTCGGTATGATCTCCTACTGAGGACTATTGGTCTTGCCGATAGACATGTGCTTTCAGTGAGAACTCTTACCGATGGTTATCGTCTTGCCGATGAGTATGAACATCGGTATAACATAAGGTTTTCTAAGACTCTTGGTTAGCAAAATTCTTTCCAATAGATCTGCACAATATGGATTTCTTTTCAGTATGGCATCTCGTCGATAGAAATGGTCTAGCCAATAGCTTTGTGATGGATATCAATGTGATGTCTTAGTGATAGAGTGAGTTTGGGTGACAGGTTTTAACTTGATATGACTCTTGCCGATGGTGGTGACTCTAGCCGATAAAGACAATCAGACATTATGGCATTGGGGAGACACAACCTAGTGTCTCACCGACATGTGATACTGTTTGAATGCCTTGACCGAATGTCTATCCTACATGGTTATTTTTCAACCAATAAAAGAAGCGAAATGTGAACCACTAGCAGTTGGACTGTTATGAACATTCCTGTGAGGAAGATAAACAGACCATGAATGACATGGATATACTCTAAAATTGAAGATGGTGAATAGTTCGATGTGTGATCAGTGTGTATGAATTCAATTCAGAGAGCATTGTAACTGGGATGTTCTCTACAAGGTTGATCAAGAAAATGTTGTTGCTGTAAATTGACATCAAAAAGTTAAGTCTGAACTCTGTATGTAATTTTTTCTTTACTGTAATACAAAGAGGCTTTTCCTGGTGTGGTGGGTTTTTCTCCCATAAGGCTTTTCCCACATAAATCTAGTGTCCAAATTGTGTATGTTCATTTCTGTATTTCTATTAATCCTTTCAAGTGTATCTTAATGAACTGTAATTGTAAAATTTAAAGTCATATCTACATTCTTCCCTGAGGTTTTTATGTTAGGAGATTTTTTTCCACACCTGAGCTTTCCTTACATGCCAAACACTTAAGAACATTATATAGATAGGTTTTTTTTCAAAGGGATCTTGGCTAGTTCGTGTATGGTCTTCTTCTTAGGGAACATCATGGCTATTGTCTCTAAGAGAGGACAAATCAAGACTAAAAGATTCACAACTTAAGGAATGCAGTGCATCTCATCACCACTAAGAGGAAAGTGGTACACTAAGAAATATCACACTCTTGGAGGACATCAAACCAAATGACACCACCAAGAAAAGGAAGCATCACAAGAAAAGGGAAAATCACACTATGAAACATGATAAATGTTGAAATATATTATCAATGTGTGCCCCCACTTTTAAGTGAATTCTAACACCATTTTTGTGAGAAATTTCTTTAAAGTAGCAAATTTTCAATCCTAAGACATGAGTGCTTCCTTAGAAATACCTATGCCAATTCATATGTTTCTAAAATAAAGCTAAGCCATGAAAAAGGAGGGAGTGGTTTCCCCCATAAACACATAAGGGATCTATGGATTCAAGGTCAGTATGTCTTTGCTACAATGTTATTATAGAGCTCAAAAATATCATCATTCCCCAAAATACTCGTAGAATTGGAAGAATGACACATAAAGAGAGTTAAAATAAAGATAAACTTTTGGGTAAATATGGAAGAGACCTAAATGTCTTGATGCCTTGCATCATCCCCAAAAGGAAAACACAAGAAAAAGAAAATGTAAAATGTTTAAGACATATAGAAGAATGTAGATACAAATAGAAGAATACACAAAGGAGAGAGAGATACATCAAATGGAATAGTACGGGGGATCGCATTATGACACATGCAATCACATAAAGAAAAATGAAAATGAAAAACAATGCTAGAGACTAGTAATGCACATGTGATTCAACCTATAGCAAGTCATCTACATCCCAATATTGATCGATATATATGGAAGGCATACAACTAGCCAAAGGGACAACACCAAGTACCAAAGTTAGGACAAGGCTATCTAATCCCTTGCCCCCACTAAGTGCAAGACAAGGATGAGCTGAGATGGGTGATGAGAATGAGCTCCTTGTGATAAAGAGAATGATTTTGAATGAATGTGAAACATGTAATAGTGAGGATGCTATGACCCTACAACTATTACATGGCAAGGAGCAAAGGCTGTGCTTTAAGGGATTATTTTTTTGATACCAAACTTCTTAAATGTTCTTTTTAAAGCATGAAACTCATCAGTACTATTCCCAAGAGTTATATGATATCAATAGTAAGAGTTGTTTGTGTTCTTAGGATTTAGATTTGGATTTTCTCTAATGGGTGGTAATGTTATGAGTCCTTGATTTATAAATGTGTGTAAAATTATTTCATTTTCAGACATGGGACATGAAAATTTGAGTTTATTGAGTTTGTAAGGCTCCTGTTGCTTTCTTGATTCACTAATTTGTTGAGGTAGATATTGAGGAGGATGACCTAAGGTGGTCCTATCATCCTTATGAGGTATTGGTTGTTTGTTAGGAAGGAGGACACTTATGTTGGGAGGAGGATATTCATATCCTAATCCTTTGGTATCTTTAATAGGAAGTTGCTCTAAAAGTTTGTGAATTTCATGCTCATTAGTCATGTCACATCCTTGTTTAGCTAAAATCTTAAATCCATGATCCTAAGTTTCTTCTAGATTGATGGGAATGTTGGTAACTTTGTTAACATAAGATTGATAGGTATGCACTTAATTAGAGGAGCTAGGTTCACTCATTTTTAGAAGTTTAGGCTTCGTTCGTGACTCAATTTTAGGATGTAAAATACAAAACATTTCAAGTTGTGTTTGTTATTTCATGGAAGGATAAAAGGATACATTATTCTCAAGATTTCTAAGTAAATCATTTATGAACTCATGCATTCTAGCATCATCTTCTCCAATGATGTCAACTTCATGATGTTTCTCATTAGGATTTGGTTGAGCATGGTTAGGGCCAATTACATTCAGATCATTGCCAAAAACACAACTTCAAACATCAACCAAGGAGAAAAATGACTCCCACACATTGCTAAAACACTTTTCCATTTCTTAGATTTTCAAACTTAAATAGGGTAATTTTTTTATTATACTATGCAAAAATCTAAAAATACAATCTTGTAAATGCAATTTTGGAATAAAAAAATACACTAATTTTATCAAATTAAGCTAGATATGATTAAATTATTGAAAAAAAAATTCTTCAAAGAGAAACAAAAATCTAAAAATAGCAAACAGGAATGCAAAGATGAATTTTTTTATGCCCAAAAAATCAGAATGTGGCCCTAATTAGGGACTCATTCTCCCTAGGGTGAAAGGGTCCTAGGTGAGGGTTTTGAAATAAAATTTTTCATATTTTTGAGTGATTTTCAATAGTTTCTAGATTCTAGTTTGTTACAACAAGTTTCAGTTTCAAATTTTTTGTGAATTCAACGTGGAATGAAAGTGCAAAATTTGATTGAATGACAACCTATAACACCAAATTTGATATGCAATTTTATTTCAATTTTAAAATGTAAATGAATGTTATGTAAATGATATGCAAGGTGACTGATTTTTTAGAATTTTTCATATTTAAAGAATGCAAAATATGCAATCCTTAAATACTTAAATGAAATGCAAAGACAAGACACCCTAAATGATAGCTAATTCAATTCAAAGATATTCAAATGGATGCATGATCTAAATCTAGGATGAAAGAGGACTCTAAAATCAAAAAATACAATGATCAAACTTATGTTCACCAAAATCAAACAGAAAAATAGGTGTGTGTGTGGTGGGTACACAAGACCTATTTTTTTTATTTCATTCAAAATGTAGGGTACAAAATGCAAATAAAGAAAAGTAATTAAATACAACTAAAACATTAATCAAAAGGTAGATATAGAAAGGGGGAAAAAATGTGTACCTTTCACTAAAATTCACCTTTTGAAGCTCATTGAGGACTCATTTTCCCTATGGAGAACGGATCCTAGCAAGGGTTTCTATAAAATTCTTTCTAGGTTCTCTTCTGATAGGTTTTCACTCCCAAATTCCAGGTGTTCACTATTGGAAAACCAAAAAATAAATTCTATAGAGGAGTTTCCATGATTTGACAACTTTTCTTAAAACTTTAACAACTTTGCAACATTCTTCAATTTTTCTCTTCAAGTGATCTTCATCCTAAAATCTGCAATCACACATCAAAGAGAGAAAAATGTTGTTTGTTAGGGAATGGGGGTTTTCCTTGGTCAAACCCTATTTTGGAAATTAAACACTTAAATGAAACAATGAAATAACATAAAGGAATGATGAATGAAAAATAATTTGTAACAACTTGCTAAACCTTAATTGAAACGTTGGATAACAAATCGGTGAACTTGCATGAAGAGGCTTCAATGAATGTAGATCTTGATCATGAAACTTGATGAGATAATGCCTTTGAATATGCTTGAATTGATCTTGAACACTACATCAGCATATTAGCTCAAGAAACATGCATGATGCCTAAATTAAGGAAACATTAGGGTCATTTTACTATTAATCATCTTCAAATTAAGTGTGAAAAAGGGATACTTTTTCCTACACTACAATACCAAGCCTATCAACTATTGTATCTCTAGGCTTTCTCAATATAAGATCTGCAAGACATAGGAACCCCCTTTGAAATATGTTTCTGGTGGTATTTTAATGATTTCAAATCCATAATTCAATGTTGGCTTGTGATATTTGAATTTCGGGAATTAATCTTAAGATGCATATAAATACAAGGTTATGACACTTAGTTTCACCTAAGGTTTTCAATTTATCAATTACTAATATCAAGTCTATGATGTAGAGAGCATTCAAGAGAATTTTCAAGGAATTCAAGGGAGTACTTATAGAAGATTATTGCAGCAATCAAGATTCATTTCATCATGTCAAATATGTATTGGATCATGCATGTTGTTTGAGCTCATTTATTGATGTAGTGTTCAAAAGCAATGCAAGCATATTCAAAGGAATTATCTCTAATCAAGTTTCATGATCAAGATCTACATTCATTGAAGCTTCTTCATGCAAGTTTGTAGATTTATTATCCAAGGTTTCAAATAAGGTTTGGTGATTTGTTGCATATTGTTGTTCATTAATCATTACTTCATTTTATTTCATTGTTTCATTTCAAGGTTTAATTACCAAAATGGGGTTTAACCTAGGAAAACTCTCATTCCCTAAAAAACAACATTTTTCTCTCTTTGATGTGTGATTGTAGATTTTAAGTTGAAGATCCTTTGAGGGGAAAAATTGAAGAAAGTTGCAAAGTTGTTAAAGTTGTAAGAAAAGTTGTCAAATCACAAAAACTCCTCTACAAAGTTTATTTCCATTTGTCCAATGGTGAACGCCTAGAATCTGGGAGTGCAGACCTAGAAAAAGAGAACTTAGAAAGAATTTTCTAGAAACCCTAGCTAGGACCCACTCTCCATAGGGTGAATGACTCCTCAGTGAGCTTCAAAAGGTGACTTTTGCTGAAAGGTACACATTTTTCCCCTTTCTAGATCTGCCTTTTGATTACTATTTTAGTTAGATTTAATTATTGTTTTTTATTTGCATTTTGTAGCCTACATTTTTAATGAAATAACAAAAATAGGTCTTTTGTACCCCACCACACACACATATTTTTATTTTTTTCAAGTATATATGAAGATATAACAAATAAACTAATCAATAGAAGTGTGAAAGAGAATCCAAAAAAGAAAATGAAGGATATTAAAGAAAAAGTTGGATAGATGAAAGCTGAGTTGGAAAGGGAGTTTGGTATTGTTGACAACGATGTCACTCACAAAAATAGTGTAGATAAAATACTCATAGGAAAACTGCGAAGAACCTAGATCTTTCTTGAAAGACTTAACCAGGGAAACCTCAAGGTGTCTGTGTTATAGGAAAAAGGTTGACTCAACTCAATCCTAAGTCTTCGGTAGTAAGGTCTTGACCATACTAGGTTCACTCTAGGGTATGATGTGATATTACTGTTAATCTAAAGGGGTCTATGGTTATCTTTAGTTTCATTAAGAATTGTATACACCTAAATTTTTTTTGGATAATATAATTAATTAAAGACAAATTATTTGATTAATTGATGCCTTTAATTCCTATACTATTAAATAAATTGAAATATTTATTTATATAGTTCTCGTTTAATTCTTCTATCTTTATTATATTATTTCCTCTTAATTAAATAAATAGATTTAATACTTTGTTTTATTTAATTATCATTATCAAATTATTCTATCTTAATTACATCATTTCATCTAAATTAAATAAACAAGTTCACATACTTTCATTTATTTAATTATCATATTTCTTCCATATTTATTTAATAAACATAGACTTCTATATTTTTTTTATTAAATTAAATATCTTCATTTCCTAAATTGAATAAATCTAAATATTCAATTGAAATATATTCTACAACTAATCATATTCACCTACCAAATTAGATATGAAACATCTAATTAATTCAACTCAAATCTTCATGGGCAAATTTGGAGACAAATTGGAGACAAATTTGCAGGAAAACTTCTTCATCTTCTTCCATTGATTCTTCCTATCCTCTGGCTGAATATTTTTTTGGGGAGGAACAATCTCCATAATCATCTCAAGCTTCTTCATCGTTCACCATTCAATTCTTCATATCAAATCCAGACCTTTGCTTTGCTTCCCCTTCACAAATATGTTGTCGGGAATCTATCAATATAGCCTTTTTTCATAGGAAAAGGATCCCAACTTTGTACAAACTTACTCTGCAGAAATAGCAATTAAGTAATCAATCATCTTAGCTTGATAGCAATTATCATTTAACAACAGAAATAGAAAGCATTTTAGAGTATAATCAATATCATGGCTCTTCATTTAGCTGCATCATAGTTTACTGTAGTTTCTTTTCATCAAGTTTCATGTCAATTTAGATTACAGTAGCTTCATCATTATCATTTAGATATCATCATATATGATTAGATTCTTGCATTTAACAACATCTCATTCTCTAGATTGGCATTTTAACAGTCATAATGCTTACCAAATTTGAGAGCCCAGTGACTTAATAAATCTTTGGAGATAGAGAGCAATATGATGCTTTCAAGAGCTTTTCCTATGTTAATTAGATTATTTATTGTTGATTCTCTTGATATAATGTCTTATTAAGAAGTGTTGTTTGTTATTTTACTCATTACTTATTCCACACTTACATTTTGGCACCCACCATGGGGCCTCTAACCCCATTATTTTATATATATTTTTTTGGAAAGTGTCTATTCAGGCTTCTGAATTTTTTCTTTTAGCACAATTGAGAGATTTAATGGCACATACAATAGATACTTTAGTGTATCCGATGAATGTTCCAATGAGTCCATCAAATATTCCAACGCATTCAATGACTATGCATCTGAAGTTATGTTTCACTAGTCAGGAAGTTTTTCTTTCGACAAATAGACATTTTTCTTTGGCGCATCGACCATATCATTTAGTGCATTGAATTGTTATTTTAGCGCATTGACATGTTGTTTTGGAACATCTAACCATTGTTGTGGCCCATCTGATTACTTTTGCAGCATTTCAAAAATCCAAAGTCTAATCATTCTTTTATGTGATCTAGGTGCAAAATTCACTTGTCAAAGACAAATTGGGAGACAAACATATGCCGTTCAAAGAAAAAATTCACAAAAATTACTAATGGTGTTTGCAGGGTTTTAATTTTAATTTATTTTTCTTTTCCTTTGGTTAAAATATTGAATCTAGATTAATTAATCAACTAGTTTGAACCCCATGTTTACTATGTTTTGAAAGGAATATGCATATGCTCTCCCCTTAACTAGGTGATCAAAATGATAGACTTGCTATCCCTCTTTATTAAATCCTTTAGAAGGCTTGTCGTAGTGGGGAAAAGTATTCACCCTACACGAACGACCTAAGTGGGAACAACCAAAGCCAGGTTTTCCAACCCACTATAATAAAAAGTGAATTTTGAGAAACCCAAATTCAATAGAAGTTTGCAAGATAACCATCCCCAAAATATTTTTTCTAAAGATTGGGAGGTCTCCTGAGGGAGTTTATCATTTTCCGCTCCAAATGGATACCCTATCTATGAACTTTAAGTTAGTATTTCATTGTGTCAATTTCCAAACACTTTTTATATCGTGGTGCAAGGGGAGGGAAGAATTTTCTCCCAAGACACTCACCATATAATTATCAGAGGCCCTAGCCAAAAGTGGAGGATTCAACTTTGGTTAAGACTCAAGAAAGGAAAAAACACAGGCACCCTCTAGGGGGTGACAAGGTTGTGTGAGATGACATAGTTGCAAGTTGTGGGTTGTGATATTCTAAGTGACCTACTTGAGATAGAAAAGTGCTTGAACTATTTGTTTTTGTGTAAAACCTGTGGAAATTGAAAGAATCAGACCCAATTCTAGAACACTCACTACATGTTTAATATGTAGAATCTAAAACAACTATTTACAATATGGTTTTTGTGTGTGAAGTTATTTTTCAAAGGTATCATCCAATTAGATCACAAATTCCAAGATTTTCAAGCAAAACACATATCCAAAATACTCACTGATAAAAAAATTATAACCTGGAGTTAGTCTTTTTTTACTGAGAAAAAATAGAAGAAACAGACAAAACTATGAACATACTGAAAACTTCCAGTTCAGCATATACACAATCTATTTTAGCGCATCTTTTGTCCAAATAGTGCATATGACCACTATTTTAGCGCGTCTGCTTTATCTCGCAACACATCTGCACAACTCTGTCACCATAATTTACTAGTATCTTTGCGCATCCACACTCTGTTTTATCAAATATACCCTATCTGATAATGTATTCACCATATATTTTAGCACATACATAGTCTTTTTTAGCACATCTACCCTCTATTATAGCACATCCACAGAACAAGAAAACATAGAGCTATTTGAAACCTTTGTCAGACTATTGACATCAAAACTCAAGTTTTTGTCAGAATAGAAACATTTTCACAATCTAGACAGTGTCTTAAACTTGGAAATATAGGACCTTACAAGTCAAAGTTTATCAAATTAAACCAAGATCATGCAACCTTAAAGTGTCTAAATCATCAAACACAAATTATGGATTATTATGTGAAGTTTCATTATTAGGATTTTATTATCCTACAATTGTGAAACAAAACACAATAATCATATTTTTAACTTGGTCTCATCAATAGGATATATCATTCTATTCGACTTAAGTTAATACTATTCACACTCATCCAAAAAAAAAAAATCAAAGTTTAGTAAAAATAACAACACTTTTATGCCAATTTTTATAGGATTACAAAGACAAAAACTTAGAAAAAAAGAAATTGAAATACCAAATATCATGGCTGAAGAAAATCCCTTTCACATATTCCACCAAAATGACACTAATGAAATAACTCGAGAGGATATTCAAATTGCACAACAAGATCCTAATTTCCATAAATTTATGGAAAAAGTTTTGGAACAAGATATGGAAAAATACCTTTTGATTCTAGCTAAATTAGGTGCAAAAATTCCCAAGGACTTTGACATTAATCAACTAAAAGAAGTGCCTAGAGTAGCTAAAAATGAACCACAAAATACAAAAAACACAGATCAAGTGAATGTTTTCCTAGAAATCGCGAATTTCCAAAATATGACAAGTACAATAGTAAAACGGATCCAATTGATCATGTGAGGGGATTTAGAACCATGAGTTTAGAATTTTCACAAGAGGACACTTATCTAATGAGATTATTTCCAAGGATTTTAGGAGGCCAATGCATGGAATGGTTTTCTAAACTACAACCAGGAATTCGATCTTTTGAGGAACTAGTCAACAGGTTTATCACACAATTTTCCTTCAATATTCAACATGAGGTAACAATAAAAGACCTTTACAACATGAAACAAAAGAAAGGTGAAAAATTCCTCTCATTTCTACAATGATGGCGAAGGTTGTTTGCTAGATATCCTCATTCTATACCTAAAGAAGAAAAGATGGAACTATTCATTGACAACCTAACTGATGACATGATGTATAGGCTCAAACTACAATGTCCACCTACATTTGAGAAAGTGATTGAAAATGGGCTCAAGGTTGAAGAAGCTTCGGTCAAAAGAGGGGTGATAAAACATTACAATGAAGGATAAAATAATACAAACTGCTCAAATCACTATGGAAACAATGATAAACCTACGTTTTGGAAAAATAATAGAAATACTAGAAACAATGATGCTACAAATGACACACAAAAAGCATAACTAGTATTTAATTTGACAACTACTGTAAAGACCAATCAACATAATGACCAAAACATCAATCAAAGTGTCAATCAAAATAACAATCTGAACAAAGGAGAATCTAAACCACAATCATATCAAAGACCATCAAATCGACGAAGATTCACACCATTGGGACAAACACTAGAATCAACAATGAGAGAAGTTATTGCAAATGAACTTATCACCTTACCTGAAGCAAGAAATTGGGAACCAAAAGTAAAACCATCTTGGTGGAATGATGTTGACTATTGTAACTTTCATAAAAACAAAGGACATAAAACAAATGATTATATGCAGTTAAAACATCTAGTACAATATTTGGTTGACAACAAGAAATTATTTGTAGAAGGACATCAAACAAACAAAGATCATGGTGCATTTAAAAATCCTTTACCAAATTATGAAAAGGGAGAATCTTCTTTTGCAAAAAGTAAAGGTAAAAATGTAAACTACATTTATGACAACACTATTCATTGTATGTTTGTAGTTGAGAATAATGATGTTGTTGACAATCAAACTGATAATATTGAAATCAATGACATCATACCCATAGATCTGATCCCAAACATGGATACATCCAACAATCAGATCGATGTCGTACAAATCAAGGAAAATCAAGATTATCAACCAGTCAATGTGACATGGGGGAAATCCAAGGTAATATTGAAAGGATTTTCATCTAAAACCATTGCTACCCCTTAAAATCAATATAACATAGTCAATCAACTATAGAAAATACCAACACAGATATCAATATTGGAACTCCTTAAAATCTCACCATCTCATAAGGAGGTTTTCAAACAAGCTCTTGTGGCCACAACAGTACCCAATAATTTGGATGTTTGTCAATTCTAGGCTATGGTAGGAAACTTAACCATGCCTCACTGCCTATCATTTTTTGAACAAGATGACGTGTCACTTAGTCATTCGCATAATGCCACCCTTCATATTGAATTCTTAATCCACAAACGTCAGGTAAAACATGTCTTAATAGATGGTGGAGCTGGTTTAAAAAATTTTGAACTTTAAAATTGATTTGTACATTAGGTTATTCTGATAATTCTGTTGATGCCAAAAGGAAGATCACAATAAAATCCTATGACGAAGATGAAAGATCCTCCAAGGGGTTAATCATGTTGTTTATTCAAGTGGGACCAATTGTCAAGAATATAGTTTTCCAAGTGTTAGAAAAAGAGATGACATCTAATATACTCTTGGGACGTCTGTGGATTCATGAAATGTAGTTAGTTCCTTTGACCTATCATCAGTGCTTAAAGTTTCATGTCAATGGACAAGAAGTCACTATTTTAGCTGATTACAATAATCCCAAAAATTGTAACATGCTTAAAAAAACTCAAGACACTTTGGTGCCCTATAATAGGGAAGCAAACACTTCTAGTTCATCCAATAGTGAAAGGAAACTAAATGTGGTATCTAAATTGGTTGATAAAAAGGACTAGTCAAAAGAGACAAGTGTTGCTGATTCCACTCCATCAAACAATGAAGCTCAACTAGATTCTCTATCACAACAATTCAAAGAAAATATCTAGTTAAAAGACAAGGGCATGGGAGAGTATTCAATTGAGCAATCTTTATGTTTTTCACAATTGCTGCCATCTCCAAGAACATATGGAAAACCACCAAAATCAACACAAGAATCATCACAAACTACCATGGTTTTGGATGATAGATTTGTAAAGGCATGTACTCTCAAAGAAGAATCTAAAGATAAGGCCATTCTCAATTGGCTCTACAAAGATGAGGAAGCCCCTACATCAAAAAACATTAGCATAAAGACAAATCAATATGGAAAGGGAAAAGAAATATTACAAAAAATGGGATATGAAGGACAAGGACCTATTGGAAAAAGGAAAAAAGGAATTGTAGAACCCATTCAACCTCTCACACTTCAGTCAAAAGACAAAATAGGATTAGGTTACACAAGGGAAACAAAAGAAGAAAGAACTCATAGAGTTGTTGAAAGAATCCTTCAAATGTGGGATAGCTCTGATAAATATTCTAATGAGCACGAGTGGGATTCTTTATCAAAAACATCATGCAAGGACATAAAAATTGATTTCATAAAAGAGTATGTGCCCACCCACAGGGAGGGACAAGGATCAGGGACTAGAAATCTTGTATTTGGATCACAAAATATCGATGACTCAAGTGAGGATGGACATATATCAAGTGAGATAGATGACTTGGAGGAGAGTAATATCATAGACCTTGACATCACCACTGAAAATTTTGACAACATTGCTATTAGAACCCTTAATTCCATTGACCTTAGCCAATCTGATGAATTTCTACCCTTAATACATCTTAAACTTATTGACTGGGAACCAACTAAACCCATCAATGTGCCTATCTTTGTGAATGATGATGCTATCATAAATTTCCTTTGTTGTGATGAACCTGACACAAGTTCTAATCATAAATCTCATAATGATGCTTTGATGAAGGAGGGTGTTAAATCTTCCAATTGCAAAATTGAATACAAGAATAATGGATCTAATGGTGAAAACCATTTAATGGCAGTATTAGATCTAGAAAAAGTAAAAATAAAGAACACATCTGATAGTGAAAACCTCTTTGAGGCACCAAAGGATAGGAGATTTGACACCCTTCCAGAACACTATCATGACATACCATCAGTGTTGGTTGAGCCTACATAGTCTATCAATCTTAGCACAACATAAAAGGAAAAAACTCAACATCTGGCAACATATATGACTAAACAAGAAAATCCAGAATTCATCAAGTTCTTTGAGGACATAAGCATTAACTTTACTTCCAGATCTTCTAATGCATCATTTATCTTTACCATCTAGGATAAAACCTATAAAACAAAACCTAATGAAAATGCATCTGCATATTCCCTTGATGGTAAAAGTTGAGCTGAAAAAGCTATTAGATGTAGGATTCATCAAATATATTGACTATGTTGAGTGGATTTCTAATATTGTGTCTATTTCTAAACTAGAAAATAGTATCAGAATATGTACCGACTTTAGCGATCTCAACAAGGCATGTCCAAAGGATGATTTTCCTTTGCCAAACATTGACATTATTGTCAACTTAACAACAAGACATGCCATGTTATCACTAATGGATGGCTTCTAAGGGTATAACCAAATCAAAATAGTGCTAGAGGATTAGGAGAAAAAAACATTCACATGTCCATGGGGATCATTCTGCTGGAATGTCATGCCCTTTGGGTTGAAAAATGTTGGTGCCACATATCAATGTGCAATGACCACCATTTTCCATGACATGATGCATACTTTTATGGAAGATTACATGGATTATATATTAGCAAAATCATATACCAAAGAAGGACATCTAGAGATTCTAGGAAAAATATTCACAAGGCTAGAGAAGTTCAATGTCAGATTAAATCCTAAGAAATGTGTGTTTGGTGTTACATCAGCAAAGCTTCTAGGTTAAATAGTTTTAGATAAGGGCATTGAAGTGGATCCTGCCAAGGTCAAGGCAATAATGGAAATTTCACCACCGAAGAATATCAGTCAACTATGATATCTACAAGGCAGGCTGCAATAAATCAAGATGTTTATCTCCCAATTAGTAGATAAAAGTCATCCCTTCAATAATTAATACATAAGAATGTCTCTTTCAAATTGGATCAAGGATGTGAAACAACTTTTAATCAAATAAAGCAATATCTGATGTCACCTCCCATATTGATGCCTCCTACAGAAAATAGACCCTTACTACTATACATTGCAACAACTGACATTTCTTTAGGAGCTATATTAGCACAGGAAGATCCTGAGGGATGGCAACAAGCTATCTATTATATCAGTAGGATTCTGAATGGTTATGAGATAAATTACACCTTCATTAAGAAAACTTGTTTGGTAGTGGTATTTGCTACCCAACAATTGTGGCATTATATGTTAACCCACATAGTTAGACTCATAGCTAATATTTACCCATTAAAGTATTTGCTCAGCAAGGCATCCTCAACAGGAAGACTAGCCAAGTGGGTCATGATTTTGAGTGAATTTGATATCTAGTATGTGGATAGAAGAGCCATCAAGGGTCAAGTTATAGTAGATCAGTTAGCTTAAGCTCCATTACTAGATGATTGTACAATGAACATTGAGTTTCCTTATATAGACATTCTTCCTGTGTCAACACAACAATGGAGGCTTTATTTTGATGGGTCATACACACAACGTGGGTCTGGTGTAGGAATTATGTTTGTTACACCTCAAGGACATACCATCCAAAAGTCATATAGACTCATGTTTCCATGTACAAATAATGTAGTTGAGTATGAGGTGTTAATTATTGGCATCAAAATGGTGGTTGAATGGAAGATCACAGAGCTAAAAGTATATGGAGATTCACAACTAGTCATTTATGACATAAATGACGAATATCAAACCAAAGATGAGAAGTTAATGTCATATAAGAAAATGGTGGATGATCTCAAAAAGTACTTTGTGGATATCAAGTTTGAACAGATTCCAAGGGAAGAAAATAAAGTTGTTGATGCTATGGAAATGATTACTTCTCTCTTACAATTTCTAGAAAAATAAGGTTGTTATGAGTTTATGGTGGAACAAGTGTCTAACCCTGCTTATGATAATCTAGATTCTCAAACCATATGCCAATTAGTTGATGTTGAATCCTCCATTTATGGAAAGACCTACGCTTACCTAAAAGACATTATCCTTCCTCCTAATCTTTCCATAAACTAGAAATGCAACTTCATTTTCCAATCTGCATGACATATCTTAATTGCTGACATACTTTGCCATCGAGGTCTCGATGGTACTCTTCTTCGGTGTCTAGAACATAACAAATCTATGACAACTTTACATGAGGTTCATGAAGGTATTTATAGAACTCATTCAAGTAGACTAACCCTAGCGAAGAAAATCCTCTATTTGGGGTATTACTAGCCGAACATGGAGAGGGATTCCTTTTAGTTTATTAAGAAGTGTGAAAAATGTCAAATACATGGTAATCTAATCCATGCACCAGTGCAAGAAATGCAACCATTCACTTCAACATGGCCTTTTTGTCAATGGGGACTGGACTTGGTAGGATAGATTAATCCATCTTCATCCAATGCACACAAATTTATAATCACAATGACAGAGTACTTTACAAAGTGGATAGATGTGGTTCCCTTAACAACAATCACTGGAAAATAGATTTCTTTCTTCATACTGAATTACCTCATCTGTAGATATGAAATTCCTTAGTCCATTGTCATAGACAATGGTCAACCTTTTAAGAATCAAGATGTGCAGGAACTATGTGAGAAGTTTCATATCCAACATCATTTTTCAACACCATACTATCCTCAAGGAAATGGCTAGGAAGAGGCATCAAATACAACTATTCTAAAAATCTTGAAGAAGACTATCAATGATGTTCGATGTGATTGGAATGTTCAATTAAATCCTACTCTTTAGGCATACCGAACCAGCATCAGGACACCTATGAGAGCTACACCATATGCCTTGGTCTATGGATCAAAGGCCATAATACCCATTGAGGTTGAGATTCCATCACTTTGTGTGTCACTAAAAGGAATTATTCCAGATGAGGATTATAGAGTATCTATACTTCAAGAGATAGAACTATTGGATGAACGTCATCAACAAGTTGTGAACCATTTGAAGGCATGTCAACAAAGGATGTCCACAAGCTACAATCATAAGGTAAAGCCTAGAGTCGTTCAAGTTGGTGACTTGGTCCTAGAGGAAAACCCTAGAAATCAACAGGATAGAGAAAAGAAAGGGAAGTTTGAACCTAACTGGCTAGGTCCCTTTGTAATCATATTAGTCTATGGATCTGAAGCCTATCGGATGTCTACACGTGAAGGGGATCTATTCAATGAATTTATCAACATTATCCATCTCTGAAAATTCTATACCTGAATCATCTAGTGCACAGTTGAAATACTCACCTTGATGAAAACCTAGCAAACAAGCGTCTTGGTGATAGAAAATAACAAAAAAAATTAGAAGAGAAAAGAAAAAAATCATAAAATATGAAAAAATGCAATAAAATCACATAGTGAAAACCTAGAAATAGGCACTACTTGTGATTTAAACCAAATTTTCCATCTATTAGATGCATAACATGGTCATTCCCTTTCACCATCATCTTCCCACCTATCATTTAAAAAGAGAACATCATGTACATATCTTGGCAAAGTGGTCATGTCACACCCTAGCTTGGGGGAAAAATCCTAAATTCATTGGGGGCAATAAACTTGAGCTTAAACAAATAGAAAAACAACAGTATGACAACGCATCAAACACAATGATCATTGGGAAACTCAACATGGAACATACATCAAACATTGGATCACTTTAGAAAATCAACCATCCACATCAAGATAGTTGAAATCAAACCAATCAAAACAACTCTAGATGGATGATACTCTTTTGAATTATGATTTTATCACTTTAGCTTGAATGTTCTAAATGCTGTACTTTGATGATTGATTATCATTTCTTTGGAGTAACTCGATGATGTATTGAACTAGAGAAGCTAGGAAGGAGAATGGTATTTTCTTTGACATCTGCTATTTATGAATTGGTCATTATTATTGTGTGACTTGTCGTGAGACGTGCTCTACAAAGTATCACTGATGACATTCCAAATTCACATAGTAAAATGAATGACTCTTGTTTGTTTATGCAAGAAACGCTCAGGTCATCTTGGTTTAATTATACCTAGATGCTTGTGTTAACTTTCAATATCAAAAATCATGAAAGTAGTACTCATGTCATCATTGGTCTACATTATACCATTGATGCTTGTACTCACTTTCAACATTTTAATAAACTTAGTGATGATAAAAAGCACAAATAAATGGACTGTTAAGATGCCAATTATTGCATATAGATTAGCATGGTAAATTAGATTGCATTCATGTTATTTTTTCATCTGTAGAGTATTTCTTACAAATATTGGTGAAGAATTCAAAAACAATGTTATCTTTTCTCATTAATGGATTGAGTGTACTTGGAATTAACCAAAACATCATCATTATCATATAATGCATAATCATTTTCATTTCATACATTAGAAAACACTATTATATAATTTCATCATTCATACATTTGATCAAATAATTTGCATTTATCATATCATTTTCTTCATTTGTGCATCACATCATACAAATTGCATGAGAAAACTATAAAAAAAAATCTCTATGTATTTACATTTTCATTCATCCATTCATAATATAATATATCATACATTTGAAGTACCATTATATTCATCATTTATTCATCTAGTTATTATATCATCTATATGCATTTAAAATATCCAAAAAAACAAAAGTGCATCATATCTCATTTACATCATAGAAAAATCATATCCAGAAATCATACATATAGATGCATTTTCATATCATTTACATATATCCATCATCATGCATCCATACATCATCATTATTCACATAATCACATTTAACCATCATAGATAAAACATCATCAAAGCATAACATGTCATCATGATCGTAAATTGCATCCACAACATCATAATATAAATAATCACATGGCATATAGAAATAGATAATTAAATGCATTCATCATGGAACCATATAGACTCATATAAATTGATAAAATCCATCACATATCATATAGATCTCAAAATGATAATGTCAGGTATACAATTATGTCTAAAATGTAAAGAGATACAACATAAAAAAAGGGTTGTGAATTAACAAAATTAGAGTATACACAATGTCTCAAAATACATCAAAAAGTACAATCATAAAGATATGTGATGCTAGCTCTAGATGGTGCAGGAATCTCCAGACTAGTCCCTCCACCACCAGACATACCAGGATCTCTAGGGTCTCTCAGAAGAGGCTGTGTCACACCCCTACTTATAGTCCTTGACTGAGACCTGCCTAATCGAGATTGAGCATAACTGACTCTCTACTCAGAGGGAACTGCATCATGGTAATGGCCTTTGTAATACTCTACCTCTCTACCTGCATGGAGGACCCTCCTCATGTAATCAACCATAGAGGTACTATCAGCTAGTCTTTGTAATCTCTTGGCTGTCAACTATGCCTACTCTATAGTCTGCCTGGTTGCATCACTCTCTTCTATCAATGAGGCTATTTGTGCCTGGGCAGCCGACAACTATGCATGTATTTGGGAGAGTACTTGTGCATGAAAATGGGCCTGTGTTTGCATCTATGTTTATGTCTACACCAATAAACCTTGAGCCTGAACTAGCTGAACTTTTAAGGTTTGTACCTACACTTGTAAACTCACAATCTAAGTCTGTTGATGTTGGGATGGTATCCCAATCTAAGCACACTGCTTTGTGGGAGCTATTAGTGATCACCTCTTACAAGGCACCATGATGTCTCTGACATCCAATGTTGGAACTGATCCACCTCCTCCACCACCATCTCCACCCCCGTCTCCACCATCTCTATCTCCCTCCTCATCAACACTACTATCTATATCATCTACTACATCCTTTGCTACATCCTCCACACCCTCCTCTCTCCTCCATCAACAACCATGTGCAACAACAACCTCCTCCTCACCAACTATTAGTACTGGCTCATTTGAAATGAAGATCCATAAAAAGGGGTGTAAAACAAGATACTATCCATACTCCTCAGTAATTGGAGCCTTGACAATATCAAGAAAAATCTCCCAGGTAACCACTTGTAGGCTCTGATATGCCTATACTGCAGCATCATATGATAGACATGGTCCCACTCGGTCGCATCTATCTGACAATGTCCATAATGAGCAACGCCGTAGGGCATGCCCTGTACTCTGTCATATTGTCTTAGGACCCTCCTCAATAGAAATCTCTCAATAAAAATTGTGTCCTCACAATCAAATACATGGATGACATACACGACATCTTTATATCATCATCCTCCCACTACTCAATTAAATTCGTACATGAAACTAAATGGTAGAAATGATGATGTATATATGATGAATGATGGATGATTATGATGAATGGTGGATGATTATGATGAATGGAAAAATGGTGGTGGATACTATGGTAGTGATCTATATGATTCTATATATGATTCTACATATCCTCAAAGGAAAACTATTGAAATGCTATTCTAAAATGCAACTATGAAGAAACGTGATAGTCTAAGATCTAACTATGATGCAAAACATGATGTAAAAAGTAACTATAAGACTCTGTAATTCTCCCAAGCTCAAATGATAAACCTGCATGATAACTCTATTCAAAAGTGGATACAAAATACAATGCCCAAGGGTTGTATTTATAGCCTTTTCCAAGCATATAATGAGGTGGAAATAATTAACGGTCCAGATTCAAACAAAAAGAATGGATGGTGAAGATTAAGAAAATCAAGATGTTGTCCCCTTGGAAAAAGAAAACATGCCATTTGGATGGAAGAATCTCTTGAACAATGGGCAACATGCCATTTGGATGGAAGACTCAAGTGTGGGAAGAAAAGGCCATGTGCTTTTAAAATTGGTGGAAGTGTGTGAGGAATGAGCCATGTTCTTTTAAAAATGAGTTGAAGATAATTCTAATTAAAAATTATAATTATTTATTTTCATGTGACCTTGGTGAGGTGGCACAAAAAGTTGTAGACATGTGCTCAAATTCCTAATCGAGATTAGTGAAGATTAAGTAAATAAAAAAATCTTATGGAAAGTTTTTTATTTAATTAATTTAGAAGAATATGTTTTAGATTTAGAGAATTTTGAAAATGAACAATATAAATAAATTGAGAATTTATTTATACGTATTCAAAATATTAATTAAAGGTGATGATCGATTCTAGGTGTATACATTTTTCACCTCTTTAAAGTAATGTGTTTACACATTACTTCAAAGAAAAATTTGATATCAATGCTTAGAAAAGTTTTTGATGCCCCAGACATTGCTTTTCAAGTATTGACAGATATATGCCCCTTCAAGAGATAAATCAGTGAAGTTTGGAATTTTAATGATTTGGTGATGATTTGATGGTTGTTTGATGATGTTGCAGTGATGTGATGATGATCCAACATTAAACCAATGATACTTTGAAATCAAACATGATTTATCTCTCGAAATTTGATTCTACACTCGCTCCTTGAACAATTTTGATTAGTTAAAGCCCATTTTTGGTAATAAATCCCACTGTAATTCCCTTCATTAACCTTTAAAAAGGTAAAAGGTGGAAAAAGTGAATTCATTTGCACATTGTGGTTTTGGAGAATTTGGAGAGTGGAGAGCTAGAGGAAGATGGTGATTCTGTATCGCAGGCATCATTTCGAGTGCGTTCATCGCCATTGTCACCCTGCTATAGTTGGACCTCCGGTATGCATTATGAGAAACTTGCTTTAGTCATTTTCCTTCTTTTTATTGATGTTTTGAACTTGGTAGATATGTGTTGTAGGCCATTTAAAGTCATTTTTGCACATTTGTGGGGTATTTTTGTTGTTTTGGAGCCATTTTGGGGTGTTTCTAAGAGTTTTGGTCCTTTTTGTCCATTCTATGATGCCTTTTGTCCATTTTGTGGTGCCTTTTGTCCATTTTGTGGCACTTTTTTGGGCCCCAAATGGTGTTTTTTTCTGATCTTTTGGCACTTCTTGTAGTCCTGATTTCATATTCAACCCTGTTTCAGTGCCTTTTGTTGATTTTGTGTCACTTTTTTTGCTGATTCTATGGCACCTTTTGTTGATTTTGTGGCACCTTTTATTGTTTTTGTGGCACCTTTTGCTATATTGGGGGTTTTGGCAGGGTTTTTCTTTGATGATTCCTAATGATTTGCCTTGTTGTTTTTCCTATCTAACGATGTGTGATTGATTGTGGATGTTCCTTGAGGCTTTTATAATATTCATGAATCATATTAGTCATTGTGTTGTGTTTTTCAGTGATTCTTTTGATTGATCTCAGTTTGATTGTGTGATGTTCATTTGCTTGATTGATGTTTGATAATATGTTGATGATTTGATCTGATGATAGGTGAGAGTCAAATGATAGGATAACTTGATGATGTTTCAACCTCATGATAGGTGAGGATTGATGATAGGATTGATGATGTTTCGACCTCATGATAGTTGAGTATCGATGATAGGATTGATGTTTGATCAACCTCATGATAGGTGAGGATCAATTGTAGGATTGATGATGTATCAACCTCATCATAGGTGAGTGTCGATGGTAGGACTGATGCTTGATCGACCTCATGATAGGTGAGGATCGATGGTAGGATTGATGATGCATCGACCTCATGATAGGTGAGGATCGATGATAGGAATGATATTTGATCAACCTCATGATAGGTGAGGATTGATGGTAGGATTGATGATGTATCAAGCTCATGGTAGGTGAGGATCGATGATAGGAATGATGCTTGATTTGATAGATTGAATGATGATCTTGATTGAACATGATTTGATTGATGTAAAACTAATTTGTTTGTCATGATATGATTAGGAGGACCTTGATGTTCTCCAGTCTTGGGAGTGATTCTCGAAGATGTGGGATATGATCCGTTAGTTGATGCAAGTTGATTTAGATATTATCGTGCATTGTGGGTTGACATCATTGGTATACATACCCTAGTATTGGATTAATAGGGGTTTGTTGACTGCTTTGGTGGAGAGGTGGTGTAGTGACCACAACACCTTTCATCTGGTTACTGGGGAGATGACAGTTACTCTCAAGGATGTGCATTGTATCCTAGGGATTCCAGTGGTTAGCAAGATAGTTGTGTATGAAAAAGGAGAGAAAGGCAAGACCTATGCCTTGGGTAGGATGTTTCGAGATGATCATGTTTCAGGATATTGGATTCCCTAGCGGGAGATGATTGGGAGATATGATCCTTTACCATGTGTTCTATTTGAGTTCATTGGTAGATTCCTTTGTCTTGACTGTAGGTCAAAGGGATTATCAGTGGGTTGGGATCGGGTATTGGAGTGTATGATATTGGAGGGGACCATATATACATGAAGTTCTTGTATGTTAGCCCAATTGTATCATGATTTGCACTAGGTTGTTTCTTGTGGGGTGATGAGCCTCTATGCCGAAGTTATGCTATTGCAAATATGGGCATGGGAGCATATAGAGATCACTCAGCCAGTGGGAGATAGACAACAACTGATGGGTAGACCTTATGTGTTCAGCTACAATGGTTTGTGTGTCCAGCATAAGATTAGAAAATTAGATTATTGGAGACATTTCTTAAATGATCTGGAGACCATGACATGGTGCCCTTACTTGGATTGTGAGGTGTGGCCAAAGGATCAAGTGAAAATTACCTACATGCTGCTATCACGATACTTGATGGGATGAACACATTCTATACTCGAGAGATATTTGTATCTATAGGTTTTTCATTAGTTTGGATGAGTTCAGGCGATGCCTTAGGGGGTTGCCCATTATGCATGACAATGACATGATGTGACAGAGTGGGGGCCATGCTTATCTTATGATGCTGCTTGTATTGAGTATTATACATTGGCACCATGTGTGTGGGATTATGCTCCATAGGTTGTAGATGCAGGGATGACAAAAGAGTATTCTGAGTATTTTTACACACATCCCTTTCCGAGGATATCTAGTCTTTGTGAGCCAATTCTGGCAGTTTATGATGATGACAAGGCACTGCCTCAGGCACCAAGATAGAGGGGGGATGGAGAGGAGGAGGAGAGTGACATTGGGGATGATGGTTTTGAGGGTGGTGGTGGGGGTGAGGATGATGGTGGTGGTGGCGATGATGGTGGTGGTGGCAAGGATGGTTGTAGCTTAGGGGCAGGGCTATTAGATGTGTAGTTGGTAGTCATGTTCTAGATTTTGTAGTTCTTAGATGTAGGAGGAGTACTACCATACCTCATTCAATGATTCCTAGGATTCGGATTGGATTCCCCTCTCATCAACAGTAGGTGCATATAGAGGAATTATAGGAACAAATTCAGACTCTTCAGGGTGAGTTAGTGTAGGCTCGGGCACAGGTTCAGAAACTAACGACTAAGAGAGATGCAGATAGGAAGTAGTTATAGCAAGTACAAACACAGGTTCATATTCTTTAGGGTCAGTTAGTGTAGGCTCGGGCATAGGTTCAAACACTGAAAACTGAGAGAGATGTAGATAGGAAACATGTATAGTAGGTACAAGAATATGTTGTCATACTTACTATAGAGAGGGATGTCGTGAGATGACAGGAAGAGTAGGCCAAGGCGATTACTGAGAGATTACAATAGGTTGCAGCAATTGCTGGTACATCCAATTATTTCAGAGAATTTTGACACATTGCTCAGGAGGCTCAGTTTTACAGGGGTAAATATCATGAGCTTGTTCCTCCAAAGGGGCGAGAGAGCTTTGTATAGTCTCGATCTGGTAGGTCTCAGTCTCAAACAATTAGCATGGGTGTTACACAGCCATTTTCTAGAGATAGGAGAGATCCTGGTGTAGGTCCGTTAGGTGGAAGAGGTACCAGTTATGTGATGCTAGCACCTTCTGAGGGGATTTTGACATAGCTCTGGTTAGGATATCATATTTTGATGTACTTTGGACATGATGTATATGCCATAGTGACATTGATGATGTACTTCTTGTGTTCAACCTTGACAATAGAGTGCCATTTTTTATATTAACGTATTTCATCATATTTTTGGATATCCTCGTACACTTTGACATTATGATTTTTGAGGTTATATGATATGCAGGGATGATTATGATCTATGTGTTGATATGATGATAGTTGTCTATGATGTATTTAATTTCCATGTTATGATGATGATTATGATATGAATTTAATGTCCATGTTCATGATGATGATCTTGATGCTGTGGATGCAAATTATGATGCAATTGATGTGTTATGAGTCTATGATGATTTATGAATGATTTCTCTATGATGCATGCGATGAATTTTGATGTTTTTTTATTTTTCTGATGCAAATAAATGATGTAATGAATAAATGAATGTATATATGAAATGATTGTGATGATTCCATATGGTCTATGGATTTATGCAAATGATGTTTTATACTATGTGAAATGGATTTGATTATGCAATAATGATATGTAATGAAGTGTGATGTTCATATTGATTATGTATGGAAGTGATACAAATGATATGTGATGTGAGGTAAATGATTATGCAGATGATTGTGTTCTAGGGTCTTAAGCTTAAATGAGTGAGTCTATCCAATAATTGTGGGAAGGTTGTCATGAGTTGCTTCTTTGTTAAATTAAGCTTTGCAAAACCTGACATATTTCCCAATTCTTTTGTAAATCTGAAGAGACTCACTCATTTAAGCTTAGTGAACCACTTCCTTAATGCCACTATATGAAATGATTTTCATTATGTAAATGAGATACAATGGACATCATTTGGTGTTTTTTGATGCAAATATTATGATGTGATGCATGAATGGATGAATGATGTTGTAATGTTTTCTAATGCAAGTGATATGCAACTAAATGAGAATGTTTTCTAATTGATGATAATGCAAGTGATGTGTAACTATATGAAAATGATGTGTTTTTGGCAATGCCAAGTGTACTCAATCCCTTAATGCAAGAGATATCATCATTGTTGCAGCTTTAGAAATCCCATAAATATAGATGCCAACTAACATGGATGCACTCTATTCTAACCATGCAGATCTCATATGCAAAAGTTTTCATTCATAATAGCTGATTTGTCATGTTTTTTATCATCATTAGGCCTTTAAAATTTTGAAAGTGAGTACAAGCATGAATGGTATATTTAGACCATGATGTTTGATAGTTCAGGCTAACACAAGCATCTAAGTATAATTAAACTAAGATGACTTGAGTATTTCTTGCGTAAAAAAATAAGAGTTAACCATTTTCCTATGCAAATTCAAAATGTCATTAGTGATACTTTGTAGAGCACGTCCCATGACAATTTGCATAGTAATAATGATCAACTCACAGACAACAAACAAAGAAAAATCATACTCTTTCCTTGCTTCTCTAGTTTGATACATCATCGAGAGGCTCCAGAGATATGATAAAAAATATCCAAGTACCACAATTGAACATTTGTGTTTAACGTGGTAAACCCATGATTCAGAAAGAATATCATCCATTTGAAATTTGTTTTTGATTTGATTGATTTGGCTATTCCGATTTGGGTGTTCGATGTGTTTCTACTTGTGTGATTGATGTTCAATGTTGATTTGCACTATGATCATTGTTTTGGGTTGTGTTTGCCCCATTGTTGTTTGTCCATTGGTTCAAGCTCAAAGTTTATTGCCCCCAATGAGTTCAGGATTTTTCCCCCAATTTAGGGTGAGACACGATTGTGATGCCAAGATATGTACATGAGGCTTTTCTAATGATAGGCAAATGGATAGCAAAAGAGAATGGCGAAAGTGAATGGTCGGCATGCTTAAATAGATGGAAAAGCTAGCCTATCACAAATAGTGCTTGTTGCTAGGTTTTCACTAGTTTTTATTACACTTTTTCAGATTTTTTTTGTTTTTTAATTTTTTTTGTTACAAAGATGTGTGTTTTCCAAGTTTTCATCAAGGAAACCATTTTTTAGAACATTTTATGATGTTTTTGGTATTTTTTAGGAGCCTTTTCCGATGCACTGGATGATTCAATTGTAGAACCGCTTGAGATGCAAGCTATTGAGGGGTTCACCAAATAAATCCCCTTTTGGTGTGGATAATTGATATGCTCCTAATCCAAAGGCTGGGACAATGACAAAGGGACCTAGCTAGTTTGGTTCAAATTTCCCCTTCTTCCCTCAATCTTGTTGATTGCGGTGGTTCTCTTTCAAGACTAAATTGCCAACCTGAAATGTTCTAGGCATGACTCTATGATTGTAGCTTTTGGATATCCTCTGTTGATATGCTTTCTGGTGATCAATTGCATGTTGATGATGCTCATCCAAGAGTTCCAATTCCTATAACCTAGACACTCTATGATCCTCATATGAAATGATCCCTTTTGGTGACACATTTATTGATGGTAGTTCGACCTCAATAGGTATAATAGCTTATGATCCATAGACCAAAGAATAGGGTGTTTCTCTTGTCAAGGTGCAGATACTGGTTCTATAAGCCCATAGAGCAGGGTTTAGTTGCACATGCTAGTCACGTCCAACATCATTGACAGTCTTCTTCAAGATTTTTAGGATAGTCTTTTTTCAGGCCTCTGCTTGGCCGTTTCCTTGGGGATAGTAGGGTGTAGAAAACTAATGTTGAATGTGGAGCTTCTCACAAAATTCTTCAATGTCCTGATTTTTGAAAGCTCTGTCATTGTTAGTAATGATGGACTAAGGGATGCCATATCTATAGATGATATAGTTCAGGATGAAGGATGAAAATTTTTTCCCATGATGATGGTTAGAGGGACAACTTCAATCCATTTCATGAAATACTCAGTGGTTGTAATAATGAACTTGTGTCCATTGGACGAAGATGGACGAGTCATCCCTACAAGGTCCAATCCCCGATGATAAAAGGGCCATGTTGATGCAAAAGGGTGAAGTTCTTTCACTGGTGTGTGGATGAGATTTCCATGAATCTAACACTTTTGGAATTTCTTGATGAACTGAAAAGAATCCCTCTCCATAGTCAGCCAGTAATATCTCAGACGGACGAGTTTCTTAGCTAAGGTTAAACCACTCAAATGAGTTCCACAAACACCTTCATGTACTTCCCATAAATTCATTTTAGACTCATCACATTCCATACATCAAAGAAAAGTTCCATCAAGACCTCATTGATAAAGGACATCCATGATAAGGGTGTGTCAGGCGGTTTGGAAAATGAATTTTTATTTTTTATTACGAGATAGGTCAGGAAGGAGGGTGTTATCTTTTAGGTACATATAGATTTTCCTGTAGAGGGAAGTGTTAGCCTCAACTAAATGGTAGAGAACTTGGGACTCAAGGTTGTTATAAGATGGGTTGAACAGTTGTTCCATCATGAACTCGTAATGGGCTCTTTTCTCTAGAATTTGCAAGATAGAAGCAATGGTCGCCATGGCATCAACGACTTTGTTGTTGCTTCGAGGAATCTACTCAAATATTCTTTCCACAAAGTAATTTTTGAAGTCATCAACCATTATTTTGTAGAGCATCAACTTTTCATCCTTTGTTTGATAGTCATCATTTACATGATTAATGACTAGTTGTAAATCCCCATAGACATGTAACTCTATGATCTTCCACTCAACTGCTACATTGATTCCCATGATCAAGGATTTGTATTTAGCTATTTTGTTGATGCAAGGGAACATCAATCTGTAAGACTTAGGAATGGTGTGTCCTTGTGGTGAGATAAACAAGATTATGACTCTTGATCCATGTTGTGTATAAGAACCATCAAAGTACAAGACCCATTGTTGTGTGGACACTGTTAGGACATCAAGATCTGGAAACTCAATGTTCATTGGATGATTATCTTGTGATGGTGCTTCAACTAATTGATCTATGATTTCTTGTCCTTTGATTTACATCCTATCAACATATTGGATGTTGAATTCACTCAACATCATGACCCAATTAGCTAATCTTCCCATTAGATTAGCTTTTCTCATAAGGTATTTCAATGGATCTATCTTGGAGCCATTTTGTGTGTGTTAAATGTGTAAAGTTAGTATCAACACACACCTTAATGAAGAAAATTATATTAAAGATTCAAAGCAAAGAAGCTACTCTAAATTGTAATTTAATGACTTTTTCAAGAACGTCTCATTTCCCTCTATTCTTAATGATTCTTTTAACCTTTTGGCCCTCAAATTCCTATGTGTACAAAGGCTATTAGAATGAAATTTAAGAAAAGATATTAGTATTCAACATGTAAGATAATTAAATTCCTACATGAAACTAAATGGTAGAAATGATGATGTATATTATGATGAATGATGGATGGTTATGATGAATGGTGGATGATTATGATGAATGGAAAAATGGTGGTGGATACTATGGTAGTGATCTATATGACTCTATATATGATTCTGCATATGCTGAAATGCAAACTATTGAAATGCTAATCTAAAATGCAACTATGATGCAGAACATGATGTAAAAAGTAACTATAAGACTCCATAATGCTCCCAAGCTCAAATGATAAACCTACATGATAACTCTATTCAAAATTGGATGCAAAATACAATGCCCAAGGGTTGTATTTATAGCCTTTTCCAAGCATATAGTGAGGTAGCAATAATCGACGGTCCAGATTCAAACAAGAAGAATGGATGGTGAAGATGAAGAGAATCAAGATGTTGTCCCCTTGACCAAAGACAACATGCCATTTGGATGGAAGAATCTCTCGACCAATGGGAAACATGCCATTTGGATGGAAAACTCAAGTGTGAGAAGAAAAGGCCATGTGCTTATAAAAATGAGTTGAAGATAATTCTAATTAAAATTTAGAATTATTTATTTTCATGTGACCTTGGTGAGGTGGCACAAAAATTTGTAGACATGTGCTCAAATTCCTAATCGAGATTAGTGAAGATTAATTAAATAAATAATCTTATGGAAAGTTGTTCATTTAATTAATTTAGAAGAATATGTTTTAGATTTGGAGAATTTCAAAAATGAACATATTAAATAAATTGAGAATTTATTTATACGTAGTAAAAATATCAATTAAATAGCTAGTATTTAATTAATTAAAGGTGATGACCGATTTTAGGTGTATACACTATCAAATCAACCTCGCTGATCATGAGGTCAATCATCAAATTTATCAGTGAACCTTGCCTATCATGAAGTTTATTAGTCAATCTATCAATCAACCTTGCCTATCATGAGATTAAACATCAATCTAAAATTGTACCTCACCTATCATGAGGTGAATTAATCAAATCAACCTCGCCTATCATGCAGTTTATCAATCAAACTATAATTATTCCCTGCCTATCATGAGGATAATTATCATCAATTAATGATCAAAACTTTCCTATCATGAGGTTGATCACCATCTAAACTATTAGGATCATCAATCAAATCAAATCAAATGACTGACATGATCGAAAATCATCAACATCGGGGAGTTAATGACCATTTTCATCATTCTATATTTGATGCACTAAAATAGGTGATCAATGCACCAAAAAAGTCAAAGCACCATTACAACTCATCAACGCACCAAAATAGGTGGTCAATGCGCTAATTTGGACTATGTGCTATTTAAGGACATCTATGCGCTAATTTAGGTAGCCGATGCACCAAATCATTCTATGCACCATTTCAAGCAGTCAATGCTCTAATTCAGAGAGTCAACGTGCAATACCAATGTATGTGCTAAACTAATCTGTCGATGCACTAAACCTATCACTACGCAAAAACAAAAGTTTGACATGCTACTTTGGTGTGTGAGTGTGCTAAAAGAATGACAAACATTTAAAACCAAAATAAACGCACGAAAGAGAAAAAAGGGGAAAAATGAGGAGGTTCATGGGTACATTCCAGAGGTTCATAGGTAGTCGGGCACTTGTGTCAATGCACATGCTCGAAATGATGAGTGTGGTAGGGGATTAACATTTTTGCTCCAAATTGCTCCAAATCACTCTCTCTCAAATTTCAAAACTCAATATGCACAAATGAATTCAAATCAAACTTTTTAGCTTTTTAATAGAGTGAATAAGGGGGATTTTTATGGGATTTATTTATTTTATTTCATGGAGGCTTAATTCAAATTTCATCATAGGGGCATCTTTCACACGATTTGTTGGGAGATAAATTATTTCATCATCAAATCTTTGTCAAATCATCAGAAAATCAAAAAAATCAAAATAAGTCAAAATAAATAAATAAATCAAAAGATCATCAATTTATCTCTTGAGGGGGCATAGATCCATCATCACAGCAAAATCCATGTCTGGGGCATTCTGAATTTTTTTTTTTGGTACTAGTAGCAGCAACAAAATTTTCTTCGAAGCAATGTGTAAACACATCACTTCAAAGAGGGGAAAAATGTATACACCTAAATATGGTCTAGATAATCTAATTAATTAAATACGATATATTTGATTAATTGACGCCTTTAATTCCTCTACTATTAAATAATAGAAATATTTATTTATATAGTTCCTATTTAATTCTCCTATCTTTATTATATTATTTCCTCTTAATTAAACAAATAGATTTAATACTTTGTTTTATTTAATTATCATTATCGAATTCTTCTATAATTAATTCTTCTATCTTAATTACATCATTTCATCTAAATTAAATAAAAAATTTCACATACTTTGATTTATTTATCATATTTCTTCCATATTTATTTAATAAACATAGACTTCTATAGTTTATTTTATTAAATTAAATATCTTCTTTTCCTAAATTGAATAAATCTAAATATTCAATTGAAATATATTCTACAACTAATCATATTCACCTACCAAATTAGATATGAAACATCTAATTAATTCAACTCAAATCTTCGCGTGCAAATTTGGAGACAAATTGGAGACAAATTTGCAGGAAAACTTCTTCATCTTCTTCCATTGATTCTTCCTATCCTTTGGCTAAATGTTTTTGTGGGGAGGAACAATCTCCATAATCATCTTAGGCTTCTTCATCGTTCACCATTCAATTATTCATATCAAATCCATACCTTTGCTTTGCTACCGCTTCACAAATATGTTGTTGGGAATCTATAAATATAGCCTCTTTTCATAGGAAAAGGATCCCAACTTTGTGAAAACTTACTCTACAGAAATAGAAATTGAGCAATCAAGCATCTTATCAAAAGAAATTATCATTTAGCAATAGAAATAGCAAGCATTTTAGAATAGAATCAATATCATGGCTCTTCATTTAGCTGCATCATAGTTTACTGGAGATTCTTTTCATCAAGTTTCATGTCAATTCAGATTACAGTAGCTTCAACATTATCATTTAGATATCATCATATGGGATTAGATTCTTGCATTTAGTAGCATCTCATTCTCTAGATTGGAATTTTAACAGTCATAATGCTTATCAAATCTAAGAGCCCAGTGAATTAATAAATCTTTGGAGATAGAGAGCAATATGATGCTTTCAAGATTTTTTCCCGTGTTAATTAGATTAATTATTGTTGTTTCTCTTGATATAATGTCTTATTAAGAAGTGTTGTTTTTTTATTTTACTCATTAATTATTCCACACTTACAAGAATATCTCTAGTTTCATTAAGAATCATAAGCATTAGATATAATATTTATAGTTCAATCATAAAATAGTCTCATGAAATCGAAAGATTTGCAATAATATTTCATGAACATCAACAATTTTGTTATCACTTAAGTAGATTTAGCTTTAAGTATTCAACAATTTCCTCTATATAAATGATACATTTTCAATAAATTTCATTCATTCATCTACTATTTGAAATATTTTCTGAAATTTAAACATCTAATCTAAAAGAAAACAAACAAAAAATACCGAAAAATAAAATTTATCTTGGTTATTCTCCACACATGCCCCAAGATTTAATCAAATCAAAGAAAAAAACTTTATACTTCACCAAATTACTTCATAGCTAGGAATAAAACAATGCGAACTTTTGAAGAAGGGGGTTTTAGTTTGGACACTGAGTAGGTTTTGTATGCACCCTTAAATGATGCAACATATAGTCATGTTCAGCTGAACTAACAAAACTAGCTACAAAAGATACATGAGATAGGTAGCTAAAAAATTTGCTTCGATATTGATTAAGTTATATGTGCATAAAAGTTTTTAGATTGGAATGATTCAAAAAATAGGAAAAAAGAACAAAGCTTAAAGAAGTTTTAGCTCTTCCAGCAGCCATAAATTCTGAACTTAACTTAAAAAAGAGTATCCCTTGGCCTTTTATAGAAGTAAGACATAGGTAGCATAAGAAAAATACATGAGAGGAAATCCAAGGCATGAATCACATCAAGCAAATTGGAATGTGGTGACTAGTAAAAGAATTGCAAATGAAGTCAATGAAGGTCAACCTCCATCTGTATGTTGAAGTCCTTCGGGTTTTTCATCTTTTTATTTTCACTAGGAAATTAACTTGAATCAGGATAGTATGTAGAAACTTTCCCATATATTCAAAATGATTTCTTTATCATTTTGTTCCTACACATTGGTTCTACCTTGGGATTTCTACTCTTGAGAATGATCTTCCTCAGAGGTTGGCACTTTCCATCACCATATGTGAAATATTGGGATCCTTGGTATTCTTATAGATTCAAGCCCCTTTGCATATAACTTCCCAAAATATGCAGCCTAATCTGGATATGATTCTATCAGTGATTCAAATTTTCCTCACCATCCATACTTGAACTCTCCATCACAATCTGCTTCTCCTGCAATCATAAATTCCACCTACTAAATCCCTTAAATTTTTTTATAAAATCTCATGTAAATAAAACAATCATTAATTTTTTATCCTATAAATCTATCATAAATGACATGCTTTCAAGAAAATCCCATATTCTTGTGTAATTATCTCTTTATACCGGGTTATCAAACTATCAGACTTCTTAGATAACCTTAAAATTTTAAAAATTTACTTTGGACCTCTACTCGGTACCTAGTATATGATATTCAACTTTACCTATGCTTTTCCTAGACTTCAGTTTTACCAGAACTTCCATTTTCACTAGACCTCGAATCTTGTACTTGAACATTTTTCTTTACCTTTTACATTACCTTTGCATTTCTAACATTCCTGGCTCCTGATACTTGGTACCTAGAACACTTAGATTATGAAGTACTCTTCCAAAAAGATTTTTTTTTTTTTTTTTCACTTATGGTGATATTTCCAACTAGCCAACACTTGCCATAAGAGTGAGTTTCACTTGGGATCCCCAAGCATTACAGTCTTGGGGCATGCTGTGAGACCACACAACAACTTGCAACCAATAAAACCAAATTTAAACCAAAACTTGAGATTCAATCACCAATCATAAATTATAATTTATGCATAAAACAATAACTCTTTACCTTTACCTAGATTCTAACATAAAAACAATAAAATTCATTTGGAAATATCCATGTGTGTTTGATTAATTCTAATTTTTGGAACTCAGTGAAAAATTAGTTCATTAACATTGAACTACATAATTTGGTAATCCTCCAAATCCAACCATGGATAGAGACTTGTTTTTAGTCAAGTGTCCATAGCCCTGACAAGGTTATCTCTGCAATTCCCCCAAACATAGCTCGACTGCTAGCCAGGCATCCATAGCCCCGATAGAGATATTCAGATAGCCTAAAGTTTTTTTTTTTTTGTGATCTCTTGATATTTCATTGATAGCTCATTTCAACTTGTGAGCATTGAAGCCCACTATTAGGTTGGGAATGAAAGTGGTAGCAAAGGTTACCTTTTTATTTTTCATTCAATGAAAATCCCTTCATCATTTCACTACTTCCCAAAAACTCATTTAATAATTCCCTGTTGGTGCATATTTTTGGCTAAACTTTACCATTCTTATGCCAAATCCTAGCTAACTACAACTTGCTATATGTTAGAAGATATGCATAAATTAAAATTTAATAGCAAACAACTTAATCAACAAATTTAAATCTAAATTTTGAATCATTAGTTACCAACCTTTTTATTAAATTTTATGGCAACTACTAAATACTCGGCTAGAAATTCTAATTTGATGGCACTACACCACATTAATGGATCAAGAATGTCATGATGGAACTTAAACATGATCACACTATTCTACATTAAATTCACATTCCTCAATGTGCATGTATCATTTCTTTCAAATTTCCAGGTGATGGCATGTGCTACCTTACCGGCTTTATTTTCCTTTCCACTTTACACACATGGGCACCTTCATAATTAATACGAATTCATAAAAACACAATGAAATAATCACTATTAATTTTGAAATCTAACTTGCTTGATTCATAATCTTCATACTGGCTAAACTTGAAGAAAATTGTTAGCAATTGTGTGTAAAAATTAATTTGATTTAACATTCTGCTCTGGAGAAACTTATTTGGTTGCCACCTTGCTTATAATTTCCAAGGCTTTGATCCATGCAACTATGTACTACAACCTCCTCATATTTTTCTATAAATTTAGTAATTCTCTTCAATTCTTCACACTTTTACTTTGCCTTCTTTTATCATTTTTCATTTTTTGCTCTGCTAGTGCTTATTTGCTTCTAGATCATGGATACTCAAATTTTCTTGACTTGCTCTCACTGCCAGAATGTTTTCTTCAATTGTATCACAACTCAAAGGCTTGAAAATGTTCTCTTCATTAAGACTACCAGTTTCATTGTGCCAAATTTGTGCTTGGGGAACAATATGTGGAATCTAGAGCTTACTACTAGTTTTATTCTAACTTGGCTTCTCACTTTGTATCATCGTTCCTAGACATTGGGCTTCTTGTTGAAGACATTTTCTTAGTAGCGAATTGGATAGTGAAGCCTAAATATCTGGAGAATCTAGATACTATTCTATTTGTTGCACATCCAACCATTGGAATACCTTCCATGGATGATATTCCTCAGTTCCTAGAACATGGGGAAGTAGTTCCGCTTTGACCATTCCTAACTGACCTCCATACTCTTGACCTTGAAGTTCACTGAGAAATTGCCTACGTAGGGTATTTATCCCTGATGGATGAGGCATCCTAGATTGACTTAATGGCTAATCCTATCTACAGCTCAACTCCCTCTTTTTTCTTTCTTGATCCTCTTTTTCAGCAATAATTTTGATACTTCTATGTATATACATGATATACACACATATATATAGCTTTGTCATACATTTTAAAGTGTGTATTGATTGTGTGTGATTTTTTCATTTTTTTCATTTCACACCACAATACTACAAATGTTTGAATTATATCTCATGTGTATGATAAGTTAAGCAGAATTTGCTAATGCAAAGGGCCAAACAAAAAAAGAAAGAAAGAATGAAAACAAAAGAAAACCCTACAAAAGAAAGCTAACCCTAACTAACCAAAATTCTAATCTAACAAATGACTAACCCTAATAAAACAATTTATCTTGAGTTCAATAACTATTTCAATTATTGTTCTGGCATGAATTATAGTAGGTTTATCCTTGAATTCACTGGAATAAATTTTAAATGTCCTACTGTAACAATGAATTTCTTTAAATCTTTTGCATTTAACAAATGTAAATTTAAAGGCATACTTACAAATAATCTAGCTCATATGTATGAAAATGACCTCATTAAAGGTCAATTTCACACACTTTCACCGATTCGTCAATACCCTACCTTCTTTCAGCCCTGGTTCATGGTTTTCCTCTTTACTTTGTTCAGTTTCATGAATGACTGCATCCATTTCTTCATTTTCTTCTCCTTCAAATTTTTTTGTAACTTTGGCCCTATATTCATTTTGAAATTTGTTAGACCAAGCGATATCACAATTTATATTGTTATTAGAGAGAGAAAAGTAAAAACTTGAATATCTTGCATAAAATAAAGAAAATTTCCTTTTTCAACTTGTGAATTTTTTAGTTTGGAACAAAAAAAACGTGTCTCCTGCTTGATTTTCCCACTCCTCTTTGCTTAGGTTTTCCACATATGAAGATAATGGTGACTCATCAATGTCGTTTCCTTTCTTTCATTGTAATATTTCTGAGTCTAGGCATTTTCACCTATCTTCCTACAAAACCCTAAGATTTTCTTCATAAAAATTGCAGTTATCAAACTATTTTAATACATCAATTGATTTTTTAACATTTTCAATTCCACTAGGGTTATACTTTCTTTTAGGATTCAAAATGTTTCTTGTTAACAGTCTTTTTCTTCTAGGAATTAATTTTTTTTTCAGTAATGAAATCACCTTATACAAATCCAAACTTATCCTAGTTAAAAAATTTCACAATCGAGTTCACCATGATAAGTTGTATCATGAATTCTACATTTGGTGACTCTACTAAATGTGAATAAACTAAAAGGATGTAACCTCTATTTAAGAATTTTCTAGAGTTTTTCAACTTCAATTTTTAAAACACTAGTTTTCCTTAGACTTCCACCTTACAAGCTCTATTTTAAACCTGAAACTAATACAAATTACTCAACAAAACACAAAGATAATGATACAAAGAAAAACAAGAGTCCCTTCTTCTAGCACTAGTTCTTGTTGATGACAATGCCACTCACAACAATAGTGCAGATAAAATCCTCATTGGAAAACCATGAAGAACCTATCTTTCTTGAAATACTTACCAGGGTAACCTCAGGGCATCTGTGTTATAGGAAAAAAGTTGACTTAGTGTTGAGGTGCCAAGTTGACCCACGACATGTAGGTAAGATAAAAGTAAAATTATCTCACCATTCCTGAAAGAGACAATCAGTAATCAAATTGATCACCTCCCAAGGTCTTTGATGTTGGTTCACAACGTTGTTGTTTCATGAAATGGTCAATATGGTTGTAATATTCAAGGGGCCTACTGGTTTTGAGCTTCTAGATTATTGCAAGATCAAACATCTATCTAAACCTACTTTAACCAGGGGTTTTAAAGAAATAGAAAAAGATAGATCAAGGTTTTCAAACTGAAAAAGAATGTTCATTCATTCAAATAATCATAATTCTTAACTTCTAAGGAATTCCTAATCTAGAACTGCAAAATAAAATTAACCTGTAATTTATAAAAAATTTCATTCATTCACAGTGCAAACTTTAAGAGTACATTGCAAATCATCATTCAAAAAAAACATAAGATAAAATTTCATTCCTTGAAAGCTTTTCAAATCAAATGATTAACCCAAAATGAATACCATTCTTAGAGCATAATATAAAGTAGGTTTAAATCTGGCTGCTCCTACTGTCAATGAAAGAAATAAGAAACATTTACAAATCTGACAAGAACACCACTATATAGAAACCTGGGTCTTCAAATTATCTCCATCTATTCTAAGAAAATTAGGAAGATACATCACCTCCTCCTCGTGTTGAACTGCAAAAAACCATATAACTTACTTAAAAACCCTAACTTGTTTTATTGCTAGATTTGCTTTAACATTCAATTTCTCCAGTGCCTTTCTAACCCTTACAAAAGAGGCGAAATGCCATATTTATAAAACCTGTCAGATGTGTCGGCCCAGTTATGGTTTACAATAAAGTGATCACATAACAAGTTAGCCCTAGAAGAATTTGAAATAAAGTTAAACGTGCATTAAATGTAAAGGCTCCAACCAAATCAACCTAGGATCTCCTGCATAAATCAGACCAAAAAATGCATGAAGAAGAGGAAAAGTGAAACAATGAGGAAGCATGACTTTTGATGCAGCTTTGCATTAACTGCTTCCCCCACTTCACCCATACCATGTCCCATTCTGGCCTTCGTCACCAAGAACATCCTTTGCAAGCTATCTGCAAGGGGCATAGGCGAAACCCTAGTTCACCATTCAATAGCATTAATATTATTCTTCAGTTGCCCCATCGTATTGTCCTAGTCTCCCTACATTCATCAAATACCAATGTGAGAATCAAAATGTTAACAACATTTTCATCCAAGTGTTAGCATAAAATCATGATAAAACCATTAAATTAGCCATTAAGCATCAACACTGAGAAGTTCAGGATTTCAAGCTAACCGGGGAAAACCAGCCTAGGAGGAATTTCAGAAAATTCTGAACTAGGTGGATTCTCCCGATGAAGCACCAATGTCAGCAGTGGATCATCAAAATGAACACAAGCAACATACAACAGTGAACTTCATCAAGTTAAAGCTAGATATGTTTAAGCATTCATCATTAGATTCATCAATTTTATCCAATTTCTTAAATTCCATAGCATAACAGAGAATTTAGAAAAAATCCGGTTGGACTGAAATTCTGCGAAGAGCGCAAAACTCCAAACACCAGCACATTTCTGGGAAATTGAAGGAAACTGGGAAAATCATACTAGGCAGGAAAATCCTGAGGTTGACAAAAAACCCAAAAATTGACAATCAAACACGAATTCACTTAAATTGGCCAAAGGTCACAAATTTGAGGACCCTGGGTGCATAAATCATTTAACATGAGCCTCCTACAAATCCTCTTCGAATCCTAGGCCCAATCGAAAGAAGATCAAGATGAAATGGTGATGCCCTAGGTATGAAACCCTAGATTTAAACCATGAATGCACAGGGAAAGCCAATAAATGCCCAAACACATAGGAATTCGAACTCCAAGCAAGACCATAACATTTTAAAGCATAACAAGATTGAACATCTCAACTCAAGAGAATGCAAATGATAAAGCAAAATGGCATAAAGCTCCAAAAATTGACCAAACTCGAAAACCCGATGGCCAGACAAAAATCCAAAAAAATATGACCCAGGTAAAATTATGTGAAGGCCAAAAATATCCAAACTATAGTGTAAAACAGGATGAACCGGACTTCGATCACAATCCTGGAAAATCCAGATGGGGCAGATAATCCTGAACTGGCTCAAAAACTCGAATAGCAGCATTGAAAGTGGAGTTTGAAAGAAATATGGGAAAATCCAGAAGGACCAGAAAATCCCGAATCAGGGTAAAAACCCGAACTTCGCCCAAAACATAAGATTTTCAATATGCAACTTGGGGAAAAAACTTGGGCAAGCAAGATAAACATATAAAGCACATGCCAAGGCAAAGAAAAACCTCAAAATCGAAGAGGGAAAAACACAAAGAGCGAAAGCAAAAGAGGGTCCCATTTTAATCAAATTTAAAATGGGGTGGTTATGCAAGGCATAATAATTGGCAACTTGGCTGGAAAAATGGTTTAACCATTTTTAGGAAACTGAGGGAATTATTTACCCAGAACTCCTGCTTTATGGACATCACAATTCCAGTTAGGTTAATTTTAGTAAACAAGGTTGAGCTAGAATCTCAAATGTAAATCAACACTGGCTACCCCTGAATCTATGTGTGTGCTTGATGGTGCATCACCCTTTTACAAAGTTTTCCTCATATTTTGAACAATTATGGACATGATTTGAACTACATGAGTTGATTCCCTTTAACTATTGTGCAATGATATCCCATGCATTGCTCTGCTGCCAGTCAAATGTCCATAGCTCTGACAGAGATACCTCTAGTTTTCTCATAGCATTGCTCTACTGCCAATCAGACATCCATAGCCCTGGTAGAGATAGTGGAATCACCCATTCAGTATTGAGTTTTCTTTTTTAAGTTCCTTCATTCAATTCCTTCTCAATATGTCAGATGTCCAACATCTATACTGGGTTGAAAACTACCATGGACCTCATAACAACATTCGGGGAATCAGTTTTTTCACTCAAATACTGCAACACCATCGTCCTAAGACAAATATACCAATACAAAAGGAGATGTTTATGATGATTTGTGACAAATTCAGTCATAGTTAGTGAAGATTTCTTACTTTATACCTTGTTCTTAATGACTTTCCACAACTCTCATTGACAATGGACATAAAACAATGAATTTAGAACAAAATCATCCAATCAGAAAACATAAAAATATCTAAACCAACTTCTCTCTTAGTAACCAAAGTATACTTCAGATAACAACCCCCTTACTCAATTGAATAAAATGAAGGTCCACAAAAAAAAAATAAAGGAACAAAAACCAAAAAAAAATGCAAGGAAAAGACAAAACCAATAGGACAACAAACTACTTACATACATACAACCCAACAAAATACCAGACCTTTTACGACCCAAAATAATGTTTGAGAAACTGTCCATTGATAGGCAATGGAACAGGTTCTCCTATTAAACTACTCAGCTGGAAAGCATTTTCTCCTAGGATTTTAGCAATTTGATAGGGACTTAACCAGAGCTTATCAAAATTTTGGTGGTCAGCCTTATTTTCATTGGCTTTATCCCTACATAAGACAAGGTCTAATATCCTGAAAGCCTTGAATTTGGCTCTTTTTTCAAACCAACGTTTGACAACAACCTAGTGCCTAAAGAATTGTTGCAAAGTAGCATCTCTCTGCTCTTCTAATTTAAGCAAGCCAACTAACCCTAATTCAATCCTATCATCACTAGAGTAAATTTCCTGCATAAATTTTTGGACAGGTATTTACAAGTGAATAGGGAACATAGGCTCTTGGCCATACACTAGCTTAAACAGTGAAGTCTTCAATGCAGCCTTGATCCTAGTCCTATCTGCCCATAACATAAACCTTAACTGGGTATGCCAGTCTCTAGGATTGTTCTCTAACAATTTTTTGATTACTCTTAGGAGATTCTTATTAGTTGATTTTGCAACTCCATTTCCTTGCGGATAATAGTTTGAAGAATACTTTAAAACAATCCTATGATCATAAGCCCATTAAATGAACTCAGTAGAAGAAAAGGAAGGGCCATTGTCACATACCAGTGCAAAGGGTACTCCAAACATGGTTATGATGCATTCAGTGAGGAACTTGTTTACTACCTCTGTTGTGCTATTCTTGCAAGGTATAGCTTTTTCCCATATTGTGTAGTAATCCATGGTAGTCAAAATGAATTTATATCCTACAGAAGAATTTGGGTTAATTACCCCAATAAAATCAAGGGCCCGTTGGAAAAATGGCCTTACCTCATAAATAGGCTGCAATGGCATGGATGGATGACGCTCTCTTAATGCAGAATTTTGACATATATGACATGTCCTTACATGTTGGTGGGCATCCTTGAACACACATGGCCAATAATAACTAGATCTGAGGATCCGATGTGCTAAAGAATCTACAAAACCATGACTCGTGCCATGTTTCCCATGAAATTCAACAATTGTGTGCTTAGCTTCTTGTTGATCAAGGCATCGTAGATAAACCCCCTCAAAATTATTCTTGTATAACAATCATCCTTTGAGCATATAATGGGAGCTTTTCATTCTCAGTGCTCTCCTCTGAGTTGTATTCATTCCCTCTGGGCACCAATTATTGAGCATGAAATAAATAATATTGACATACCAAGAGTCATTAGAAAAGGATTATGTTGTGTACTACTGACAAGTAATGGTATTACCAACATCTGCCATTGCTTTAGATAGGCCTTGACCTCAGACAAGTTTCATAGGGTGAATCTCCAAATCAAACTCCTGCAAAATAGCCATCCATTTCCCCCTCTGTTCTCCCAACTCGCTCTACATAAGTAGAGACTTCACAAAAGCATCAGGAACCACAACAATAATCTGACATCGAAGGATATAATTCTTGAACTTCTTGATAGCTCTAATCAATGCAAAATCTTGTTTCTCAAGAGGTGGGTACTTGACTCTAACATTCTTAAATGGAGAGCTCACGAAGGCAATTGGCCTTTCATCCCCCTCCTCTCTTTGTTGTGTCAGGATAGTTGCACATGAGTGTTCAGAAGCAAAAGAATAAATATAAAATGGCTTCAAGTAGTAAGGATTGGTGAGGACTGGCACCTCCAAAATGGATTGCTTAACTTGAGAAAAAACAACCTTTTCCTCATACTCCATTCTATTCTAGCATCTTTCTTCATCATTTAGTTCAAAGGTTTAACAATTTTTACAAAACCTATGATAAACTTCCTCACAAATTTGATCTTTCCAAAGAAAGATCTCATCTCCTTCTTACTTCCTAGCATGGTTAACTTCATAATAGATTCAACTTAGTCTGGATATATCAATATCCCTCTTTTCGAGACTATGTGTCCCAAAAGTTTCCCTTCAGAAACCCCGAATACATACTTTTTAGGATTTAGAGAAACACCATATTGGATACATCTTTCAAGAACTTTAGCCAAGTCTTCAACATGGTTTAGTCTATCTTTAGAGAATACTGTCAAGTCATCCATATAAATGATGATGCACTTACCAATCAAATCTTTGAACGCTACGTCCATTGCACGTTGAAAAGTTTCTCCAGCATTTATCAAACCAAATGGCATCCTCCTATAAGAAAATGTTCCCCACTTACTAGTGAATGTTGTCTTCATTTTGTCTTCATAATTAACAATCACTTGATTGTACCCAGAATAACCATCTAGGAATGACATCATTTGAGACCCATTGACAGTTTGCAAGACTTCATCCAGAGAAGGGAGTGGGCAGTTGTCTTTTTCCAAAGCTCTATTCAGATTCCTGAAATCTACACATAGCTTGATCTCCCCATTCTTTTTATGAATGAGAACCAAGTTAGCCACCCATGTTGAATGTTGTACATGGAATATTATTCTTGCATAAAGCAATTTTTGAACTTCCTTAAAGATTAGTGGTTCAATCAAGGCATTGACAAGACACTGTTTCTACCAAAATGGCCTAGGTTCAGGCTTCAAAGGAATAGTATGAGTTATCACAGAAGTATCAAATGTTTTAGATCTTCATACCCCCAGGATCTTGCAACAATATATTTCTTCAATGCCTTCAATATATCTTTTCTAATTGCTTCAAGGAAAGCTTTCCCTATGTAAACATTCCTTTCAGGGCTAGAGTCAGCTAAGTTAACAGTTTCATATTCACCTCCCTTATCTTTGGTTGATAAATTTTTCTGAGCCCTTGGATCTGAATCAAAAATTCTTTCTAAGGCCACCATTCCCTTAGGAATGCTATTACTTTTTAAGTTGAGGACACCTTCTGTATCACAGTCTTCAGGGTTCTAGTCTCCTTGATCCCTTTCAAACTCATCGATGATCTATCCTTCGAAAGCATCTGAGCTTGCTATAAAAGCAAGGATATGTCGATCATGGTTGAAGACTTGAAAGTTCTTGACATTATCAGGGACAGGCGGGGTGGATATCAATTCTACTGAGAATTTCTTAAGCTTGGAGCCTTGCATGGGCTCCAGGGTACTTATGGAAATAGGTAATGAATCAACTATTTGATTCTCCTCTCTAGGGATTAAACTAATCTCAAAAGAATCAAAGTCTTCAATCAAGTTCCATACCCGATTTCTATAAGTTGTCAGCGTTTTATTGTGACATGTGTACTGGTTGCATACGTGCTTGATAATCACTTCTGAATCTTGTTTAACCATCAAGGAAGTAACTTTCTTCTGATGTGTGAGCATCAATCCTCAAGCTAATTCTTCATATTCTGCTATATTGTTGGTGCATCCAAATTATAACCTGTAAGAAGCAAAAAGTGTTTTCCCTTTTGGGATCGTTAACTCAATTCTAGCACCACACCCTATTTTAGATTTGAATCCATCAAATGTGAGGGTCCATAGCTGATTATGAGCTAGGGTTGATCTCTTTGAGCTTGTTGTGGGTGCTTGGATAAGATGAACCATAGGTGGGGCCACTTGATATTTTGCATCAAATATTGGGAATGGGTGTTCAATAGGTTCATTAAGTGCAGTATCCAATTCCTGCTCAGATATATCATGTAATCCTAGGATATCTTTCTGACAGTTATCTGTATCTTTGATTAACCCCTTGGGTTTTGGTATACTTGCGAGTGCAGGGGTATCAAACAAACCCTGGGGTTGTTCAACATAACTATGTTGGTCCGGTATTATGACCGGGGTAAGTTCAATTTTAGGAGGGACTTCCTCTTAAGGCATATTATCCCTGGTTAACATTATGGCATTTTTGGCTTCAAACGAGAAGTGACTTGGGCTAGTTTCTTCAGTTTGTAAAACATGATTTAAAACACTAGTGCAGGGTTGGCAGGTCAATTCTGAATGATTTTGGTAGTGCACCCTGCACCAATTTGGGAGTAGAAGACTCCACAAATTGATATCTTCCCCTAAGAACAATAGATCCTATTGCAACTTCCTGATCAATACCTACTATTTTACACTAATCATGGGATCATGGAATTATTGCATTGAAAAATCATTAGAATCAAGAACCAAAAGAATCAGAATTTCCTCTCTTTTATAAACCCCTATCTCGGTTTCAAAATAAGCGAACTCATTGGGATAGTCATACTCAGTGATGATATGTTTAAGGCGAGGTTCACACTCAATCCTAATCTACGTAGGCATTCCCTCCATGGTAGCCACATATGTGAAAAGTTGAGGGAGAGATATCCCCCTATACTCTTCATTAGATCTCTGCTCAAAAGCATACCATAAGTCTCAGGAATGTCTGCTACCTGAATATCCATATTGGTTTGAATCCTAGGGTCAGATCCTACTTGTACATGTATATTTCTTAATTCTCCAGCTACATTAACCTCTATTTTATCAAGTTAGATGACCTTCTTGTTTGTTTGGATAAGATTCAATACCAATTTCTTGCATATAGAAAATGGCATAACATTGATAGAAGCCCCTGAATCTAGTAGACAATTGTGCAGATTCTTCCCACAGATTCTCAAACTTAAAAGAAATGGTGGGGTCCCTACCTTGTTTATGAACAAATTTGCGTTCATGTCCACAACGGTTTCCACCTTGATTTTCCCTTTTGATTTATTAGCTTCTTCTAAAGCTTTCAACACTATATCTCATTGGGAAGGGAACCATTTTAGGATGTCAAAGTATGATAAAGATATTTTTTTTTTCTACATCTCAGAAACAATATCAAATTTTGTGTTATAACCTGCATTATATTTGAAAACACCAGATGAATTACCTTTGCTAGGGAAGTTAGGTGGACCCTTCGGTGGAGGAGGGTTTTTATCAACACTTTGATTCAGAGGCACCATGTGGTTAGGTGGTGCTGATGTAGTGAACAAACCCTTATTCTAGTTTCTTAGGAAGTTTCCTCCCTTTGTTTGAAAGGCTTGGGAATCATACACATCTTCCTCTGGTTCATTCTCATTCTACATTGGGAATGAAGGTTCTTCTTCAAGGAGGTCATAAGCCATTGTTTTATCCACTAAGCCATCCCCTTTATTTGAATTCCCTTGGAACGTTTGGGCATCTTCCTATGCCATCTTCACAACCTTCTCCATTTGAGGACAATTCACCTTAGAATGAGTTGCAGTATCATGTAGCCTACACCAATTAGTAATAAAATTGAGGTTAGCCACATTTGTAGTATGTGGTCTGTCCTCAGTAGCTTGATAATTTTGAGAAACCCCACCATTATTTGGCCTTGTGTTCCATTATCAGTTGTTATTAGGCCTCTAGTTATATCCTCTACTCTGATTTTGATAGCCTTGGTTAGGAAAATTTTGGCCTTGATAATTCCTCTGGATGTGATTGTTGTTATGATAATTACCCTGATTATTATTATTCTAATTAAGGTAATTACCTTGATTAGTATAACTACCTTGGTTCTGATAGGGGTTCATTTTAAACTGAGCCATGTCATTTGTAACTTGAGACAGATTTTTCTTTATGGTCTCCACCTCATTTCTGAGTTGAACTATCATTTCACTCTCAACATTCTTAGCAATAGGTGGTTGACTGACATGATTTGGTATTCCAGGTTGATCATGATAACCATGTGGACTGTGATGAGCCTGTGATTGTTGAGAGAAGTAAGGAGCTCCATTGGCAAAGAATGGAATAGGAGATTGAGTCTGCAACTCAGACATAGGTCCATAATGGGAAGGAGACATCCATAGGATAGTATTGAATAAAGGGTTTGGGTTAGGAATTTGATACCCCATAGAAGGAAAACCTCCTCCTAAGTTCCCTTGTTGAGAGCTCGTTTGTTGTTGCAGCTTGATGGCTAGATGATAAACTTTAGATAGAGAATCAATATCTGTCGGCTGATAAGGCCTTTGTAGGAACAAGAAACTATTCTTAGCAACTAGATAGGGGTCCTACAATCTCCTATACATTCGTTGAAACCTTGTATTAAACAAGGGTAGTGATTCACATGGCTCCTTCCTAATGGTAGCAAATTGATGGAACAAAATGGCTGGATCCACATAAACTTTGAATTGATTGATGAAAGCATTCTCCAGATCTTTCCAGCTCAGATTAGAGCCTTGTGGAAGATTTAGGTACTAGTTGTATGCCATATCCCCTAAGGAATAAGGGAACAACCTACAAACCACATCAAGGTGAGCTATTTGGGCTCTAGTACAAGCATCCTTAAAAGCTTGTATATGCTCCTCAACACTCCTTGATTCGCCATGAATGTATTTGGGACAAAATTTATCAGGATTCTTAAGAATATCATGAAATCCTCTAGGAATAGTCCCCAATGGAGAGGGATTATTCACAAAAAATTCCATTGGTGGTGGTGGTGGAGGTTGAGCCAATTGTTGGATGGGCTGAACCAGCTGTAATGGCAATTTAAGTTTTTTTGATGGTGGATTCACGGGTATCAACTGGGGTATTGGTGAAAATACTGGTGGAGTGAGTGGAGATAACATAGGTGGAAGAATGGTTTCCTTATGAATCTTGTGTCTCATTGGGGTCTCTAGTTCTATCAAAGGTGGTGGGTTTTCAGTTGATCGAAGAACTCTATGGGACCTCTCTAGTGAAAAAGACCCAATGTTATCCAGTTTTCTCTTATGGCCCTCCTTCAAGCGCCAGTCCTCACCAGTCCTGACTACTTGGAGCCATTTAATATTTATTATTTTTCTTCTGAACACTCATATGCAGTTAGCCTGACACAACAAAGAGAGGAGGGGGATGAAAGGCCAATTGCCTTCATGAGCTCTTTGTTTAAGAATGCTGAAGTCAAGTACCCACCTCTTGAGAAACAAGCTTTTTTGTTGGTTAGAGTTGTCAAGAAGTTCAAGAATTACATCCTTCGAAGTTAGATCATTGTTGTGGTTCTTGATGCTACTGTGAAGTCTATACTTATGCAGAGCGAGTTGGGAGAACGAAGGGGGAAATGGATGTATTTTTTGCAGGAGTTTGATCTAGAGATTCACCCTATGAAACTTGTCCGAGGTCAAGGCCTATCTAAAGCAATGACGGATGCTGGTAAGAACATTACTTGTCAGCAGTACACAACACAATCCTTTTCTAATGACTCTTGGTATCCTTATATTATTTATTTCATTCTCAATAATCGGTGCCCAAAGGGAATGAATACAACTTAGAGGAGAGCATTGAGAATGAAAAGCTCCCATTATATTCTCAAAGGAGGATTGTTATACGGGAAGAATTTTGAGGGAGTTTATCTAAGATGCCTTGATCAACAAGAAGCTAAGCACACAATTGATGAATTTTATGGGAAACATGGCACGGGTCATGGTTCTATGGATTCTTTAGCACATTAGATCCTCAAATCTAGTTATTATTGGCCATGTGTGTTTAAGGATGCCCACCAACATGTAAGGACATGTCATATATGTCAAACTTCTACATCAAGAGAGCGTCATCCAACCATGCCATTGCACCCTGTTTATGAGATAAGGCTATTTGCCCAATGGGCACTTGATTTTATTGGGGTAATTATCCCAAATTCTTCTGTAGGACATAAATTCATTTTGACTGCCATAGATTACTACATGAGATGTATAGAAGCTATACCTTGCAAGAATAGCACAATAGAGGTAGTAATCAAGTTCCTCACTGAATGCATCACAACTAGGTTTGGAGTACCCTTTGCATTGGTATGTGACAATGGCCCTACCATTTCTTCTGTCGAGTTCATTTAATGGGATTATGATCATAGGATTGTTTTAAAGTAATCTTCAAACTATTATCCACAAGGAAATGGAGTTGTAGAAACAACTAGTAAGAATCTACTAGGAGTAATCAAAAAACTGTTAGAGAACAATCTTAGAGACTTGCATACCCAGTTAAGATTTACGTTATGGATAGATAGGACTAGGATCAAGGCTACATTGAAGACTTCACCATTTAAGCTAGTGTATGGCCAAGAGCCTATGTTCCCTATTCACTTGCAAATACCTATCGTAAAATTTATGCAAAAATTTTACTCTAGTGATGATAGGATTGAAGTAAGGTTAGCTGGCTTGTTGAAATTACAAGAGCAGAGAGATGTTGCTTTGCAGCAATTCCTTAGGCACTAGGCTATTGTCAAATGTTGGTTCGACAAAAGAGCCAAATTCAAGACTTTTAGGATATCAAACCTTGTATTACTCTGGGATAAAGCCAATGAAAAGAAGGGTGACCACTAGAAGTTTGATAAGCTCTGGATGGGTGCCTATGAAATTGCTGAAAACCTAGAAGAAAATAATTTTTGACTGAGTAGTTTAATAGGAGAACCTTTTGCATTGCCTGTCAATGGATAGTTTCTCAAACATTATTTTGGGTCGTAAAAGGTCTAGTATTTTTTTGGGTTGTATATATGTAAGTAGTTTGTTGTCCCATTGGTTTTGTCTTTTCCTTGCATTTTTTTTTTCTTTTTGTTGTTTTTTTTTTGTAGGGACCTTCATTTTATTCAATTGAGTAAGGGGGTTGTTATCTGAAGTATATTCTGGTTACTAAGAGAGAAGTTGGTTTAGATATTTTCAGGTTTTCTAATTGCATGATTTTGTTCTAAATTCATTGTTTTATGTCCATTGTCAATGAGAGTTGTGGAAAGTCATTAAGAACAAGGTGTAAAGTAAGCAATATTCACTAACTACGACTGAATCTATCACAAATCATCAGAAACATCTCCTTTTGTAATGGTATATTTGTCTTAGGATGATGGTGTTGTAGGATTTGAGTGAAAAATATGATTCCTCGGATGTTGTTATGAGGTCCATGGTAGTTTTCAACCTAGTATAGATGTTGGACATCTGACATATTGAGAAGGAATTGAATGAAGGAACTTCAAAAAAAAGAAAAAAGAAAAGAGAACTATCTAAGAAAAGAAAACTCAATACTGAATGGGTGATTCTAGTATCTCTACCAGGTCTATGGACGCCTGATTGGTAGTAGAGCAATGCTAGGAGAAAACTAGTGGTATCTTCGTCAGAGCTATGGATGCTTGACTAGCAGTGAAGCAATGTCCAGGATATCATTACATAACAGTTCAAGGGAATCAACTCATGTAGTTCAAATCCTACACATAATTGTTTAAAAGATGAGGGAAACTTTTTAAAAGGGTGATGCACCATCAAGCACACACATAGATTCAGGGGTAGCCAGTGTTGATTTACATTTGAGATTCTAGCTAAACCTTGTTTACTGAAACTAACCTAACTAGAATTGTGATTTCCATAAATCAGGAGTTTTGGGTAACTAAATCCCTCAGTTTCCTGAAAATGGTTAAACCATTTTCCCAGCCAAGTCACCAATTTTCAATTTGATTAAAATGGAACCCTCTTTTACTTTCATTCTTTGTGTTTTTGCCCCTTCAATTTTGAGGTTTTTCTTTGCCTTGGAATGTTCTTAATATGTTTATCTTGCTTTCCCAAGTGTTTTCCCCAAGTTGCATATTGAAAATCTTATGTTTTGGGTGAAGTTTGGGTTTTTACCCTAATTCAGGATTTTCTGGTCCGTCCGGATTTTCCCAGATTTCTTTCAAACTTCAGTTTCAATGTTGTTGTTTGGGTTTTTGAGCCAGTTTAGGATTTTCTACCCCATCTGGATTTTCCCAGATTGCACTCGAAGTCTGGCTTGGCCTATTTTACACTGTGTTTGAGAGATTTTTGAAGTCTTGTTGAGGTGCCAAGTTGACCCACGACATGTAGGTAAGATAAAAGTAAAACTATCTCACCTCTCCTGAAAGAGACAATCAGTAATCAAATTGATCACCTCCCAAGGTATTTGATGTTGGTTCACAACATTGTTGTTTCAGGAAGTGGTCAATATGGTTGTAATATTCAAGGGCTCTGCTTATTTTTAGCTTATGGATTGTTGCAAGATCAAACATCTATCTAAACCTACTTTAATCGGGGGTTTTAAAGAAATAGAAAAAGATAGATCAAGGTTTTCAAACTGAAAAGAATGTTGATTCATTCAACTAATCAGACTTGTTACCTTCCAAGGAATTCCTAAACTACAACTATAAAATAAAATTAACCTGTAATTGATACAAAGTTTCATTTATTCATAGTGCAAACTTTAATAGTAGATTGCAAATCATCATTCAAACAAGACATAAGATAAAATTTCATTCCTTGAAAGCTTTTAAAATAAATTGATTAACCCAAAATGAATACCATTCTTAGAGCATAATATAAAGTTGGTTTAAATTTGGCTGCTCCTACTATCAATGAAACAGATAAGCAACATTTGAAAATCTGGTAAGATCACCAGTGTACAGAAACCCATGTCTTTAAATTATCTCAATCTATGCTAAGAAAATCAGGAAGATACATCAACTCCTCCTCTTGCTAAACTAAAAAAAAATGTCTAACTTACTTAAAAACCCCAACTTGCTTTACTGCTAAATTTGCTTTAACATTCAATTTCTCCAACCCCTTTCTAACCCTTACAAAAGATGCGAAATGCCATATTTATAAAACCCACTAGATGTGTCAACCTAGTTAGGGTTTACAATAAGTCAGTCTAAAAATAAGTCGGCCCTAGAAGAATTTGAAACAAAGTCAAACATGCATTAAATGCATGGACACCGACCAGATCAGCCCAAGATCTCCTACATAACTCGAACCAAAATGCGTGAAGAAGAGGCAAAGCAAAAAAATGAGGAAGCACGAATTTCGATGTAGCTTTTTATTAACTACTTCCTCCACTTCGCCCATACCTTGTCCCATTCTAGCCTTCGTCACCAAGAACGCCCTCTGCAAGCTATCCGCAAGGGGCATATGTGAAACCCTAGTTCACCATTCAGTAACATTAATATTATTCTTCAGCTACCCCATCAAGTCTCCCTACATTAATCAAACACCAATGTGAGAATCCAAATGTTGACAGCATTTTCATCCAAGTGTTAGCTTAAAATCATGATAAAACCATTAAATTAGCCATTAAGCATCAACACTAAGAAGTTCAAGATTTCAAGCTAATGGAGGAAAACCAGCCTGGGAGGAATTTTGGAAAATTTTGAACAAGGATGATTATCTTGATGAAGTGCCAATGTCAATAATGGATCATCAAAATGAACATAAGCAGCATACAACAGTGAACTTCATCAAGTTAAAGCTAGATATGTTTAAGCATTCATCATTAGATTAATCAATTTTATCCAATTTCTTAAATTCCACAAAGCATAGCAGAGAATTCAGAAAAAATTCGGCTGGACTAGAATTTTGTAAAGAGCATAAAACTCTGAACACGAGCACATTTATGAGAAATTGAAGGAAACCGAGAAAATCTGACTGGGCAGGAAAATCCCAAGGTCAACAGAAAACCTGAAAATCAACAATCAAACACAAATTTGCTCAAATTGACCGAAGGTCACAAATTTGAGGACCCTGGGCACGTAAATCAATTAAAATGAGCCTCCTACAGATCTTCTTCGAATCCTAGGCTCAATCGAAAGTAGATCAAGATGAAATGGTGACACCCTAGGTATGGAACCCTAGATTTAAACCATGAACACATAGGGAAATCCAATAAATTACCAAACATAAAGGAATTCAAACTCCAAGCAAGACCATAACATTTTAAAGCACAACAAGATTGAACATCTCAACTCAAGAGAATGTAAATGATAAAGAAAAATGGTATAAAGCTCCAAAAATTGACCAAACTCGGAAACCCGACGGCCAGACGGAAATCCAAAAAAATTCAACCGAAGCAGAATTCTGTGAAGGCCAAAAATCTCTGAACTACAGTGTAAAATAGGTCAATTCGAACTTCGAGCGCAATCTGGGAAAATCCAGACAGGGCAGAAAATCTTGAACTGGCTCAAAAACTCAAACAATAGCATTGAAACTGGAGTTTGAAAGAAATCTAGGAAAATCCAGATGGACCAAAAATTCCTGAATCAGGGTAAAAACCTAAACTTCGCCCAAAACATAAGATTTTCAATATGCAACTTGGGGAAAACACTTGGGGAAGCAAGATAAACATGTTAAGAACATGCCAAGGCAAAGAAAAACCTCAAAATTGAAGGGGGGAAAGCACAAAGAGTGAAAGAAAAAGAGGGTCCCATTTTAATCAAATTTAAAATGGGGTGGTTATGCAAGGCATAACACTTAGCTCAATCCCAAGTTTCTGGTATTCAGGTCTTGACCATACTAGGTTCACTCTAGGGTATGATATGATGTTTTTGTTAATCTCAAAGGGTCTATGGTTATTTTTAGTTTCATTGAGAATATCTCCAGTTTCATTAAGAATCATAAGCATTAAATACAACATTTACAGTTCGATCATAAAATAATCTCATGAAATCAAAAGATTTGCAATAATATTTCATGAACATCAACAATTTTGCTATCACTTAAGTAGATTTAGCTTTAAGCATTCAACAATTTAATAGAAATGAAAGCTTTTCTATAGATTTCCATTCATTCATCTATTTTTTTAAATATTTTCTAAAATTTAAACATCTAATCTAAAATAGAGAAAAATAAATACTAAAAAATAAAATTTCTCCCAATTATTCTCCATGTATGACTCAAGATTTAATCAAACCAAAGCAAACCACTTTATACTTCACTAGATTATTTCACAGGTAGGTATAAAATTATGTGAGCTTTTAAAGAAGGGGTTTTCAGTTTTGACACCGAGTAGGTTCTGTATGCAGCCTTAAATGACACAACATACAATCTTGTTCGGTTGAACTAACAAAACCAACTACAAAAGATACATGAGATAGGTAGCTATCAAATTGGCTTTGAAATTGATTTAGTTCTATCTATATACAAGTTTTTAGACTGGAATGATTCAGAAAATAGGAAAAAAGAACAAAACTTAAAGAAGTTTTGGCTCTTCTGACATCCACAAATTCTGAACTTAACTTATAAAAGAGTATCCCCTAGCATTTTATAGAAGACACAGGTAGGATAAGGAAGATACATGAGAGGAAATCCAAGGGAGGAATCATATCAAGGCATGTGGAATGTGGTGACTAGTAATATTTGCAAACGAATTCAACTAAGGTCAACCTCCATCTGCACGTTGAAGTTCAAGTTTTTTATCTTTTTATTTTCACAAAGAAAATAACTTGAATCAGGATAGTGTGTAGAAACTTTCCCATATATTCAAAATGATTTCTTTATCATTTTTTTCCTACACTTTGGTTCTATCTCAGGCTTTCTACTCTCTGGAATGGGCTTCCTCAGAGGTTGGTGCTTTTTTTTGCCATATGTGAAATATTGAGATCCTTGGTATTCTAATGGATTCAAGCCCCTCTGCATATAACTTCTAAAAATATGCAGCCCAATCTAGATATGATTCTATCCATGATTCAAATTTTCCTTAACGCCCATACCTAAACTTTGCATCACAATCTACTTCTCTTGCAATCACAAATTCCAACTATTAAATCCCTTAAACAAAAAAATTTATAAAATCTCATGTAAATAAAACCATCATTAATTTGTTATCATATAAATCCATCATAAATAACACACTTTCAAGAAAATCCCATATTCTTGCATAATTATCCCTTTATACTAGGTTACAGGACTATCAGACTTCTTAGAAAACCTTAAAATTTTAAAACTTTACTTTGCACCTCTACTAAGTACCCGGTATATGATATTCATTTTTATCCATGCTTTTCTTGGACTTCGGCTTTACCAGAACTTCCATTTTCATCGGACCTTGACTCTCTAAATGGAACATTTTTCTTTACCTTTTAGATTACCTTTCCATTTCTAACATTCTTGATTCCTAGTGCCCAGTACCAGGAACAGTTGGATTACAAAGTACTCTTCGAAAAATATTTCTCTTTTATTTTCACTTCTGGTGATCTTTCCTTCTAGCCAACACCTGCCATAAGCATTAGTTTTCACTTGGGGTTCCAAAGTCTTACAGTCTTGGGGCATGTTGTGAGACCACACAACATGTACCCCTATAGACCCTGTAGTAAATTCTAAAGGCACTTGTGCTCCTCCACAAACTACAATGAGAACAAGAAGGTCAGAAAAGACCACAACCTCCACACCTATTCTTTTAAATTCCTACAAAAGAATAAAAATAGGTGGATCTAAGAAGATAGACACATTTAGTATCCCTATGCAACAAAAGGCTCCAATGAGAAGAAATAAAGGAGGAAAAGGGATAAGTATATTAGTTCAGAAGAAGAAAAGGAAGAGGAAGGAGTAAAATTGGTCCGCAAAAGGAGATCAAAAGTCTCTTAGGAAGAGACTAGTGCAAAAATTGATAAGGAAAAAGAGAAGAGCCCTTTGATCTATGAGAATAGTCCCATGAAGCTTGATGCACTATTCAGTGCTATAGATGAGTTTGGAATCCTTAAGCATATAGCTAAACTGTATCCAAAAGATAATAATGCAGATAAGGAAAGAACTTGAAGAGGCCATTGTAAAATACATGGTGACATTTAATGTTGGCTTGGGTGAGATAATGGATCATTTTTTGGATGAGCTAGAAGGAGTATTGAGTGCAAGAATAAATGAGGTAGTTGTAGAAGATGCAAAGATGAAATATTTTACCTTGAAGAAGATTGGTTCCTCATTAACTCATGAGGAAAAAGTCAAGTTTTCTCAATTGAAAGCTCAAGAATTTAGGACAAAGAAAAGAGGAAATACTCTTATAGAAAAACATAAAAAATGATATAGAGAAGCTAAGGAAATAAATAATTAAATCAACTAAGAAAATTATTAAACAATTAGGACCCTCTTTCGGTGATGAAGATAAAATGCAGAAAGACTCATCCCTCTTGAAAAGTAGTGAGACAATTAAAGATAAACATGAGCATGAGCATGATCAATGAGAAATGATGATAGATAACACCCCTTTGGATGGGAAAATATTTTTTGATCAGGGAAAAGAAGTTGTGCAAGGAGTCTAGGAGAAAAGAGAAGCTCAAAATGAACAAACTATGTCTCCTTTGAAAGTTGAGAAGACTACAGAAAAGTGTTTTGATAGTGGAGAAAAGGAGAAGAATGAAAAACATGTGTAAGAAAGCACAAAATTCTAAGGAAAGCTTAGGTGCGGAAAAAACTCTCCTAATGCCAAAACCTCAAGGAAGAATGTAGAGGTGACTTTAAAATTTTCAATTATAGTCCAATAAGATGCACATGAAAAGAATAACAAAAAAGAGAAATGAACACATACACAATTGGACACTAGATTTACATGGGAAAACCCTTACGGGAGAAAAACCCACCACACCAAGAAAAGTATCTTTGTATTATAGTAAGAAAAATTACATACATAGATCAACTTCACTTTTTGATGTCAATTTTTACAACAACAATATTTACTGATCAATCTTGTACATAATAGCTCTTAGAAAAACATACAATGAATTCACTCAGATCAAAATCGTGTTCAATCGAGCAACATTTTCGTTATCGAACTAATCATCATCATCCGTTACTAAGCATAATTCATTCTCTCATAGTTTGTTGATCTTCCACATAGGAATGATCACAACATTTCAACTACAAATGATTCTCCTTCTATTTCGGTCATTGGTTCAAAAAAGACCCTGTAGGATAGACATTCTGTCAAAACGTTCAACTGTATCGCATGTCAGTGAGACACTAGATCATGTCTCCCCAATGCCAAAAAGCCCGATCACATAGCTATCAGCAAGATCAAAGGTATCAGAAACACCCTAAGAAGTTAGACCAATCACAAAACAAGTCTCCCCGATATCACAAGAAAACCAACTGTCCATCGACAAGAGTCCAGGAGATTTCATTGACAATTAATGTCACTCTGATATGTCCATCAACAAGACTAGCACCATCGGCAAGACATCTCACCAATTTCCATTGCAGAACAATCAACAAGACCATTGTTATTGGCTAGAGCTCATACTGAACATAGACTTTTGGCGAGAGAAATGCTATCACCAAGAGTTCATATCGAATGCACCAGCCTATCGGCGAGAGAAACATTGATCGGCAAGAGTTCTCACCAAAGGTATACCTATCTGTGAGACCTCCAATATCACTTAGACTTTTATCAAGCCTTCATGTCACCCTAATGACATTCGTGTGTAAAACCATCGGTGAGACATATTCTGTCAGAATGAGTCACTCCAAAGGTTCACGTCTCTCCCCGATGCCACTCGTCACCAAGAGTCTCGCAAATGATCACCAGGAAACCCATCAGCAAGAGGTCTGCTTGAATAAAAAGAGATAGGAATTTCACAGTGATATCCATTTCTTGCCGATGACTCCCATCGGCAAGACAGAACCAAAGTCTCAGCGATTGGATCTTTTGAACACAACTGCTAGTCGGTAAGACATTCTAAGGGTCTCGCCGAATTTTCTCTTTTAGGAGTCTCATGTCAATAAGCTTGAGCCACATTTTCCAACAATCTCCCATTTGACAAAGATAATACTGACACCTCTAGAGCACAACAAAACTACTAAAATTCATGGGAACTAAGGCCCATCTAACTGGCACACCACTTGAACTTGTCTGTGCTCACTGGTTTCATGAATGCATCTGCAACATTTTCCAGAGTATGCAATTTTTCTAAAGAGACCTTTCCATCCTCCACCATATCTCGTACAAAATCATACTGCACATGAATATGTTTCGTCTTGGCATGGAAAGTAGGATTTTTTCACCAAACAAATAGCACTCTAACTGTCACAGTAAATTGTAATTTTCCCTACATCAAACCCAATGTTAGAACACAAATGTTTTAACCAGATTGCTTCTTTACAGGCATGTGATGCTGCCATGTATTTTTCCTTTGTAATAGACAAAGTGACTATAGCCTTTTGCTTACTCATCCAACTAACTACACCACCATTCATCATGAAAATATATCCACTGGTGGATCTTCCATTGTTAATGTCCCCTGCCAAATCAGAATCCACATAGCCTCGAATGTTGAAAGTCCTCTATGATTCAACAAAACTACCATGGTAACACAAAGCATATTCTAAAGTTCCCTTCAGATATCTAAACACTCTTTTCACATCACCCCAATGTGTCCTTCCAATATTTTCCATAAAGTGACTAAGTACTCCCACTTCTTGGGCAATGTCTGGCCTTGTATGGACCATTGCATAGAGTAAACTACCAACTACACTAGCATAAGGCACTTTGGTCATGCCCTCCATCTCAGTAGGAGATTTTGGACAATCTTCAATAGATAGCTTCATTCCCTGCAAAACTAGAACAACTAGCTACTTGCAATCAGTCATACAAAATCTCTACAAAATATTATTAATATACTTACTCTGACTGAGCCAAAGTTTTCTACTCTTCCTGTCCCTAGTTATTTCCATTCCTAGAATATACCTGGCTGCACCAAGATCTTTCATTTTGAACTTTGCAGACAACAGAGATTTTAGATCATAAATCATTAATTTACTATTGCCTATGAACAACATATCATCAACATAGAGAGCAATAATAAGAGCACGATCATTTTTCAGCTTTGTAATACACACAATGATCATATTTTGATCTTACAAATCCCAATGACAAAAAAAAAGTGTCAAACTTTTGGTACCACATTCTAGGAGATTGTTTTAATCCATACCGAGATTTTTTTAACTTCCAAACCAGATTTTCTTTACCTTTTTCCACAAAGTTCTTAGGTTGGGACATATAAATTTCTTCTTTAAGGTCACCATGAAGAAATGTTGTCTTCACATCCATTTGTTCAATCTCTAAGTCATACGCTACTGCAAGTAACAAAAGAAATCTGATAGACGTCAACTTAGCTACAGGAGAAAATATTTCTCCATAATCAATTCCCTCTACCTAGGAATATCCCTTCACAACCAACCTCGTCTTATACTTTTCCAAACTGCCATCCAGGCCTATTTTCCTTTTAAATACCCATTTGCAGCCAACAACTTTTTTTTCCTTTAGGCAAGGGCACCAAACTCCAAGTATCATTATTTTCTAATGATGCCATTTCTTCATTTATGGCTTCCGACCAAGAGTTTGAATCAGACATTCTAAATGCCTCTTTCACAGTCCTAGGCTCATCAGTGCTAGAAATTAAAGCATAGGCACAAGTATAATCTAACAAAGAAAACCCATACCTATCAGGTTGCTTTCTTTCACGTGTTGACCTCCTCACAGGCTGAGGTTGAGGTTGATCTTCTTCTTCAAAACTCTCAGAACTACTTGAGATCTCCTTAGTTTTAGGTACATTTTGAATTTTCAATTCCTCTTTATCTAGTGTTGGAGGAATTTCAACTACATCCTTTTTATTTTCTAATTTTTTCTCTGACTACAGATCAAAGTAGAAGGCTTCAGCTCACGTAAAATAACACTTTTGTTGTATAGAACCTTCTCTGTATTAGGATTCCAAATCTTGTATCTTTTTATGCCAGCACTATAACCAATAAAAATACATTTAACAGCCTTGTTTTCCAATTTAGATATTTTTTCATTCAACACATATGCATATGCCTCACAGCCAAATACACGAATGTGTCTCAAAGAGGGCTTCTTTCTAGACCATGCTTCCAAAGGTGTTTGCTCAACAAGAGTAGAATTCTGAGAGCGGTTTATTAAATAACATGCTATTGGAACTGCCTCAACCCAAAAATTCTCCTCCAACCCAACACTTCTTAGCATAGTTTGTGCTCTTTCCATGACTGTCTTGTTGAACCTTTCAACAACTCCATTTTGTTGCAGAGTGTAGGGTGTAGTTTTATGTTTTTTAATCCCATGATGTTTACAGTACCTTTTGAACTCTTTAGAAAAAAACTCACCGCCATTGTCAGTCCTTAAACATTTTATTTTTCTTCCAGTCTAATTTTTCACAAGGTTTTTAAATTCTTTAAAATGACTGAACACTTCTAATTTACTTTTCAAAAAATAAAAAAATTCCCTTCTTGAATAATCATCAATGAATGATACATAATATTTTGATTTAGAAAAAGAAGGAACATTTACTAGACCAAATACATTAGAATGTATATAATCAAGTAAACCAGAAGATTTGTGAGGACTGGAGTAAAATGAAACACAGTGTTGTTTACCATATATACAATGTTCACAAAATTTGAATTCAAGGTTATAGTCATCAAGCCCCTCAACCAGGTTTTTATTTTTCAAGGTTTTTAAACCTTTTTCTCCAATGTTGCCAAGCCTATGATGCCAGAGCATAGTCTTTTCTGTTGGAAGTTTAACTTCCATAGAGTTTGCACTATCAGTAACTTTTTCCGCCTTTTCTCCATGAATAGCCTTCTATGACTTTGCAGAGACACTATTGAATTGAACAAGTGCATCCAGCTTATACAAGGTACCAATACGAGCACCCCTTGCTAGCATCATTGCGCCTCTAGTCATTTTGCAGCCATTTCCAGAGAATATGACTTGCACTCCAACATCGTTTAGCTTACTAACATAAAGTAAATTTTGAGCCAGACCTGGTATATGCATTACATCATTGATTCCCTTCACTCTTTCATTAGGGAACTGAATTCTGACTCTTCCACGGCCAACTATTTCCAGAAATGAATTGCTTGCCAAATACACCCTTCCACCATTGTATTTTTCATACTTAGTGAACCAGTCTCTATGAGATGTCATGTGGAAAGATGCTCCAGAATCAATCAGCCAGACATTATTTGATGCCTGTGTAGCCAAGGTTGCAATCAAAGCATCTGCATCACTTTGAGAAGAATCATTGTCAGAAGAATACTTCTTCTTTTTCTCCTCTTTGCAATCCTTTTATACATGACCAGGTTGCCCAGAATTCCAACACTTTACCTTGGACTTAGTTTCCTTCTTCTTTCCTTTTTCTTTTGATCTTCCTCTAATAGCAAGAGCCTCCTTCACCATCTTAGAATATTTTCTTCTCATCTCTTTTGATAAAAAAGAAGAAACAATATCTTCCATCTTAAAAGAGGAAGTAGTACTCCCAATAGCCATCACCAAGTGATCCTAAGAGTCTGGAAAAGAACATAACAAAAACATACAATAATCTTCTTCATCAATCTTCACACCCACAGATGCTAACAAAGCAATCAACATGCTGAAAGTATTCAAATGATCAGCAATAGATGCTCCTTCTTGCATTTTCAAAGAGTACAACTTCTTCATCAAGAAAAACTTATTCACCAAGGACTTACCCTAATAAATAGCTCCCAGTCTGCTAAACAAAGCCTTATCAGCCCCTTTGATTTTCAATCTGCAATGCCCCAATCCTCTTGCTTCATGCTTGTAGGCTTTGTCCCATACACAAAAAGCCCAAGATCATGATCAACCAACAAATCTTCCATTCTAAGTTTCCACAACTCAAAATTGTTGCCATTGAATTTCTCAATTTCAATCTTTCCTGGCGTGCTTGCCATCTTAATCTATAATTTGAATTACCAGACTTCTACAAGACCTCCACTAAACATAATTGACACAAAAAACACAACGCACCCACAAGGATAACACAACTGGCCAGGCTCTGATACTACTTGTAAGGAAAGATTAGGTGGGAACAAACTCTCCTAATGCCAAAACCTCAGGAGAGAATGTAGAGGTGACTTTAAATTTTTCAATTTTAGTCCAATAAGATGCACATGAAAGGAATAACAGAAAAGAGAAATGAACACATACACAATTGGACACTAGATTTATGTGGGAAAACCATTACAGGAGAAAAACCCACCACACCAAGTAAAGTATCTTTGTATTAAAGTAAGAAAAATTACATACAGAGATCAACTTCACTTTCTGATGTCAAATTTTATAGCAGCAACACTTACTAATCAATCTTGTACAAAATAGCTCTTAGAAAAACATACAATGAATTCACTGAGATCAAAAACATGTTCAATCGAGTAACACTTTCGTTATTGAACTGATCATCATCATCCATTACAGAGTCTAATCCATTCTCTCATAGTCTGTTGATCTTCCACACAAGAATGGTCACAACAGTTCAACTACCAATGGTTCTCCTTCTATTTTTCTCATTGGTTCAAAATAGACCACGTAAGATAGACATTCAGTCAAAATGTTCAATTGTATCCCATGTCGGTGAGACACTAGATCGTGTCTCCCTGATGCCAAAATACCTGATCACATAGCTATCGAAAAGATCAAAGGTATTGACAACACCTTAAGAAGTCAGATCAATCACAAAACAAGTCTCCCTGATATCACAAGAAAACCAACTATCCATCAGCAAGAGTCTAGGAGATTTCATCGACAGTTAATGTCACTCTGATATGTCCAACAACAAGACCAACACCATCGGAAAGACCATCGCTGTCGACTAGAGCTCATACCGAACAAAGACTTTCAGCAAGAGAAATATCCATTGGCAAGAGTTCTCACTGAAGGTATACCTTTCGGTGAGACCTCCACTATCGCTTAGACTCTTATCGAGCCTTCATGTCACCCTAATGAAATTTGTGTGTAAAACCATCAGTGAGACATGCTCTGTCAGAATGAGTCACTTTGAAGGTTCACGTCTCTCCCTAATGCCACTCGTCACCAAGAGTCTCCCCGATGATCACTACGAATCAACCCATCGGCAAGAGGTCTACCTAGATGGAAAGAGATAGGAATTTCACAGTGATAGCCATCCCTTTCCAATTGACTCCCATCCACAAGACAGAACCAAAGTCTCAGCGACTTTGATCTTTTAAACACAACTGCTGGTCTGTAAGACATTCTGAGGGTCTCACTGATTTTTCTCTTTTAGAAGTTTCATGTCAATAAGCTTGAGGCACATTTTCCAACAAAAATAGGATATGATTTCTCTACACCCTCTAGAGATTCATTGAAATATCTTTTGGATGTGTAAATACAATTCCAACCAGTGGTATCAACACAACTACTACAAATGCTAATGCAAAAAGGTCAAGTGGACTTGGATAATATTTCTCCTCTCCATAAGTTGTAGCTTGGTTATGTTTCCCATGCCTTTGCAAGAAAGGAGATACTAAAAATTCACCAAAAAGGCACATGGTTAGTCAATGAGGCTCTCAAGGTTAGGAAAGAAGGCCTTCTTGGAGTATCCATTAACACTTATTTACCAAGTGTACAATAGTTGAAGTTAATACTAAGTTCTTTCAAGAAGTACTTTTCAAGTCTGGAAGAGAAGACAAAGAAGGAAGTAGCAAAGAAATTGAACGACAAGAGGCTAATAGATTCCTCAGATAAATGTGTTATTGCATATACCAAGTTTCAAGGCAACTTAAAGGATTTTCAAAAGATTTTGGAGGAAACCAAACTATTATTCCATTGTCTATGAAAAGTATAAAGGATTATATGGACTCAATTGAGTACCAAATTACTTAGGCCTCATGTGTGGATGGTCTAGCAAATGATGGGGATGGAGAAACTAGAGTGATCAATGAAAATATACACACTTGATTATTTTTACTATATGAAGAAAAAGAGAAAATCACAATGTAGTACAATTAGCTATGAGATATGGAAAGTCTAAGGCTAACATCTTTAACTAAAGCTTTGCAAAATACAAAAAAGTTGTGCAAATGACAACAACACCTAGCTCTTTGAAAGAAAGAAAAGACCTTGCAAAATTCAACGTAACATATAAGGCTATATTACTCTCATCCAATTAAGGTGTATATTTATTTAAATTGTATAGATAGTTTTTATCTCACTATATACTTGTAGAGTTAGTAGATGGTACTGTGGTACAATTTTGTCTTTTTGCTGATAGATGAAATAGCTAGGGGGGGCTATTCTCATGTATCTATGCTAGTAAGGGGATGTAATGCAGATTTACTACCCTTTTCCCTTGATATCAAAGAGGGAGTGAAGCAGAGAAGTGTGAAACCATCAATGAAAAAGGGGAAGATTGTTTACAACATGAGCATGATGGTGTATGGTGTATCAGTATGTATATAGAGCTCAAAAATTTCATCATTCCCCAAATACTTGTAGAAGAGGAAAAATGACACATGAAGAGAAAAAACAAAGAAAAATATTTTGGGTCAACATGGAAGAGACCTAAATGTCTTGACACCTCGCATCATCCCCAAAAGGAAAACACAAAATAAAAGATAAATATTTATGACATATAGAAGAATGCAAATACAAATAGAGGAATGCACATGAAGAGACACATAAAAAAAACAGTACATGGGACCACATTACACACATGAAATCACACAAAGAAACATGAAAAACAAGACAAGACCTATAAGGCACATGCGAGTCAACCTATAGCAAGTCATCTACATCCCAATATTGATCAATATATGTGGAAGGTGGATAACTAGCCAAAGGGACAACATCAAGTGCCAAACTAGGACAAGCATCAAGTTCAACACTCTTATTAGGAGGATCATCATTTAAGCTCATAGAAGAAGAAAACAATGAGTTCACCTCATTGTGCACTTGTTAATCAATCTTTGTAATTTCATTATCATCATCCAAGTTAATCACAATAGAGGTCCAAATACTTAGGAGGATATTAGGTAGAGGTGTAAATTGTCTATTTCTATTTGCAAAGGTATATGATTTTTTCATCTTTATAGCACCCACTTGGGTGTCAACATTTTGAGTTGATTGAGGGGGATTAAGTTGTAGAAAGCCCTTATTTTGTTTCTTGAAATGTTTATAGTTGGTTTGAGGTGTGGATTCAGGCTTTTCAAGATGGTTAGAGGGATTTTCACTTCATGACTACTAATTGAATATTGGTAATCATGAAGGATTGTACAAAAGTATGTAAAGGAAGGAAACCTTAACATCTCAAGCTTAGCTTGGATTTTATCTTGCAAATTGGAAATAAACATTCTTTGAAGGTTGGCATCAAGAATATTAATGTTTATTTGTGAATAAAGCATTTGGTATCGTGCTATAAAATCACTAACCTTTTCATCATCCTTTTTTTTACATGTCATCAATTCAACTAGGGTCATCTTCGAACCCATGTAAATTTGGAAGTGGTTATAAAAATCCTCAATAAGTTCATTGAATGAAATAATTGAATTATTTGGTAAAGAGTGAAACTGTTGTAAGGAACCATCTTTAAAGGATCGAGGAAATAGCTTATCCAAGAGTTTATCTTCAAAAATGAAGTCACTACATAAAGCTTGTTAAGCCTTTCATAACCACCCCACTTTGATCTGGATCAAAATGGGTCCCCCTTCTCTTTTGGTTTCTTTGTTTTGTTTTATTTTCCTTGCTCTTGGGTTGCTTATGTTTTCTGCTTCAGTTTCTCTTCTGGTTTTGTTTAAACTTTGGCTCTGTTTTGGCTTAATTTGGTTCCTTTCTTGATTAAGTATTCAATGAAGTAATCACAAGTCCAAGTATACCTTATGAAAATGTATCTTATATCCTTCTGATGACTAATGGAAGCATCTGTTTTGCAGGAAGAGGACACACATGATCATATTTTTCAAGTGAGTCCACTTGTTGGGCTTTCCTCAGGATAGTTGGTTATATTTCTCCTTGCAGATGAAAGTCAGAAAGACCTTGCTCATGTCTGGCTGACTATTGGAACTTTATATCGATATATATCTATGTTGCCTATCGTCAAGACCCCAGAGATGTCACAACGATCAAAAGTTACATGCAGGCTTTATTGGCAAGACAGGGGTCATCGTCCTGGCGACATGGAAATTTGTATCAGCATGAGGGGTTTCTTTTAGAAAAAGTTCATGGCGAGGTCTTCGGCTCTCACCGACTACAACATCACTGGGCATATACTTCGGCGGGAAATATTGAGTTTGGGGTAGAGTCTTGGTGAAAGCCTGATGTCCCACTGACTAGCAAAACAAACGAGTCATTTTGGTGAGAGTTAGGTCTTCAGCGGAAGGTCTCCCGAAGTTCTTTGTCTCTCACTAACAAGGATGTCTTCGGAGAAAGTGTGGGAATTTGGGGTAATGTCTCATTGATGAAAGGAAAGTTACGGTGACAAAGGTGGCTTCAGGGTAGTTGTTTGTGTGTGACAAGATGTATCGGCGAATGGGTGGAGTCTTACCGATAGAAAGCCTGGCAGGAGAGGATTCTTATATCGCCATAGGGTTATCTGCCAGCCAAGAGGTCTCAGCAAAGAAAGAAAGTCATGCCAACATGGTAAGGGGGGTTCCATTGGTGGTCATTAGTGAAAGAACTGGTGGGTCTCGGCAACCAAAAGTGAGCCAGGGGAGGTCTTCGCCGAGACATGAGATGTCTATGGGACATCTCACCGACATGGATGAGAGTCGCCATAGGTCATGCCGAAGGATTAACCTTCGGTAGGACATGGTTGGCTTGATATAGGGTCTCATCGACAAGGCACAATCAAAGAGGTCTATCGGTAAGACCATAGAAGGGTCTTGGTGACACCCGAATTCGGTGAAAGGAAATGAATGCGGTAGGAGGTCTCGCCGATGATCCAAGGTCACACTGATGACAAGGATCGACAAAAGGTTGTGATGTCAGTATAGGGTCCCAGCAAAGAAAATAAGTCTTCCCAACATAGAATGATGTGACATCGACGAAGGGTCATGCTTTCACCACAGGGTCTTGGCGATGAGCGAAGGTCACACCGAAAGGAAAAAGTGAGCCCATCGAGAAAGAAAAGGAATTCGGGGAGACTTCATGCGAATGAAGGTCTTCGCTATGAGGTCATGACAATGAGTGATGGTCTCGTCGACTACAAGAAGAGCTCGATGCCCAGAGAGTAAGAGTGAGCTAAAGGGGGATAAGATATTTCACCATGATGCCCTATTGACTAGTGATAATCATTCTAGTCATCTTTTGTGAGCTCAATATAACTTATGAGCCTGTCGAGATGTCTCACCGACTATCTCATCTCTTGCTGATAGTTGCCCGATGGATGAAGTCACATCAAGGAGACACCGATGGTGTCTCACCGACATGCGACAGCCAAGCGAACTACTTTTGACCACCAAAGAATCCTATATAGCCTGTGATCATCTAGTGAGGGAGCCGAAGGACTGATTCATTGGTCCTTTTGACTGATTGACTGCCCCTATGTAAAAAGATCGACATGATACAAACCAAATGGAATCCTTCTGAGAACAAATGATGATAGACTAATTCGGGTGATGAGGTTCAAATATGCAAGCAAGCCCGAGGACGTTTTCTAGGAGGATGGTCAGTATGCAGAGAAGTCTAGGACGTGAAGGAAGTAGAAAGAAAGATGAAAGATCAATTACTCATAGGGATAGCTGTGGCCACTGCTGACAGGAGGTAGGCCAATATTAATAGGGATATTTTGAGCATTCAAGGTAAGATGCACATGGACTTCGAAGATCGACATCGAGGCAAAAGAGTAAATGCATCAGCTACCAAAAGATCAAAAGGACTTGTCCTAAGGATAGAAATCCTTTGTGAGCATGGACAACAGGGCTTCCACATTGAATACACATTGACTCTCTTCAAAAGATCTTAGGACCAACCCTCCTATAGTCGGTAGATATTTTGTAAAACCCTAGTGCAGGGGACAACACATTCAAGTTGATATATCCTATATATAAGGCAGGCTTGCCTCTTTGTGAAGGTTAGAACTTTTGGAAAGAAAATAGAGCTTTGTTAGAAGGATTAAAAAGAAAGTTAGGACTGTTAGGAGTTAGTCAGTGAACAGAAGAAGAAAGAGTTGCATCTTTATTTTGAGTAATAAGAGCTCCTCTTTGTATTCTTGGTTAGCAGTGAGGTTTTAGTATAGACTATAATGTATTTCCTAAGCTCTCTTAGTGTAGTTGGAAACAATATGGAGCGACAGAGTCTTTGTACACTGGTGATTGTGCTAGCTTTGTAAACATTGTTTATCTGTTTTAATAACAATAGAAGCAATCAGAGTTTAATCTACTTCATGTTGTGTTCTTGAATAATATTTATCTTAAATTGATCATTTGATTTTTGAAGTCTTTAGGGAATGAAATATTATTTTGTGTTTTATTTGAATGGTAATTAAAATATGTTATGCGAATTAGCACCGTGAATGAAAGAGGCTATGTGTTAATCACAAGTTTATCTTATTCTACAATTTTGGTTTACAAATTCCTTGAATTTAACAAGTCTGGTTAATGTTGGATGAACTGTTGTTCTTTTTTGTTTCAAAACCCTGATCTATCTTTTGTTGTTTCTTTAAAACCCCAGTTAAAGTAGGTTTTATTTCATGCTTGATCTTAGAATAATCCAGAAGCTCAACACCAACAGGACCCTTGAATATTACAGTTGAATTGACCACTGAGTAACATCATCATAGTTGAGACCCAACTACAAAGACCTTGGGAGCTAAGGCATCCATGTGTTACCTTTCTCTTTCAGGAGAAACAAAATAGCAATATTTTGTTTGTATTGTTGTGGTGCCACAATCACCATCAATAGGAACTGGCGCTAGAGGGAGGGCCATAAGGGAAAGCTAGATAAACATGGGTTTTCATCTCCAGAAAAGTCCCACAGAGTTCTTCGATCAGCTGAAAATCTGCCGCCTTTGATAGAACTTAAGACCCCAACAAGAGACAAGAATCATAAGACTGGGGCAACCATCATACCAGCCTTGTCAGCTCTGCTCACTCCACTAGGTTTTTCACTAGTACCCTAGTGGATACCTATTAATCCACCATCACATCTATCTCAAGTTTCATCATAGCTGATTCAACCCACACAATAGCTGGCTCAACCACCACCACCACACCAATGGCATTCTTTCAGAATAATCCCTCTCCATTGGGGACTATCCCTGGAGGTTTTCACGATATGCCCAAAAATCCTAAGAAATTCTGCCCCAAGTACATTCATGGTGAGTTGAGGAGTGCTAAAGAGCATATACAGGATTTTAAGGATGCTTGTGCAAGAGCTCAAATAGCTCATCATGATGTAGTTTGTAGGTTGTTCCCTTATTCCTTAGGGGACATGCCATACAACTAGTACCTCAATCTTTGTCAAGGCTCTATTATGACTTGGACAGATTTAGAAAATGTATTCATCAATCAGTTTAGGGTCTATGTGGATCCAACTCTTTTATATCATCAGTTTGCAACTATAAGGAAGGAACTAGGTGAATCTTTTCCTTTATTCAATACCAGGTTCCAACGAATGTATAGGAGATTACAAGATCCCTATCTGGTTATTGAGATTAGTGCCATTTAGGCATACTTTAGGGTTATCGACACTCTACTAGGTTTATTCCTACAAATAACTTATGAACCAGTTCATATTGATTCCCTATCCAAAGTTTATCACCTGGCTATTAAGCTGCAATAGCAAACTAACTCTCAACCGAGTTTGGGAGAAGGTTTTCCTTCACTAGTGTATCATATATCTAGCCCAACCCCTCTATTTAACACTATCCCAGGGATGTCTCCTTCCCACTATGGGCCTACATCTAAATTAAAAACCCAACCACTAGTTCCATTCTTTACTAATAGGGCTACTAACCCCTTTCAACAACCCCAGGGTCCCCAAAGTCTTCATAACCAAGTTGGAACCACAAGCCATGTTGATCAGCCACCTATGGCTAAGGATATTGAAAGTGAAAAGACTACTCAACTTACAAATGAAGTAGAAACCTTAAAGAAAACACTGTCTCAAGTCACTAATGGCATGGCTCAACTTAGGTTGAACCCATCTCAGAATCAAGTTAATTACCCTAATCAAAACAACAACAACTAGGATTCTTATCAGAACAATAACAACTACAACCAGAGAGGTTATCAAAACCAAAACAAAGGGTATAACTAGAGAATAAATAACAATAGATAATGGAATACAGGGCCTAATAATGATGGAGTTCCTCATAACTATCAAGCAAATGAGGAGAAGTCACTTACTGCAAATGTGGCTAACCTGAATTTCATGACTAACTAGTGTAAGCTGCATGATACAACGACTCATTCGGAGGTAAATTGCCCTCAAATGGAGAAAATTGTCAAAATGGCACATGAAGATGGCCACACATTCCAAGGGAATTCGAACAAAGGAGGTGACTCAATGGATACTGCCATGACTTATGAGCTCTTTGAGGAGGAGCTTTCATTCCCAAGACAAGAAGAAAATGAACCCGAGGAAGACTCATATGATGCCCAGGCCTTTCAGTTAAAAGGAGGACACTTCCTAAGAAATCAAAGTAAGGGTCCATTTACTACATCAGCACCCCCTAATCATATGTTACCCCCAAATCAAAGTGTTGATAATAACCCTTCTCCACCAAAGGGACCGTCTGACCTCCATAACAAGGGTAACCCCTCTTCTTTTTTCAAAAGTAATCCAGGTTTTAATGCAGAATTTGACATTGTTTCTAAGATGCAGAAACATAAAACTTCTTTGTCATATTTTGACATTTTAAAGTGGTGCCTTGCTCAAAGGGAGATAGTGTTGAAAGCTCTGGAACAAGCATATAAGGAAAAAGGAAAGAGCAAGGTTACCTCCCCTGCAGAAATGAATGCAGCCTTATACAGAAGCAAAGTAGGTACTCCTCCTTTCCTTTTAAGTTTAAGAATTTTTGGCAAGAACTTACATAACTATTTATTGGATTTAGGAGCTTCAGGAAATGTCATGCCATTTTCCATATGCAAGAAGTTAGAATTAATCCCCATTCAAACCAATAAGAAAGTCATTCAACTGGAAAAACAGAAGTCAATGTAGTGGGGGAGTTAAAGAACATACATGTCCAAGTTGGATCTGATCCTAGGATCTTAACAAACATTGACATTCAAGTAGCAAATATCCCTGAGACCTATGGTATGCTACTAAGCTGAGATCTAATGAAAAATTTAGCGGGATATCTCTCCCTTGACTTTTCACATATGTGGCTATCATGGAAGGGGATTCCTAACCAGATTAGGATTGAAAGTGAGCCTCACCTCAAGCATATCATCACTGAGTATGATTGTCACAATGAGGTAGCTTACTTTGAGATTGAGATGGGGGTTTATAAATAAGAAGAAATTATGACCTTCTCGGTTCTCAACCCTAAAGACATGTCAAAACTAAAGTGTCCTGATGCCACAATTAATGGAAATCAACAGGCCCTAATTAGAAAGTTGCATCAAGACCAACTGGTCCTAGGGAAAGACACTGACTTGATAAGCCTTTTGCTCTCTAATTGGTGTAGGGTACCCTATCAAAACAACTATGAATTGACTTGTCACCATTGCATTGACATCTTAAGTCAGGTTCCCCAAGTTGAGGAAGCTAGCACAAGTCGCCTTGAGACCATTGCAGATGGCTTTTCATTTGAGGCTAAGGAAGCAACCATGCTGACCAGGGACAAGGTGCCTTCAATAGGAGTTCTCTCTCAAATAGATACCATCCCGGATATATTCCCGAATCAACATGTTGATAAGGAGCATCCCCAAGGATTGTTTGATACCCCTACACTCATAAATGAAACAAAACTCAAGAAATCAAGTCAAGGGGAAAATGACTGCCAAGAAGATAACCATGGATCGGATAATACAATTGAGCTAGAATTACAAAGTATACTTAGGGAACCTTTAGAGGATTCTTCCCTTGTAACTGGTCCAAGTGATCAAGAATTCCCACCCTTGGCTAGTCCAAATACTTGTGAAAACTTCAAAAGGATTACCCCCTGCTTCTGATCAGTTGTAGACCCTAACCTTTGATGGATCTAAGTCCAAAACCAGTTGTGGTGTTGGAATTGTACTAACTAGCCTGAAAGGGAAAGTCCTCTTTGCCTCTTACAGGCTGCAATTTGGTTGCACAAATAATTTAGCTGAATATGAACCTTTGGCTAGAGGATTAATGTTTGCACACAAGAAGAAAGTTACAGCCTTGATAGTCAAGGGAGATTCAGAAGTTGTTATCAAACAAGTGCACAGCCAGTACACCTGCCACAATAAAAGGCTGGCGGCCTATAGAAATAGGGTATGGAATTTGATCGAAGAATTCGATGCATTTGGGATCAGCTTAATCCCTAGAGAAGAAAATCAGGTGGCTGATTCACTGGCTATTGCTGCAAGCACCTTGGAACCTATGCAAGGCTCCAAATTTAAAAGGTTCTCAGTGGAACTGATGTCCACCCCAGCTGTTCCTAATAATATTAAAAAAATTCAATTTTTTGATGATAACCGACATATACTGGCTTTCCTAGCAAGTTCAGATGTTTTTGAGGGGCAGATTATAGATGAATCCAACAGGGACCAAGGCGATTGGAATCTAGAGGAATGTGATACAAAAGGAGTCCTTAATCTAAAAACTAATAACATTCCCAAGGGAATGGTTGCTCTAGAAAGTATTTTTGACTCAGATTCAAAGGCTTGAGAGAGGGCATCAACTGAAGGAAAAGGAGGCGAATATGACATGATTAACCTAGCTGACTCGGGTCCTGAAAGGAATGTCTGCATAGGGAAGGCCTGCCTCGAAGCTATTAGAAAAGACATAGTAAGGGAACTAAAAAGGGATATTGTTGTGATTGCATGGGGGTATGAAGACCTCCAAAGCTTTGATTCTTCTGTTATGACCCACACTATCCCCTTGAAGCTTGAGGCTAAACCCTTCTAATAGAAGCAGCGCCCTATCAATGCTTTGATTGAGCCGTTAATTTATAAAGAAGTTTAGAAATTGTTGTCTACAAGGATAATCTTCCCTGTGCGTCATTCAATGTGGGTGGCTAACCTAGTCCTAGTCCGCAAGAAGAACAAGGAGATTAGGCTATGTGTCGATTTTAGAAACCTGAATAGGGCTTTAGAGAAGAATAATTACTTGCTCCCTTCCTTGGAAGAGGTGTTACAGACTGTCAATGGGGCATAGATGATGTCATTTTTGGACGGTTACTCTGGGTGCAACCAAGTGATGGTTGAATTTGACGATAGGATGAAGACAACTTTCACTACCAAGTGGGGAATATTTGCATACAAAAGGATGCCATTTGGTCTGATAAACACTAGAGAAACTTTCTAGTGCACCATGGACATAGCTTTCAAAGATCTAATTGGAAAATGTATTATTGTTTACATAGATGACTTGACAGTGTTCTCCAAGGATCGACTTAATCATGCTGCCAACTTGGCCAAAGTTCTCTAGAGGTGTATTCAATATGGCGTCTCCTTGAATCCTAACAAGTGCGTGTTTGGAATCTCTGAAGGAAGGCTCTTGGGACATATAATTTCAGAAAGGGGAATATCAATCGATCCAGAATGAGTCGAGTCCATTCTGAAGATCACCTGATCAGGAAGCAAGAAAGAAATGAATTCTTTCTTTGGAAAAATTAACTTCGTGAGGAAATTCATCACGGGCTTTACTGAAATTGTGAAACCCCTGAATGAAACGATGAAGAAGGATGCCAGAACAGAGTGGAATGAGAAGGCAAAGGCTGCATTCTTGCAAATCAAGTGATCCATCTCAGAGGCACTGATTCTTACCAGCCTTGATTACACCAAGCCGTTCTACATTTATTCTTTCACCTCTAAGCACTCGTGTGCAGCTGTATTAACCCAATGACAAGAAGAGGCCAAGGAAAGACCAATTGCATTCATGAGTTCTCCCTTCAAGAACACAGAAGTCAGATACCCACTCTTGGAGAAGCAAGCTTTTTTGCTGGTTTGGGCCATCAAGAAATTCTGACATTACATTCTCCGAAGTCAAGTTGTCGTTGTAGTTCTGGATGCAGCTGTCAAATCCCTACTAATGCAGAGCGAGCTAGGAGAAATAAGGGGAAAGTGGATGGCTATCTTATAGGAGTTCGATATAGAGATATGCCCTATGAGGTTAGTCAGGGGCACAGGTCTATCTCAGTCCATGGTGGATGCTAGTAACAATGTTGTTTACCAGCAATATACGACCCAGTCCTTCTCCAATGATCCCTGGTATGTTGATGTTGTCCGCCTGATGCTTAAAAATTGATGTTTGGATGGGATGAATTCAACTCAAAGGAGAGCTCTGATACTAAAGAGTTCTCACTATATGTTCAAAGGAAGTTTGCTATACAGGAGGAATTTTGAAGGACTATACTTAAGATGCTTTGATCATCAAGAGGCCAAGCAAGTGATCTCCAAATTTCATGGGAAACATAGCATAGGTCATGGTTCCGCCGATGCTTTGGCACATGAGATCCTTAGGTCGGGTTATTATTGGCCCTATGTATTCAAGGATGCACACCAACATGTGAGGACATGTCACACTTGCCAGGTTTGGCACCAAGGGAACGCTATGCAACCATGCCACTACAACCCGTTTACGAGGTAAGGCCATTTTCCCAGTGGGCACTAGATTTCATTAGAGTAATTAACCTAAATTCCTTCGCAGGACACAAGTTTATCTTGACTGCTACTGACTACTGTATGAGGTGGACAGAGGCCATACCTTGCAAAAATAGCACAACAGAGGTAGTGATCAAGTTCCTCACCGAATGCATCACTACGAGGTTTGGGGTACCCTTCGCTCTGGTATGTGATAATGGTTCTGCTTTTTCCTCTGCTGAATTTATTTCTTGGTCCTATGATCACAAGATAGTCTTGAAGTATTCCTCAAACTATTATCCACAAGGTAATGGAGTTGCAAAGTCTACTAATAAGTTTCTCTTAGGGGTAATTAAGAATCTATTAAAGCATAACCCTAGAGACTAGCACACCCAACTTAGATTTGCATTATGGGTAGATAGGACTAGGATTATGGCTGCCTTAAACACCTCACCATTCAAGCTAGTGTATGGCCAAGAGAATGTCTTTCCTATCCATCTGCAGATACCTATTCTGGATTTCATGCAGAAATTCTACTCTAGTGACAATAGGATAGAAGTCAGATTAGCTGCTCTGTTAAAACTAAAAGAACAAAGAGATGCTACTTTACAACAGTTCTTTAGACATCAGGCTATTGTCAAACGCTGGTTTGAAAAAAGAGCTAAGATAAAAGCTTTTAGGATATCAGACCTAGTACTGTTATGGGATAAAGCTAATGAAAAGAAGGGCAGTGATCAGAAGTCTGACAAACCATGGCTGGGTCCTTATCAAATTGCTGAGATCCTAGGGGAAAAAACTTTCAGACTGAGTAGCCTAACTAGGGAGTTGGTTCCTTTTCCTATTAATGGGTAGTTCCTTAAGCACTATTTTGAATCATGAGGCTTGTTAAATTTATGTTCTGTATATTAAGTAATTCATTATTTTTCTTGATGTAAGTAGTTTACTTTGACTCCTCTTTGTAAATAATTTGCATCTGTATATGTAGCTTTTGTACTTCATTTTGTAATTTTTTTTTTCCCTCTATGTGAATAACTTGCTACTCTTTGTCTAAGTAATTTGCTATCTCCTTGTAAACATCTCCCTTTTGGTCTTTTCCTTTCCTTTCTGCTTTCTATTTTGTTTTGATTTTTGGGGATCTATCTTTTTGTTGCACCTCAAAGTGGTTGGTTGTTATCTCAAGTATGATATGGTCATTAGGAGAGAAGTGGTTCAGGCATTTTCAAGATTTCTTGTTGGATGATTCTATCCTCAATTATTTGTTTCATGTTTATGGGAAATAAAGGTTGTGGAAAGTTTTTGGGAAAAGGGTACCAGGTAAGTAACATTCATTGGCTCCCTTGAATTTGTCACAAATTATTAAAATAATCTCCCTTTCTAGTAGTATATTTGTCCTGGGATGACAGTGTTTTAAAATCTGAGTGAAAAATTTGGCTTCCAAGTGTTGTTATGAGGTCCATTGTAGTTTTCAACTCAGATCAGATGTTGAAAATTTGACATATTAAAAAGAAAAGAGAATTAAATGAAATATCTAAAATTCTAAAAGAAAAAGAAAAGAATTATCAAAAGGAAAAGAGGATTCAATATGAATGGGTGATTCCAGTATCTATATCGGGGCTATGGATGCCTGTTCGGCAATAGAGTAATGCTGTGAGAGAACTAGAGGTATCTCCATTGGGGCTATGGACGCCTGACTGGCAGCGGAGCAATGCCCGGGATATCATTACACAAAGAAAATCAACTCATGTAGCCCAAATTTTGCACATTGTTATTCAAAAGATGAACTTTATGAAAGGAATGATGCACTATCAAGCACACACATAGTTTCAGGGGTAGCCATTTTTTGACTTACATTTGAGATTTTAGCTCTACCTTGCTTGTTTTAACTGACGTAACTAGAGTTGTGTTGTTCATGAACTAGAGTTCTAGGTAGTTGAATCCTTCAGATTCATGAAAATGGTTAAACCATGTTCCCAGTCAAGTCGCCATTTGTTATGCCTTGCATAACCACCCCACTTTGATCTAGATCAAAATGGGTCCCCCTTCTCTTTTGGTTTCTTTGTTTTTTTATTTTCCTTGCTCTTGGGTTGCTTCTATTTTCTGCTTCAGTTTCTCTTCTAGTTTTGTTTAAACTTTGGCTCTATTTTGGCTTAATTTGGTTCCTTTCTTGATTAAGTATTCAATGAAGTAATCACAAATCCAAGTATACCTTATGAAAATGTATCTTATATCCTTCTGATGACTAATGGAAGCATCTGTTTTGCAGGAAGAGGCCACACATGATCATATTTCTCAAGTGAATCCACTTGTTGGGCTTTCCTCAGGACAGTTTGTTATATTTCTCCTAGCAGATGAAAGTCAGCAAGAACTTGCTCATGTTTGGCTTACTACTGGCGCTTTCTGTCAATATATATCTATGTTGCCTATCAGCAAGACCACGGAGATGTCACAGCGATCAAAAGTTACATGCAGGCTTTATCGGCAAGACAGGGGTCATCATCCCGGCGATGTGGAAATTCCTATAGGCATGAGAGGTTTCTTTCGGAAAAAGGTCACGGTGAGGTCTTCGGGTCTCACCGACTATAGCATCACCGGGCATACACTTCGGCAAGAAATATTGAGTTTGGGGTAGAGTCTTAGCGAAATCCTGATGTCCCACTGACTAGTAAAACAAAGAAGTCCTTTCGGTGAGAGTTAGGTGTTTGGCGAAAGGTCTCCGGATGTCTTCAGAGAAAGTGTGGGCATTCGGCATAATGTCTTGCCAATGAAAGGAAAGTTACAGTGACAAAGGTGGCTTCGGGGTAGTTGTTTGTGTGCGGCAAGATGTCTCGGCAAACGGGTGGAGTCTTACTGATAGAAAGCTCGATAGGAGAGGGTTCTTATATCACCATAGGGTTATCTCCCTGCCAAGATGTCTCAGCGAAGAAAGAAATTCATGCCGACGCGGTAAGGGGGGTTCCATTGGTGGTCATCGGCGAAAGAACCGGTGGGTCTCAATGACCAAAAGTGAGCCAGCGGAGGTCTTCGCCGAGACATGAGATGTCTATGGGACATATCACCGACACGGATGAGAGTCACCATCGACATGGATGAGCGTTGCCTTTTGGTCCTGCGCGAAGGATTAACCTTTGGTAGGACATGGTTGGCTCGATATAGGGTCTCACCGAATATGTTAAGTCTTGCCGAGAAGGCACAATCAAAGAGGTCTATCGGTAAGACCACAAAAGGGTCTTGGCAACACCCGAATTCGGTGAAAATAAATGAATGCGGCGGGAGGTCTTGCCGATGATCCAAGGTCATGCCAATGACAAGGATCGATAGAAGGTTGTGATGTCGGTATAGGCTCCCAACGAAGAAAATAAGTCTTCCCAACATAGAATGAAGTGACATCAGTGAAGGGTCATGCTTTCACCACAGGGTCTTGGCGATGAGTGAAGATCACACCGAATGGACAAAGTGAGCCCACCGCAAAAGAAGATGAATTCAGGGAGACTTCATGCGAATGAAGGTCTTCGTTGTGAGGTCACGGTGATGAGTGATGGTCTTGCTGACTGCAAGAAGAGGTCGATGCCTAGAGATTAAGGTGAGCTAAAGGGGGATAAGATGATTTTGCCATGATGTCCTACCGACTAGCGATAATCATGCCAGCCATCTTTTGTGAGCTCAATATAACTTCTAAGCCTGCCGAGACGTCTCACCGACTATCTCGTCTCTTGCCGATAGTTGCACGATGGATGAAGTCAGATCGGGGAGACACCGATGGTGTCTCACCAACATGCAACAGCCAAGCGAACCATTTTTGACCTCCAAAGAATCCTACATGCCCTGTGATCATCTAGTGACGATGTCGAAGGACTGATTCATGGGTCCCTTTGACCAATTGACCGCCCATGTGTAAGAAGATCGATAGGATACAAACCAGATGGAATCCTTCTGAGAGCAGATGACAATAGACTAATTTAGGTGATGAGTTTCAGATCTGCAAGTGGGCCTGAGGACGTTTTCCAGGGGGATGGTTAGTATGCAGAGAAGTCTAGGACATGAAGGAAGTCGAAAGAAAGATGAAAGATCAATGACTCATAGGGACAGCTGTGGCCACTGCAAACAAGAGGTAGGCCAATATTAATAGGGATATTGTGAGCATTCAAGGTAAGTTGCATAGGGACTTCGAAGATCAACACTGAGGCAGAAGAGTAAATGTAGTAGCTACCAAAAGATCAAAAGGACTTCTCCTAAGGATAGAAATCCTTTGTGAGCATGGACATCAGGGCTTCCACATTGAATAGATATTGACTCCCTTCAAAAGATCTGAGGGCCGACCCTCCTATGGTCGACAGATATTTTGTAAAACCCTAGTGCAGGGGACAACACATTCAAGTTGATATATCCTATATATATGGCAAGCTTGCCTCTTTGTAATGGTTAGAACTTTTGGAAAGAAAATAGAGCTTTGTTAGAAGGATTAAAAAGAAAGTTAGGACTGTTAGGAGTTAGTCAGTGAACAGAAGAAGAAAGAGTTGCATCTTGATTCTGAGTAATAAGAGCTCCTCTTTGACTTCTTGGTTAGCAGTGAGGTTTTAGTATAGACTATAATGTATTTCTTAAGCTCTCTTAGTGTAGTTGGAAACAATCTGGAGCCACAGATTCTCTGTACACTGGTGATTGTGCCAGCTTTGTAAATATTGTTTATATGTTTTAATAACAGTAGAAGCAATTAGAGTTTAATCTACTTCATGTTGTGTTCCTGAATAATATTTGTCTTAAATTGACCATTTGATTTGTGAAGTCTTCAGGGAATGAAATATTATTTTGTGTTTTATTTGAATGGTAATTAAAATCTGTTATGCGAATTAGCACTATGAATGAAAGAGGTTGTGTGTTAATCATAAGTTTATCTTGTTCTACAGTTTTGGTTTACAAATTCCTTGAAGTTAACAAGTTTGGTTAATGTTGGATGAATTGTTGTTTTTTTCTTTTTCAAAACCTTGATCTATCTTTTGTTGTTTCTTTAAAACCCTAGTTAAAGTAGGTTTCATTTCATGTTTGATCTTAGAATAATCCAAAAGCTCAACACCAACAGGCCCCTTGAATATTACTGTTGCATTGACCACTGAGTAACATCAGCACAGTTGAGACCCAACTACAAAGACCTTGGGAGCTAAGGCATCCATGTGTTGCCTTTCTCTTTCAGGAGAAACAAAATAGCAATATTTTGTTTTCATTGTTGTGGTGCCAAAATCGCTATCAACAAAGCTATGTATGAGGAAACATGGCTAACATGATATCCTTTTCTACCATATTTCTCAAACCTAGGAACCTCTATACCTTGTGGCATTTATGTTCTCAATATATCGAAGGATAATGGATTGGTTTTGATGTATTGTGAAGGTTGTCCATTGTTTTTTTGGTTTAATGTGACTATTTTTTGTTTTAGTGATGAGACATTTTTCAAAAGTTTGTCAAGGATGGGATCATTGTTGGTATTGTGAGATGGAGGTGAATAAGGTGGAGTTGTGTATGTATGTGGAGGGTAAGTGAATTATAGATTTGTGAGGGGGGATGATTGAGGAGATATGAGATTTGAATTCACAAAGCTAGAAGGATTCCCAATGGAAATACCTAAGGAAGTTTTGACATTGCTAGTAGGTTGGATGGTTGTAGTTACATGAGTACTAGTGTATGTTGGAATAGAGGTAAAGGTTGTGGAAGGAGGAATTGAATTTACACCTTGGCTTTGATTATACCCCAAAGCTTGAGCAAAAATAGTCATAGGGATATTCTTATCAACAATATGATCTAGAATTTACATAATCTCTATTCAATTTTCATTTTCAAGAATTTTCCTCATGTTATCTAAAGCTAGAATGGCACTACTAGCAATTTTTTCCTAAGTCACAATTTTTTTTTATTTTTCTATTTCTTCATCTATCCTTCTTATGTTCACTTGTGGGAAATTAACAACCATTGTATCAACATCATATACATTAGTTTTTGGTAGGAAAGTCATTGTAAATGAGATATGAAGACTATGATCCATAGTGGGTTGATTGGTATCAACACCAAGAGTGAAAGAGTTGGAAAAACCAATATCCATTGTGAATGATGTATCGTAGGATGACATGAGTCTTGAACTATGTCTCACAATAGTATTACTAATAGGAAACCAAGTTGTGAAGCTCATACAAGTTTCACGAACTCGGTATGCAACCAAAATGGAAAATAGGCAGGATGCAATCAGATGTCCTAAGATGTAAAGTACAATGTAAATATGTAAAAGCAATTTTCAGATTTCAAACAAGATAATTTTCTAATTATGCTATGTAAAAAAATAAAACTAATATCTTGTAAATGCAATTTTGAATTCACACAATGCACTAAATTTATCAAATGAAGCTTAATATGATCAATTCTAAGTAACAAAAAATTTGCAAACTGAAATAGAAAACTGAAAACAACAAAATAGAATACATAAACATCTTTTAATGCCTATAAATTCAGGAAACAACCATGATTAGGGACTCATTCTCCCTTGGGCGAATGACTCCTAGCTTATGGTTTTTAAAAATTGATTTATAGATATATGAGTTGATTCCTGTGGCTTCAAGATTCTAGTTTTGAGAGAGTGATTTGCAATTTTTGATTTTTGTGAAATTAAGCTTGAATGAAAATGTAAAATATGACTGAATGACAACTTAGGAGAGCTAATTTGATGTGTAATTTTTATTCAATTTTCAAATTTAAATGAATAACGATGCAATTCTATGTAAATGATTTACAAAATGAATGATTTTTTTTGTATTTTTTAGATTTTAGGAGATGAAAAAATGCAATCCTAAAACAATAAATTAAATGAAAACTAATGCAATTTAACCAACCCTAAATGATATTCAATGCAATTCAATGTAAATTAATGTAATATCTAGACCTAGGGTGAAAATAGACTCCAAAATTATAAAATTACAATGCTAAAAAAGGTTGGGCTCACTAAAATGAAAAGAAAGAAAAATAGGTTGGGTGATGTGTCAATTTCATATGATGGACCTATTCTTCCTCAATTCATTAGGAATTGAGATTCACACCATAAAATTATTATCAACCCTTAGGTGAATAAATTCAAAGTGTGAATATAAAGATTTCCTTTTTGTGTCAGGATGGGGTCCCTAGTCAAACAACACTTTTGGGAGAAAACTAAAAATAGTAAATCAACACAAAACTATAATATAAAACTTGGAACAACAAGATTAAGATCAATACTAGCAGAAAAAAAAAAAAAAAAAAAAAAAAGATCAAAAAGAGATAGATCTGAATGTACCTTTCACAAAAAAGTCAGTTTCTAAAGTTGATTTGGGACACATTCGCTTGGGGGAAAATTGGTCCTGAGTTACAGTTTTTCTGCAACTTTTGGGAGCCTCTACTACATATCTAAATCTTCTATTTTTTCTAAATTTTAGGTTTGGAAAGCCAAAAATTAATTCTGCAAGTGAGTTTTCATGAGATGAAATTTTATGACAACTTTTACAACTTTGACAAGTTCTCCAATTTTTCTCTTCAAGGAATCTTCAATATTTCTTCCACCTAAACCTACAATCATAAATCAAGAGGGAAAAATGTTTTTTTTTTGGTGAATGGGGGTTTTCCTTGGTTAAACTTCATTTTGGTAATCAAGCCTTGAAATGAAATAAAGTAGTATGAAAGAGGGAATGAAGAATGAAAAATTCTATGGTACCACTCAACAAACCCTTGCATGTAAACCTTGGAATGTAAATTTTTAACTTGCATTAAATGGCTTCAATGGATGTTGAATCTTGACTTGAAATAATTTTTTGAATGAATGGGTCATGAAACCTAAATCATCATATTAGCTCCAAAAACATGCATGATGGAAGAAGACTTTTATATGACAATTACATCTTCATTGATGCAATAAAACTTCAATAAATTTTCTCTTAAATTCCTTTGAAATACTCTTGAAGTCTCTTAAAAATTATAGGTGAAACATAGTGAAATAACCTTATATTTATAGATATGTATCCTTAATTTATCGAAATTCAAATATCACAAGTCAACATCTGAATCTAGATTTGAAAATGTTAAAATATAACCAAAATAAATAAATTTAGGTCCTAGGTCTAAGGGAGGACCCATTTTCCCATGGGAAAATGGGTCCTAGGTCCCTAACCTAGGACACACATTTCTCAATGAGAAGTGTTATGTTAAGGCATCAATGAATGATAGGTTTCCTCTTTGAAAAATGTAATAAAATAGGCTTGGTAAATTAATTAAGGGACCAATTAAGGAAAATAAAGCTCAATTAATTAAAGGAGACCTAAATAAGTGTGAAAGTGTAAAGGGGTACACTTTTTCAATACCAAAAATAAGGCACAATTAAGTCTAGGTTAACATTAATTTTGAATTAAGTGTGAAAATGAAAAAGGAAGATATTTTTATACACTACAATATATATAGAGAAGGATAATTTATTACTGGTATGTAGAGAGAAGAGCATAATTATATAACGGTAATGTGATATTTTGCATGCATATAAAAGTGACAGTCAAGGATTAAGTGTGTAAAGTCATTTTTTTGAGTAGAACAAGGAACTATTTTGTTAGCATATAAAAAATGCATTGTAAATAGTTCAAAATTTGGTAGTGAGCCATTTTTATATGTACATTTTTAATTCAAGAAGAATTGATCTTCCAAGTGGATAGTTAACCCTCCTATTTTTCAAATAGTGAGTCCCTTAAATTGTGATCTATTGTACAACTAGTTATGATATATAATAGAACCTCTTAATTCTTTGATTCCAACTTCAAAGGTATAACCTTTACATGTTGATGATAATCATGATTTTGTTCCATGCACAAAGAAACACTTAGATGATGATTATGGGATATTAGATTTTACACCTTATTTCAAAGGGGAGTCTAAAATCATGCCATTGAATTCTAAGGAGTCAAATAAAAATGATGAACATGATATTGCTTCATCTTCAAACACATGTTTTGGTGATGATTGGCCTTTATTAGATTTTACACCCTCCTTTATGGGAGAGTACAAAATTGCATAGTGTAAACCTAAAGAGTCTTTTTTTTTTATCTTGTTCTACATCAATAGATTAAAAAAAATAACCCCATGATGATGATGGAGGCTCTTTAACTTTTGTCCCTCATGAGTGGAAGATGCCAAACTTTAAAAGAATTAAAAAATATTTTTATTCTTGGGGAAAATACAATTCTCCTCGGGAGCGTGTGTAGAGTCCAAGCTAATGTATTGCAAACTTGGTATAATTTACCCAATTCAGAGGTTAAACTAGCTGAACAGTCCACTTTACACTGCTTAAAACCACATTAAATTGTTAACCCAAGGGTTGTAAGCTTACTATGGTGAAGCATTATATATACCTTGATGGACCTAAACCTACCTAAATTTTCCTACTTAAGCTATTCTACTTGCTAGAAATTCATAAAATTGCAAAACAATAAAAGCATAAATCGGGCTACTTGCTACATGTACCTAGAGTAAAGGTTGTTGCTTAATAAAATAGTGTTGTGCTAATTAAAACCTTTTTAAGAATTAATGAATCGACCAAAATATACCTTGGAGTGCTACTAATAACCATTACATGTGATTCATAAAAAATAATAAACTAACAAAATCTATTCAATAGAAATAAATAACTGAAAGTTGAAGTGAAGAAGAATAGCCTGCCTAGCCTACTCAATTAATTGTTCCCACTTTAAATGAACTTAATATAACTAATATATTTTATCAATTCCATGAATTGATCTCCATTCATTGCTAAGATTAAATATTACAAAATATCCTTGCATAAATCATACTCAATCATTATGAAGATTTTTGCTTCAACTGAAAGAAATAGATAACATAAAACTTCCAAAAACCAACTAACTAACCTATGGATTCAACCTATAGTTATATAAAAACTAAGGGAATCCTTATTGAAATCAACAGCTTAACCAAAGTCATTAACTCCACTTCTAGATACTTAGAGCATAGAATTAAGATTTGGAATTATTCAACCTACAACTGAAAAAGAAGGAGAATCCTATCAAAACTAGAACTTGTCAAAACAAAATGCATGCAATCATATTCCAATCTATCAAAGTCCCACATATGAATGACCTCTTCCTCAGTTTTTATTAAATGATTATAATAACACACGTTCTATCTTAATTAAGTTCGTTCAACCAATAATCATCACGTTCAACTGTTTCTGGAGTTTCCTTTATTTTGGTATCCAATGCCCCTTTTCCTATAGGTTCATCCTACAACTACTATGTATCATGGTTCCTCCTTTAGCTACAAACAAGTTAGTTTCATGAAACACATACACATAGATAACTATAATAATTAAACATAGAATTCCATCAACATTCTCATACACATTCATAAAAAACATTTAATTCTAATATACTAAACCATAATTCAATCACCATTTTTTGGGATTTAGGTCTACATAATGGATATAAAAATGATAGTATGCTATGGAATATTGTTAAGAAAGTATGTTTAAAAGTATCTTAAATTCTACATAAAACCAATAGAAAACAAGTTATTATCTAGACCTATCAGGATGTAGATATGATTTCTTTATCTGAGTTGGAAGAATGTTATGGGCTTGGATACAAAATTCTTTCTAAAAATGGATAAGGGTATGTGCAGGATCATCATGGAAATAATAGGCCCTTAACCGGCGAAAAATTCAAAAAAATCAGAGTTAGGCAACTTCACGTAAAAAATTGAATAAGGTATCTATACTATTTCAAAAATATGTAAGAATAGAATCTGTACCAAATTGAATGTAGTTTCTAAAGTACTAGGTTTTTTTTTTTTTAAATCTATTTGGTGAAAATTTGAAATTTCAATATAGTAGTACTTAAATTGTAGGGAAAATATAAGAAGTAGGTGTTTTTCTTACCACCCTAACCACAATAAAATGATAATATTTTTTTATAAGATTTTAGATATAAGTAGAAGACTCATGTCCCGATGTGATGCATATTTTTTGTAATTTTTTTCTAAGTAAATAATTAATTATGATTTTTTTATTACAACTTTTAAAAAATATAAAAAATCGTATGTTTGACCACCTTAACTTGGTCAAAACTTCATGAAATTCATTTTTTTTAATCCTATAGTATGTGAAGCATACAATTTGACGCATGCTTCAGATTCAAAAAATGTGATACCGTTTAAAAGCTATAGATGCTTTTCAATCAACCTATCAATCTTGACTTCAGTCATAATTTAAATAGAAAATAAATAATAATTATTTATTAAATTCAAAGTAAAGCATAATTTATATTGGTGGAAAAACTCATCAGCCACATACCCTACACATACCCATCATATCACCACTTTTTGGCCCATCATGATCCTACACATACCCATTAAATGAAAACATGGAGAAAAATGATAAGGTTTAAGTGAATTCTATACTATACTTTTGTAAGTAGGGTGTAAGATTCCAACCTTCATCCCTATTGCCACCTAATGCTTTATCATCTACTATATTTATGGAATCTTGTCGTAAGCTAGAAATATTTTCTTCACAAGAGAAAGGAATGTCTCCTACTACTCAAAAAGAGCATATGTTTCTGAGGGTTCTCAAAGACCACTTGATTACTCTTCCTTTGAAAACACAAAAGAAATTTTATGACAAAAACTTATTTTTTGCATATCATTGAGTGCATGGTAATTCTACCAATTAATTTCAAGTTTTGATTAACAAAATACAACTTAGTGATTGTGGTGCTATCTCATGTATGGATGCACCTAATACTTCTAATAAATAATGATCTTTATTCTATGGTTTTTCTCCTCACCATGTGGAATTTGTAGCTTTTTTATGTTTTCTCATTACCATTCATGGTGTTACAATCTTAAGTGCAACAATATTTTCTCTAGCAGCAATGTGATAGTCTCTTTCTTGGTTGTTCTTGTCTCTACACATGGGGGGAAAGGATAACTAATTTTGGAGGTGTGTATTCATTTCAAGGATCTCTTCTTCCCCTTTTTCTTCCTTAAAATACCAACACTGCAATTATGTTGAAATTTTAAGGGAGGGACATGGGTATGTGCAGGATCATGATGGGCCAAACAGGCCTTTAAGTGGCAATGAAAATTCAAAAAAATTAGAGTTAGGCAACTTGACATAAAAAATTGAATAAGTTATCTATATTATTTCAAAAACATGTAAGAATAGAATCTGTGGGAAATTGAATGTAGTTTCTAAACTACTAGGTTTTTTTTAAACAAAATCTATTTGGTGACAATTTGAAATTTCAATGCAGATTACTTAAATTTTAGGAAAAAAAGAAGTAGGTGTCTATCGACCACCCTAACCATAATAAAATGATAATATTTTTATGAGATTTTAGATATAAGTAGAGGACTCATATCCAAATGTGACATATTTTTTGTAATTTTTTCCAAGTAAATAATTAATTATGAATTTTTATTACAAATTTTTAAAAATATAAAAAATCGTATGTCTGACCACCTTAACTTGGTCAAAACTTAATGAAATTCAACATTTTTTTTTAATCCTATAGTATACGAAGCATAGAATGTGATGCATGTTTCAGATTCAAAAAAAATGATACCGTTTGAAAGTTATAGAAGTTTTACAATCATCCTATCAATCAAGACTTTAGTCATAATTCTAATAGAAAATGAATAATAATAATCTATTAAATTCAAAATAAAGCATAATTTATATTGGAAAAAAGCTGAGAATCTCCTCTACAAACCCTTTTCATTTTCTCAATTTTGGCTAAAAAGAAAATCATCAGCCACATGGGTGAAGTTCGGAAAGACAAGGTAAGCTGTTAAACACGCTTTTTGTGTTGACTTTTTAGGATTGGCATTTCCTAATGAAATACCAAAGCAAACCCAAGCCTATTCCCTAGGTAATGAATTTTGTTTTAGACATATTGGATATCAGATTTAAATTGGATATCTGATTTGAATCGAATATCCGATATATATCTGATATCCAATTTGTTTATAGCATTTTAAAAAAAATTAAGACTTTATAACATATGATTTAACATATGCAATATATCTCGTTTGTAGTTTATAGTTTATTTTAATATAATTAGTTTAGAATATACGATTTGGTTTATATATTATTTTTAAATAGTTTATAGTTTATAGTTTATGTTAATATATCTAGTTTAGAATATACAATATTATTTATAATTTAATATATAATCTCTTACAA